>MPNV01000696.1:0-16215 GCA_013376435.1 Cyclocybe cylindracea | reverse complement strand
ACTGCCTTGTATTCTATAGAATTCTAGCTTACATGGCTGGTGAATCCTCCTTTGCCTCATCGTGGCCACGTCGGCTTCGTGGACGGCGCTCTTTGCCATCCCATGCTCTTTGCCATCCCATGCTCTTTGCCCACGCGACGTTCCCCTCGACCCCTTACATGATGACCCCACTGTATTTTGTGCTCCCCCTTCGTCTACATCCCCGACAATGTGCTCATGCCACCCCTGTCATCTTACTACGACATGATAGATAGAATTTTGTCAATTTTGTGCTAGAGTACATAACCTTGAAATATATGCCACATAGCTTGTGATAAAGTCTGCTTTCAATGAACGAGGGCCTCGGGGCAATGGACGGGCTGTACCGGTTTTTTTGGATCTGTTTGACTTGGGAATTTTCGAAGTCCACAGGGCTTCACAAACGAACGGGTTCGCAAATTTGAGGATTTATGTAATACAGGTCATCACGTGCGGCAGGCGAAATCTCGGCAGCTTCGCCATCCCAAGGGGTTTCCTTTTGCGGACGAGGACCAAACGATGACCGAAATGACCGAATGCATGTCACGTGATACAGAGAGCCGAATTGAGGACGGTTTGCCAACCAAGAACCCTGCATGCCGAAGGGTGATACGAAAATGATGACGAAATGAGACGCCTGCCGAGGAGTTTGAGCACGATTTCGGACGAAAACCCTGGCCAAAAAAGTGCACAGAATTGCTTCCGGAACACCCTTGAAATGACCAATTTTTCGAAATCTCGCCGATGTCCAAAACGATTACATTATGTAAACTATTATCTAAGCGATCGAATTAGCAAAGTTCACGAACCACCCCAGAAAGTTCCAGGATTCGAAGTCCCTGTGCCTGCCCCTTTGATGACAAAGGCGCCTGTGGGAAATTGACTACCGCGGGCGACGAATCTCCCACCTCCTGTCTCCCACAACAGCTCGTCTGGCACAACGTTCGCCGCCCGTCTACCCGTCCCACATCACACACCGCCCTTTGCGACTCCTTGCAAATCACGCGCTCCTCCCCCTACGACTCCGCACAACGCCCACGGCACAGGATGACCCAGCTCTTATGACCATCTCCCCACTAGAGAGGTTGGTCGGCTAGGTGCCACCTCTACTGCAGGTGGTGCAAGGAGAATTCTGTGAGGAACTCGTTGGATTCGAGTGGGGCTCACTTATGGGAATGCCAACGGGGAAGAATTCACGAGAGTGATTCAAGGGTAAGCTTGATGCTGCCGTGTTATCTCTCCCAAGTACATTGTTAACATATCCTCCCTCTGCGACGTACCGTTACCCCTCATCACGAACACGGCGCAATATCAATTTTGCCGATGTTCCTCGAGTTCTTAGCACCGCTCATGGCAACAATCCCGCTGGACAGCCATCCATTTTCTGCTCGCTCTCTCGAGCTGACGCCCATCAGACACTTTTACGGACACTTTGGGCCAAGGTACTACGGTAGGGACACCCACCTTATCTCGTGTTCTAACGTTTTGTCTATGATTCTCCCCCTTTTCTACCGATCTGCATGCCGCCGCCGCCCCCCGCACGTTCGAACTCTTTACCTCTACACGTAACTCCCGTCTCAAACCTCCTGTTCATAGATAGCGACCAATTAAACGATTTTGACAATTCATCATTGTGCGTTGACATTATATAATTTTGACATTATATACATTATTTCCCCTCTGTTCAGTACAACGAAAGCCATACAACAAGATAAGACGCAGCATTGGTGGGTGGTGTTATGTAACGGCATCGTGCAGAGACTCAGGCGGCGGGTATGGTGTTATGTAAGTCAGTCTCAGGCGACTCAGACGACTCAGACGACTCAGATGGCTCAGGCTTTCGAATAACGGAACGTCCTTAACCACTCGATTTCGTGCTATTCTGAGCAAAGCCACCTTTTGCTCCCAACCACCACCATCGTCGAGGGCCCCCCCTCCTCTTCCACCCCTTCATCCCCCCCTTCTCGTTGAATGCGCCCCTTAGTGCATAATTTCTTAAGGTTACAGACAGTGGCACGAGTGGCTCTCGGCCAAACGAGCCAGTCTATGAGTGTCAGCAGGAAGGTGGTGTGTTTACATAAGTGTCCCGAAATCGGGATGTCACGCGTATGGGGCAACTATTTCCCTTGAAAGGAAATAAAAGCCAACCGTGAATTCGAGATCACATCGAGGGATCTTGCGCTTTTGGTGCACTCGAACACTCAAGATCTCGAGTTGCTACTCTTAAACACAAGCAAATTTTGTTTATCGCCGAAGCGAAGCGAGGCACGAGTCTTGCACGTAGATGACAGGCGCGCCACAATGTTTCGTTTATGACAATTTGATGGCAATGACGTCACTGTAACAGCACATCGACTAAAATTTAATCCTACAAAAAATCTGTAACTACACTTCATTCGTGGTTTCTGTAACTCCCTCAATCACTCTAGTTGCGTAGATAGCAAATATTCGTTTATTAACATAGCGCAAGATACAGCAGAGGCGTCAATAGACAACCATGTAATATGATTGCGTGTGCAAAAAGGTGCAGGTAGGTAGCATGAAAGAGAAAAGATAATAACAAATATGTCAGTTGTTTCATGCAAAATAAAGTTGGGATGAAAGTTAAAAAACCTACCCTGAACTTCGTTGACATGCCCGATAATGATCGCGGCGCAGATCACTTTTTCCACTCCAGCTGAAGTCGACATAAATAAAGCACTGCCGGTAGAAAAAAATACTCACCTTCGAGCATCTCAACTTTTTCAAGGACAGTGCCTTTGGCGGGGAAAATGTCGATCACTACGGCGTTCGGCGCTTTCAAGGGTTCGATGACGTGCGTCGCTGAAAACCTCAAGCAAAGAAAGAAAAGGGGAGTCGAAAGTAAACTTACTCTCGTCGCGAAAAAGAAGGCGAGGGCATGGCTGACGGTCTTCCTTCCAGGAAAGGGCAGAAAAAGGGATGTAGCCTCGATGATGTATGACTAAAGTGACCGAGCGATAAATACGAGCGAAAGTTCAAAATTTAGACGTACCTTCGCTATCCACATGTGCTTGGTGATGAAGCCCAACATATGAATAGAGCACATCCACATCGTGACTTTCTATGACGGAAAATCGAGGTAAATCGATAAAATCGCAAGTAATGACTTACCTTTAAAAATTTCCGACAGAGGGACAACCGGAGTCTGGAGGCCACCAGTAGCTCGAGGCCGGACGCGGATAGAAATATATCGCGCAAGAAAAGCGTATTCGGGGGGATCTTAATTAGGTGAGCACGGCACATCATAAAAGAGGAGGAGACTTACTAAAGACGACGGACATTTGACGGTTTTAGGTCGAACGAGTCGCAGTCAATGATGAATGTAATGTCTAAGGCAAAAGCGTATGTGCGATCATTGGGTCGTCGAGTCGGCGAACAAATGCCGGCCGGCTCGCTTTCAACAAATTTTATTTATTTTACTTGACACTCGTAACTAGCTTATAATATATGGACATTATCCTTCAGTTCTCTTTCCACTAGACGACCGCGTCATCTGCGGTGTTTTTTCTTCCTTAAGTCCTCCCACCGTGGCAGGCCTGCCCAGAGGGCGATTCTATAACTTATTAGGATTGTCATACAAGCGACGTCAACTTGCTGAGGATATGTTGATCGAGGCATCCCCATATAGGGCAAAGATCCAGATCCTCAGGTCATCTGTCATGGTGTTTGGGCACTGCCTGGTCTTTCCTATCACTCTCAATGTATTTGGCATATGTATTTCATTGATAACAATACATACTATTTACATATATCACAGCAAGAAAGACCCCAGAGCACATCCGAGGGGAGGGGGCGACTACAGGGCAATGCGCGTTGTGGGGAGGGCGCACGCGCTCAAGCGCGAACACGCGACGCGACACGTGTCAAAGACCGCCGGCGTAGCCCGAGAAACCTGTCTAAAACGAGGAACTCAGATCGATTTAGCATGAGCGTGATCCGCGAGTGATTCACCGCTAAGGGAGTCCGGCATCTCGGCACCCGCAAATCATTCGGCATAATTATGTGCATATGTCCGCTAGATCCCAGCGACAACACTAGAGGTTTTGGTGACTTACGGAGGGCTAACTTGACACTTGAGAGATCAGCAAAACAGCTCATTAGCGCCTCATTTTTTTTTTTTTTTGAGTACCTAGCATTGTACTCTAATATATATTCCTTCTAAGCACGCTGCAAATTAAAATAATAAATCAAATAAATCACTTTAGTATTACATAGCTCTCTACTATGGTAACTTCTCCATAAGGCATTGACATTTCGTGGACATAACAATCCGAGGTTATTTCAAAGAACATTCAAAGAAGATCGAGATCTGGCAAATAGTGGGAATGGGCTAATGTTTCAAATATAATCAGCAATCTTCCTGTTGAGTAAATTGCAACCTATGATGGCAATGTTATTTGGAATTTACTGATTGACTATGTGAACAATATTATTTCTAATAGCAGAATGCAATAAAAGCCTCGAGTTCATGCAAGAATGCCCGTAGTGTGAACTCGACGAGCTATATCGCCAAATTTTCTCATTAGTCGACAATGTCGAAGGAGTGCTGCAAGTTTTGGGTACTCTTAACGCCCTCCAGACAATCCACTATAGACGACCACAAGCGCGAGCCGTGGAGGAAGTGCTTGGCCTTTGCTACGGGCGCGTAGACGTTTTGTTGGCTGATCTGGCCTCGATCGCTGTCTGTGACGATGACGGCAACGCTACAATCTTTCACAAGTCCCTCTTTGACTTCCTATTCGACGCTGGACGTGCGGGACTGTATTTCGTTGATGCGACCCGAGGCCATATTGATGTTGCGTGCTGGATGCTTCGATCATGGGGAAACCCGACAGGTCACTTTCCTCAGCTGTCGGTTGGGCCACTTATCAGGTGTTGTACCGAGGCACGACTCACGAGCAAGCTTCGTACGCAGCTGTTGTCGATCCGAGCCTCGGGAATGCATTGGTCGACCAGTGATATATCTGCTCACGAATTACCGCCGTCTTATCGCTTCCTTGTCTGCCTTGAAAAGCTGGTGAGATGCTCCATCATATTTTATTTCCCTTGGCACATTAAAATCCACCAGACTTCAGTTTCTCCGGAATGGGGAGAGATACACCACCATTTCAGAAGATTGCATGACGAACGGCTATCGGATATCGTGGTCACGAAAGGGTGGCTTCCACTTGTCCTGTATGGATTGGCCCGAGTCCCTACTATCACGCGGTTCCTGGCTGTCATATTCGACGCCCTTCCACACCCATCTCACTGCCAGCTGGAGGAGTATCGCTTTCGTGGTGGAGATCCCGAAACTCTGCAATTTCGACTCTTCCTTCAAGAGTTTCTCCGGAATCCCCTACGTTGCTCCAGTCGTTCAAATTTAACCGAAATTCAGCACTCTGAGGCGGCTTTTAGCCTCTTGTGGTACATCAAGGAGGAGCACGCCAAGCACACACCTGCTTTGCTCGAACAAGTCTCCTTATGGGCAAAATACTCAAAGAAAACACCATGGCTCTCCCGTCGAGTTTACGGCAAGCGCTTCAAACGATTTGTGAAACGCTTCCTGCTCATGTCGCCCCCCAAATCAAAGGTATATCATTGCAAGCACGACAACGATCACGTTGCCAAAATTCCGGCGACAGCCCTTCACAAGTGTTACCGTCTCGCCCTCCAGATTCTACCCGAGCTTCTTCCAAACGCCTCGAAGTCACAGAAGATCATTGCACGATCTGATATTGGCTCATTCTTCAATTATAACTTCCTGCTTTCTTCAAATCTTGTAGCTCGAGCGCAACACGCGCTCAAGGCTTATGTGGCGCGCGTTGATCGTTGCGCAGACGAGAACGGCACAGACGCACTGTTGGATCCCCTCGACATAATATCTCAGGATCATACATCATACCGATACAGCTGGGACATGACTCGACCCCGCCGAAATTTGCCCGTCCCTGTCCGCATACGAGCCAGTATACCTCTGCGGCGTTCTGCGTGCAGAGCACAACACACGAGAATTGATTAGATAATAGTCCTCTTCTGTATATAGATCTAGCTCAGACAACATGGTTCGCTTCCAGCCTCGAACTCATTTTACCAGCGTGAGCGAGAAAAAACCCGCGGGTCAGTGCATTAAGTCGGGCATGGCCTTCGACACCCCTGGAGTCTCTCTTCCAGCCAATACGACAGCAGGACTTGGTTCATTACACGAATATAAGATACAACGGATTTAGTGTTAATAATCGTACAGCAATACAAAATATCTGTTCGAGTTCGAAAGCATTGCGAGAGCAGATATAAATCAAGACAGCGGATCCAAAAAATCCATCCTCGTTAGAAAATAAATTGTAGATTCGTATCCTGCACCAAAAGGAACAAATCGTCGCGGTCAGGATCAATGGACAAGCCTTAGGAACTGGACTCACGATATGGTGCGAACTCCCCAACTGGGGCTTCTGGCTGTATCGTGGGTGCAGGATAAGCCGCACAGAACGGAGGAGCTGCTGATAGGTTTGCTCGGGTCGGTCCGCTGCGAAGTTTCCGTCCAATGAGCATTTATTGCGAAGAATGAATACGAAGAGCACTTACTCAGCGCTTTGATAAACGCATGGCTCATCGCGCCGACCGCCACGCCGCCTGCGAACGTGTCTGCGCTCGTCTGGCCGTCTTTACATCCCGACCACGAGATCTAAACGGAGTAATATCAGCTGTTGGACGGCAACTGAAATACGAGGGAGAGACGCACCACATCCGCAGGCGTCGCCTTGCTCCTCTGCGCACGACGGCTAACATGACTTCCTTTGAGGCGACCGTGAGATGAATACTAAAGGATTAAAGCTCGGTCAGCTAAATTATCAACGACCGTAAGACTAACTTACAATATAGGGCAAGTCGAGAACGGTGCCTGAGTGGCATGCATCGAAGAGACCCTGTAAAATTGGGAGTCGGTCAAACGAAAGGAAGCAAAAGAGAAGGAGGGGGGCGCACGGTAAGCCGGCAGCCCGGGGGTAGTGGTTTGACCATAATATCGTGCATTTCCTGCATACAAAGAATTCTGATGAGCCGTAGATGTAAGAAAATCGCGAAAACACTCACGTCGTCGACTATATGTCCCTTCTTTCTGAAGTCCACAGGGAAAATAACTAACAGAGGGCCTTTAACAGAAAGTTCGAATGCTGGCTATTTTAGGAATGCACACCTTCATCCCAGCCATCCACTTCGTCTCCGTCCTCGTCGGGAACCTGGCCTCCATGACCCGAATCTGTAGGAGAGGGATTATGAGTCAGAGCGCTGTACATGGGAAGATATAGAACGAGTTGGGGAGGACGACAAGTCTGTATTTAAGGAGACAAGGAGATGCTCAAGTTAAGCTCAGGGCGTCCACGACTCTTCGAGGACAGAAATATCATTCGAAAAGTTGCGATCGAAGAGACTCTGCCGTTTTGCATCTCGTCTCAGTCATTCAAATCCTTCGGGGTCGCACCACCTTCATGGAATGGAACGCCTACCTCTCAAGTAGCGGCTGGGCACGGAGGACGCATGTCGCCGATATATCCGACCAGCCAAAAGAACGAGTCTCAGGCGCCAAACCTATCCCAAGAGATACTAGAAGACGGCCTCCTGTCTTACTTCTCCCTCCAGACGGAGAACGAGGCTGCTCAACCCATTTCGGGATTCAGAGCCGAGGAAGCGCTCATAGACCTTGGAAAGCTCTCCAGGCTTGGACCGAGAATTGCTTAGCTCCCATGAAAGGATAGGGCCAACAACATCAGGAGATCCGCCCGAGAAGATGGAAGAGCAATGCGCACAGTCGGAGTCTAGTCCATGCACAGTCACTCTTAGAAGGACGTTTACCGCTCAGCTCTAACGCCGCCCGGAACAGGGAACCCTACAATTGTCGCGGAGGAAACCGCCACCCGGCTCACCGAGAACCTTGCACCAAAATACACGGAAAAAGAGGAAGAACACTCACAATGGAAAAACAACGAATCATCCTTGCACGCGCCCCTCACCAACCACTTCATCGCTTGGATGATGTTACTCCTGGTCGGCCAGTTCCTCGAGCTCGTCTTCGGGTCATCCGTCATCAGAAGAATTTCGGACGGGTGGTATCTTCCATGTTCTGGAGGGGTAAATTAGGGCGAGAGCTGAAAGAAAGTGAGGCAGAGACGCACTTATGAGGAAGTCGCGGACGTGCTTCGCATCGTTCACGCACCCGCGCAGCTCGTTCGCTTGGCCGTGGTAGTTTATACCGATCTATAAAAAAATGCATCCGTCAGATACGGAACAAGCAAAGATAATTTCTTTCAAGAAGTCGATGGTGCGAAGTGAGCGAGAAAACGTACGCATAGTGCCCTCTTCCTTCCTGTACACCTCGAATACTGGAACTGCGGATTCAGCGGCTCCAGCGGCTGGTTGGCTGAAGGCGGCGGCATCATCGGAGTGGCCATATGTGGCGTCACCGGCGTGCTGCTCGAGTGGTGGTGCTTCGACGGCCGGGGCTTGCGCAGCACCATAGCCTGAGAATGGGTCGGCCGTTGAGCCTCTGGGTACGAATGCGATTGCTGGACCGCCGGAGGTCGTGGGAGCGGTCCAGCAGCGGTGGCCGTGAAATGGACGTGCGGGGATGGTTGTGGCTCCGATCCAGAGCCGTAGGGTGTGATGGGGGAGGGTGATGGGGTGGGCATCGGGACCTGCACCTGAGCTTGGCCCGAGGAATGCTTGCGGTGCCGGTGCCCGTGGCGGTGGTGCGAAGAATGGTGAATGACGTGGATGACATGCTGCGTTTGCACTATCGCGGTGTCCCATTCGTTCGAGTTTGAGGTTGGAAGAGGGGGAAAGGGCACGGCGCGGGGATAGTCGTAGGAGTGTGAGACGGTGTACTGCGGCGGCGGATGCGAAGAATGCGCTGGCGGGTAGGAGGAACTTAGAGGTGCAGAGTACCCGTACGGACTGGGAGGTGGGTTGTACGAAGGACTGCTCTGCGGTTGGCTGTAATCGAATTTGTTAGCCCTAGAAGGCGAATGCAATAAATGCTGCGTACGCTATCGGAAAACTGAAGTTTTGGATGTACTGAAGTTAGAAAACGAAGGAAACTAGAAGAAACATCGAACATACCCAGGACTGGGCATCGCTGTCCTACCTCGCGGTTGAGTGTCCGTCCGAAATCCACATCATCGTGTCCCTTCAAGCGAGAAATGCGGCCCCGGGGAGAGGATAGAGATTGGCGAGAGGTGGGGAGAGACGAGAGACGAACGGAGCCGAGGCGAAACGAGTGACTGAGATGACAAGCATGGAAGCGTCTTGTCGGCTGCCAGCGCGTGACGCGGCCAAGTATTGGTCGCTCGCGACCATCCTCCGAGCGGTCGTATACAAGACCGCCGAAGGCCACATCATCGCCTTCTAAGCGTAGTCTTGCTCCGGGTATGCATTTTCTGAGCTTCATCGATGAAAACACACAGTCATCTCTGTCAGTCGTTCCAAGTCCTGACTGTAAGAGTTGAATCAGAAATAACCCCCAGCCAAGGATGTGAGTGATATGAGGGCATAGCTGGGAGCCGCAAGTATTGGAAGAAAGATACTACGTACCTTTTGTGGAAGTTAGACTAGTACGCACACCAAAGGCCCGATGCACGGGCCAAATATGCAAGGACAGACGGAAAACTAGGTATTTCAAAAAAGCACTTTGGGGAAAAGAAGCACAAAAGGAATGGCATGGAACTCACAATCGAATCCGGGAGGCTCGCGCCCTGGTGTAAGCCTACAATAACTAGAGTGTAATGGTGTACTGCCTTGTCGAAGGTTTCAGGGAGGAATTGCATACGGCTGCACATGTCGAAGTACAAATGTAAGCATTGCTTGGGAGGAGGAGAAAAAGAAGACACACCGACAAGGTCGCGGATGTATTCGCGACTGTGCGTCGTCGGTTCAAGACCTCCTAGGCTCAAGCTTGTGTCGGTGAGGTGAGGTTAACCCAGTACGGTCTATTTCTGAACACTGGGGTCTCGAGAATACGCCGACGAGTGATTTCCCTCGTCGCCACCCTCTTCACGGACCCGGATACCGCTCCTCCCTTCTAGGACGTCTATCTCGGACACGACATCCGGGTGGTAGGTGGTATTCAGAGTAACACTAAGAATGGATATCGAGATGGGTGCAGACAGGCTTGGCATGACTGATCAGGTGCTGTGAGGCTTGGCGCACGAGTGTCCATGATTAGAGGGCACCGAGCTCACTGGCTTGCGATGCTGTAGCGTGGGGACGAGGAGAAGAGGAGAAGAGGAGAAGAGGGAACAATAAAAATTTCTCACTAGATGTAGCGACGCCGAGCGTTGACTCTGGACGCCTTCAAGTGTTAATCCGGTAGATGCTCGGCCCACCAGTTCGTAGACTGCTCACAGAATCAAAGGTTTGCGATGCGAAAGGGAGATTTTGTATAAAGATAAGAGTTAGAAGGGTGTTATGGGGTGGATGCAAGAATTGGAGGATGGATGACGTTTTCCAGGGGCACACTCTTCGGTGGTGCCTCTGGTCTTTATGTGTTTATGTGTTATGTGTTTTGGGATTTACCAGGAGCACCGGAGCTTTTTCCGGTGAGAGCCTGGGTTTGTAGAGGTAAGAAGAGGAACGACGTACTGGTGGTCGGATACGAAGAGTGTGTCCCTTCCATGATGGCGCGAAGAGTCGCGAAATTCTTGGATTGAAATATGTAATGCGACCCTCGAAGAAACTTTGACAGATGTGTTCAGTGACTTTGAGGCGAGAGGCTGAACGAAATCCACGGGAATCTGATGTAGAGCATGTTGATTTCAGAATAAAGGGATTATACAAGAGATTTTTACTGCTGTATGTTGTGAACCGTCGTCGGCCCGGTTCTCCGTTGTTTGATCACGCCCAACGCCCAACTTTCTGAACTCCAACATCATCGACCATCTTTCAACCCGACGCAACAACAACCTTTTCTCCAAGACCCTCTGATACAAGGTGCAGATCCAACATCACCAGAGGTATTTAGACAAAGCGTTGCAAACGTGCAGGAGCAGATCATTCAGCTGCAGGCGCGAGCGAGGAGGGTGCTTTCTGGGATGTACGTGTTTTGTTATGATATGGAGATCATCGTTCAGCTCATCCTAGAGACAGAATGCCTACCAGACCGGGAATTGACCTGCACATACCCAAGGTACGTCGAGGATTTGTTTCCGCGATCGAACCTTATTTTTACACGTTTTGCAGCCGATATAAGCACTCCGACGCAGATCCTAGCGCTGACAGTTGAAATCATGCATTCATCGGGTGTTGTCGCGCTGCCTGTCCTCCCTGAACCCACCTCACCAGGAGGGATACCACCGGTGCCTACCGAACAACAACTGACGGAGAGGACGCAGCAAAGTCTGAAGAGGTTTTTCGACCAGGTTCTGCGGCATCGGGAGAGCGCTGCGACGGCTGCCAACTTGTTGTCAGCGGAGAACATTGGGAAGCTCGGGAAATGATTCGACTCAGAAGGGAATCCCATAGGTACGCCGTGTAGAGTATATATTCGTTCATTAAGCAGATGTCGCTGACATTAATCTAGCTGTACTTGTATTTTTGTTATAGTATATACGACCTAGCGTGGCCTAATCTATGCGGTCCCACCGACACCCCCAATCTGCGGGGTCAGCACAGCATACGCAAGCTTCCACCCATCTCCATACGCTGCCTTCATCGTCGCCAGGTCGTCGCCAGAATGGTGATTCCGGATGTGGTTCTCCAGAAGATTTATCCTTGCGTACGACTGTACGTTGCCCCCGATCGTCCTGTTTACGCCTTTACGAATGTGGCGCCCCGTGCACTCCTTGTACGGACAGCGCCAGTGCATCGCGTGCTTCTCTGCGATATGGCGGTGGTAACTCCCCACCCCCAGCTCGCTGTTGCACCCCGCCCAAGCACACCTGGACAGCCCCTTCTGGCCGTGTTTCGCATTTGTCACGCGATGCTGGAGTTCGAGGTGCTGCACGAAGGCAGCAGGGTCGTCGAATGTCGCTCCGCACTCGACGTTCTGGTTGAAAGCGGGGTCCAGCGCCGTTCCAGTTTTGTCGAAGAGCCCTCTCGTCTTCGAGTGCCTTGCGAGGCGGCAATGGATGTTCCAAGTGTGGTTCTCCGCGAATTCCTCTGGCGAAAACCATGCCTGATCTGTCGACGACACAGGATCCTCTGCGTCGGATGGGTCGTCAACGTCAAGGGCGGAAGTTCCTTGGACGTCTGAGGATGAATCGAAGGTAGATGACAGACGGCCAGCGGAGATGGCGTCTGATTTGCCAGAGTTGTTCCTCAACGGCTGAGACGAAGGACCAGCCTCGCTTGATTCACTCCGGTCAGACTCGGCGAAGACCTCAGAGAAGGTGGATGCCTGTGCCTGGGTAGGACGAGGTGCGAAGATGGCCGGTAGGTGACCTGCGTCTTGACCATCATGAAGTGTGGGGATAGGAGAAGGGTTGAGACGAAGTCGAGACGAGGAGCGAGAAGACGAAGTTGATGACTGCACAGAGCCAGAAGAGTGGATTGCCGAACTTGCAGACCCGGAGGTACTCGAAGAGTGCCAAACGTGATTTTGAGACAAAGATTGACCGAGAGGGGCCCAAGATGATTGAGGATACGGGGAGGTGTGGAGATGGATTGCTGGTGGAACGATGGAAGTTAGACCCGCCGTGGACGAACTGGCACGGATCGTTGATGCAGAACCACTCTGGTAAAGATGGCTGGTCAACGAGGATGTTGTAGTACAGCCTGGGTAGACCGTGGACGGAGGTGTCTGCACGATTGGCCGAAGTTGTGAACGGACGGCGCGCGGAACTGAGTACCCAAACCCTCGTTGATTATCAGGGTTCGGGTGTGGTGGAAGGCCGCGACGAGTGGCCATGATGTAGGGATGAAAGCGAGCGGTATGAGAGTCCGCGTCTAGTCGTCGCGGCGCCCTGGAGGTGCTTTCCTGAGTCCGAGGCTGGAGCGAGGAGGGATGATGGGAGGTTGGCTGAGCAAGGGAAAGGGCAGTCGGAGGGCGGCCATCAATATCTGCGTTGTCAGCGAGCCTGTTTATCGACAGTCAGGACATAGATTACACGATGGTATAAGGAGGAACGGACCATTGAGCGATTTCAGGAGTATAAAACTCGTTGAACATGCTATTGCACGGCAGATGAGCACACAGTAGGAGCGAGAGAAAAGGACAACGTACTGGTCCATATTAATTTGTACGTGAGGTAAAATACCGGGAATAATGCAGCGTCCAACCACACGCAACCCCCAGCGAACTTTATACCTGCGACGGCTCCCCGCTTTTGGTATGCCGACTACCAAATGAGGCAATCAAATGCGCTGCGCGTGCGCGTCGGTGTCTAAGCTCAAGATGCCACCCCTAACGAAACAAAGGAAACCAGGCGGACAGCAAATTAGGCCAAGTAAATTAGGCCAATGTGGCGCTCCGGAACTTGAGTCAATGCGGTGCGTACGTTGCATGAGCGCGATTGGTGGGATAAACGCTCTGGGGTGCCTCCCGTCTCTTGTTCGGGCGCCGTGGAGTAATCGGGCGAGGATCCGTGGAACAGAGACTCGAAGAGGACGTAGCCGCTTATACTGCTAGAATGAGGACCTTTTTTTGCGGTCATCGGAACGGAGGTAGAGAAGCTGGTCTGTATATTGAGTGCCCAGTCGACGCCTGCAAACAAATCAGAACGGGAGACAGTCCTCATGATAACGATCCCAGCTTACTTGGTGTATTCATCGTAAAGGATAAAGGAACGAGGGGCAAATTGGGAGCTATGAGAATTAATACGACGCGAACCCTATATGTATGTATACTCCCTTCCCTAGAACAAAGGTGTTTATCATCAAATGCGAATTAAAGGAGCGCATGGCCACTCCTGGGTACTAAGAGCGTGATAGGACACCCTTTGTATTGAGAACTCGCCTCTCGGGCACGTTCAATGACTTTCTGTGGATCATTCTCGGCTGAGTCCTCGATGTGGTTTCGTGATAGCCGGCGGTGTTCCTTGTCGAACTAGGAAAATGTGGCGCATGAAATCGTTCAAATTGCTTCCGTTCGCATTGGTACCACGAAAATATTTTACATAATAATATGCCACTACCGTGAAGTGCTATATGGACAAAAGGAAGATAGAGGACAAGGTATTACAATAATCAATCAATTAAGTATGAATATGCAGCCTCGCAAACGTTGCCTGATCCTCAAAGCTCTCAAAAGCAGCCCTTTCTTCCTTGGAGTGAGATTTGCTCATGTGAACCTGGAAGGTAGCATATCGTTTCAAAACAGATCTGCACTCGTTGTGAGGGCACTTCCAATAGACACCGTGCTGGATTATGTGTCAATGAAAGTCTCCTTCATTGAAGCTTTTATGGGTGTGGCGGCAGCCGTGCCAGGTACAGCGAAACCTTGGGGTTCCTAGGCCACTCAGACGCTTCTCCCCGGTATGTAGGGCCGTTATGTGCTCAATGAACTCTCTGGCAGTGTCAAGTACCGCCCCACATTGCTGAGACGGAGGTATTTATGGACGCCCCGACTACTTGTTCGTGGCACATTCTTTCATGGGAAGGACATTGACTAAGGTGGAGGTGTCAGTGATTGCAAGGAATGTCCTGATAAGTGGTCCTTCTTACGTGGGACAGACGAGGTCGCGGTCGCGTTTTCCATGCCTTTGTAAGGTGGCCGGCGGGGGTTATACAGAGGGATGGGTGATACCGGTAAGCCGTGACGAAGGGTGGTCAGATTAGATGGAGTCCCAGAATACAATGCAACAGGAAGTACGTTGGGCTAAATGGGGGAACGAATGACTCTCTGGCTCGAGCGGGTTGACTAATAACAACATCAGTAACCCGTCATTGTATTCCTCATTGTTTTTCGTGCGTGCTGGAACAAGTTGGCGAAGGACGCTAAAATCGCCTCCCTGTAGATCGGTCTCGTGCCGCTCACTACGCCGCGTGAACCAAACGCCGAAGCCAGCCCTTTATCTGGATCTGTCGTCAGAACTACAGAAGCTGCCATCATGTAAGTTCACGATTCCCGCCCAACCTCATAGAAATTCTGCTGAATCTCAGCTGTCGTGTCTGGGAGGACCCCGAGAACTTAGCTGTCAAAGGTTCGGAGCTACTGAAGTTCCTTTGGCACGCTAAGCGCTGAACGGCGCTTATCTACATCGATCGCGATATATCTTCGTTAGACGCAAAAGGAATAAAATTAGAAACACCCAGCGTGCATTCAAGACGTCTATCATGACTGTCGAGAGGAAGACACGAGGATGGTAGATGGAGAAGTCGCGGTCGTTTCGGGGCTTTTGCACCAAGTTTCGCCGACTCAGCCCTGCTGCGTATCAACATTACTCTTGGGTCCGAGTCTCATTCCGATCCGTTTTCCGTTTGAGATTTCGTCAACAGCAAGGCGAGATTATCATAACCCCTGATGGCGCAGACGTGAAACAGTTACTATCAGCCGGAAAACCTCCCACAAATTCACGAAAGACGTGCCCCAGAAACCAAAGAAACCTCTCCGGGACCCCCACAACCTGACTCGGGTTCTCCTCTTCAATCGTCGTCACGTAAACCACCAGCGGGCTCTGAAATAAGCCTTTAAACGTCCTCCTTCCAATCGGTCTCCACCTGGAGGTTCGCACGGAAGCAGGAGAAGACCAGAGGGTTCAGAATTGAGGAGGTCTCCTACGTAGTACGTACACACAGCTCATGGTAACCAAGCAGGGATGGACCGCCGATAAGCCCTTCGAAGAAGCCTTCAAGTACTCGCTTATAACCAGGACTGGATGATAACCGGTCTTGAGTTTGGGTTCGTCGAGAGAGAAGCTTGCGAGGCAGTGTTCGCGACAAGAGGGTTCAGAAGACGCAAGAGGAGGCGAGGCACTGAGTGCACTTCCTTCACCCGCCCATCCTCATTTCGTCGTGGGGCATGGGGTAATGCGGGGCGGGGTTCCGACGTCCGCTAAATTGCTCATATCGCTCGCGTACCATCCTGCGTTCCGACATCCATCGACGACCACAGATCCTTGGTCTTGGTCATACAACCGCTGTTCGCTATGCAGGTGGGTGTTGCAAGAAAGAATTTCTATTCGAGAGCAAGAACAAGAAAAGATATGGTGTTGTACAGTGCGTGGGTGGGGTGCTAGCGCGCCGATGCCGTCTAGTGTCGTGAACGTAACA
>MPNV01000338.1:0-12150 GCA_013376435.1 Cyclocybe cylindracea | reverse complement strand
CCGATGTCTCGTAGAGCACCTAAAGTTTTATGAGAAATTTTGTGGCTATTTTATCCCAAGAACATTTACCTTCAGTGGGGGTTCTTCATGGTTCTCACGCCTCGACCACATCCTCAGCCGAGCCCACGCTTCGAGCGTGAAGCCATCGCCTTGTTGCGGACGAGAGCTCAAATGTGTGCAAAGAAGGTTTGGGCAAGTCTTGCACATGTCCCATGACCTACACTCTGTCAGAGACCTCGGGTCGGGGCTTGATGAGTGTCAGAGAACCGGCATCTTTGAGCAGCCCATCCTCTATGTATCTGGGAAGTAGAATTGCCACTTTTGCCTTCAATTCGGTCAAACTACCCTTAAATCACATTAAGAAATAATTTCAAGATAAGGCCACGAGCGTGGGGGGCATCAGATGGCGAAGAAGGGGAGACAATAGTGAAATTGACCATTTTTGATACTTGTAAGCTTAATGGCGCTCTCAAAACGCCCAAAACAAAAAATCCGTTCGCGCAGGGTTTTCAGTCCTCCAATTTTCTAACACCCTGCGCGGCTCGATTTTTTATTTTCTTGCGTTTGCGGCCGCCATTAAGATTTTTCTTCAAAAATCGGTGTTTGTCACGCATGTCACGCGAGGTCTGCACTCCGTGCATGAGCCCTACCTTACAGCCTCAGGACTGTTCTCATATTCCTATAATCCCAGTGGGAGGGGCTTCCATCGCCTCGGCATGGACTATGCGTGTTGTGGGAGGGATCTCAAGGCGTGTTCACCCATCTGGAAAGCTCTGATTCAAGAGGTGTCTTATCTCGGTTTAGACGCTGGTTATGCTTTCGGGACATTAATCGCGACCGGAAACAGCGAGTACCTCCTCTAGCGAATAGTATATACACTGACATGATACCCTCTAATGGTACAGTGGAGAGAATGATCGATGATCCCCGACGGCAAAGGGCAGAGGACTATTTAGCAAAAACTCTCCAGTCGAATTTACTTTCACTGCTAACAACCGAATTATTACGGTAGAGTGGTGACTACCACTTAGGATACAATATGACTCTCCACTCATTTATAGAATAAGGTAAGTACATACTGTTTCCATCACATCGCAGCAAGTGCTCTAATTACCTTGGTCCTCCTCTCGTCCGCATCATCTCCTGCTAGGATGGCCGAAGTTCTTGTTAAAGCACGCAACGAGTTTCAGAATTCCTACGTGATCAAGCGCCGACAGATCACCTGGAAAGCGGGCGGGTGCGGCGCCTGCGGCCCCAGCAGGGGTCTCAACAGGATACAGGCTACTGAAGGATTCAACCGAGCCGGCGGGAGCCAACTGAAGGGCAAGTGCTCGTCTACACCTCGGTACCTAATTGGGAGGACTAAGTTATGAAAAGGATAATATGTATGTTGAGACGAACTCATGGGGGCTCGATGGCCTGGCCAGTAGCCAGCTTGACCTCATTATGGGTGAGGTTTCTGAAGTTCCGCTGCTCAGCGATGATCGAGTCTAATCTCCGGACCACTCTCGCTATTCTCTGGTCGAATCCGGTGATTCGAGTCAACACTTGCACCTGTTGTCCCGAGGTGGGAACCGCTGGTTCGCGTCTAGGAGTCCGGTGCAGGCGGTTAAATTTTCGAAAATAGGGGCAAGAAAAAGATCACCAACGAGCTTGCTCAAGAACACATAACTAGCCGTTGGGCACGTTGGATGATATCGTCCGTGATGGTCTGTGGCTGAATATCCATACGCTGTCTCTGGGAAAATTAGCCAAGGTCGGAGCGACCTTTTACGTAACTGGAGCACTCTGATAGCCTCCCAAAAAGTCTGCGACACCTCGGGACACCTCTGGCATGAGAAATATCAGCGATATCCAGATTGTTGCTACATGTGACGTTACGATTACAGCCAATACCGTAGAGGGTAGCCCGCCAGTGTAGGTCACGAAAATAATAGTTCGCTGAAGCTCCCCACGCTTGTGACGCGTTCGTCACATGCACGAAACGTGACTAAATGTGGGCGCATATGTGCGCCAGTGCCGATAATGTTACTTTTCGCGGAACCTGGCCATATTGCAGCATATTCATCTGCCTAAATAACCGTTCCTGTCTTTCGTCACATCCACAAACAGTAATTTGACAATCGGACTCTCAAGCTGTATATTTACATTTCAATTTTCCAAATATATGCGCAAACCGCCTACGACCTTCTTCAGCATTGCTAGCTAGTATACAATTTCGATTGTCTGGTTTTGACGTTGTCGGCATTTAGCACGTGAGGCGGCCGCAGCGGACACAGGAGTTCCTGATGCCGTAGTCGCAAGTGGCACCGGTACTGGCGTTGCACTCGAAGACGTGCCCATTGGTGCAGTAGCGGTTGATCGCCTCGTTGCCGCAGAACTGGCCTTGGACTCGGTTGCAGGTGCACCTGGAGGCGACGCAGGCCTGTAAATTTATGCAAAAATGTGTGAGTAAACACGGCACAAGCTCGTGGAGTGACCAACTACGTACGCGTGCTTCAAGCTCCCGCTCTACAACGGGAACAGGTGCAGGGACTTCAAGGACGGAAGCGGTGGCTACAGTAGCGAGAGCCGCGAGAATGAGGGTGGCGAACTGTAAGAACGAAGTGAGCAATCAGCAGACGAGCGAGCAGACGACCGCGCGGACCTTCATGTTGGTGTATTCTGGTGTGGTATTCGAGTCGAGAGCAGGTATTGGCTGAGGGCCTTGGGCGTTGAAAATGTCCCTTTTATACGCTCTCTGATAGCGGATTTGTCATCGGAAAATATTCGCATTCCAGATCGTTCTGCCCAGTACGTACGATGAACGGAGCTGCAGACATTGTTTTGGTAATAATCAAAATCAAATCAAAATCAAAATCAGCTTCTATTACCGCCCAATCAGCTGTACGTTATGGTCGTGGCGCAGGCGCTTACGATTCAATGAAGGCTAGACTGCCACCAGGTTCCGTTTGAATACACGCCTGCTGTAGCATGAGGTGATAGTTATCAGTAGAGGAGTGGGAGGATTTATTAACCGGTGAGGCCCCATTGAGGTACCTAGAGCTCTAAGTACTAGAACTCCATAGTACTTGCAAGTACTTTACCGCTACAGGTACGAGGTATGTTATGCAATGAGATAAATGGAGGCACACGAAGCACCGGCATTCGCAACTTGTTAGCTATTCCAATGTTGTGTCACGTTCGCGAACCTGTGTTACCTAACGAGCGGAGTGCTATTGTTGTCTTGTGGTCGAGACGGTGTTTATGCACGTCGGGTCTTGGAGCATCATTAGTACACTGAGATTACCATGATGTGGGACGCAACGCATTGTATTCATTTTGAGGGATCCTGTGATTCACACTTAGGCGAAAATCCAGAAATAGAACGGTAGACCGCCTCGGGTTCGCCGAGACGGATAAGGCAAAGCACATACCAGCTAAGGACCGTTCTATTCGCACCGTCTTGGCAACCTTGGCGATGCTTTTACAGCTGAACACGAGCATATTCCAACGCTTCCATTCAGATATAGATCATACCCCATAACCTTGGCCGCTAACACTTAGCGAAGAAGCATAGTTCTAAGTCATGAGGATGCCTCGACGCGATCGCTATCATGAACTAGCTGCAGCGATGAGGAGTAATTCCAGATGGTGATCAGGAACCCAGAATTATTCCGTACGGCCCGGGCCCTGTGCTGAGCATGGCCGTCGAGGTTTTTCCGTTCGTTTTCCCGTGTGTCTAGTGTGAAAAGATAGAGAAATTGTTGTTGTGCTTTCCTCGTGAGTGCGACGTCTCTTCCAGTTCCAACTGAAGTGAGACTGTCTCAAAGGCCATCGTCCAAGCCATTGGACAACTCAACTATTTTTTTGGAGAAGAGTTCTTTTTGAACGTCGGTGTTTTCCAAATTAAGCAATACGCCCGACTTCATGAACAGCACCAAAAGAGGCAAATCGCGATAGATAAGATAAGATCCTAGCCGAACCTAGTACCCATTAATGATGCCCATGGTAATTCCGCTCATTCTTTCAGTTGTCTCAAGCACCTCTTAACGATCCGTTCGGCAGGGGCTTTGGGTATGTGCTGGGTGAATAATCAGGCAGGCTTGGGTTGCAAATCCACGAAACCCGGGTCCTCCGAGTCGACCTTCGTCACGATTGCCCAAGATCCATGTGCTTTCTTGCTGGGGAAAGGTTAGTCATGGAAATCGCTCTGCTCACGCAAAGGCTGACATGGACGACGCGATCCTCTGGCACGAGCGGGTGTCCAAAACGCCGGATACGTGCGCCACACTGTGCCTGCTCACGGCACCGACGATCGCCGTGATGGGGTGAAACGGCTGACAGAAATAGACGATATGATGATAGATCATGTTATCTCTGTTCCTTTCCTCCAACTCCAGCTCTCCTACCAACCTCCCTCCTGCTTCTTCATATCTCCCAGCGAGAAATACTGCCCACGAAAAGTCAGACGCAGCCGCCCATGGAGTCTTGTAATTCATTCACCACGAGGTTTGGACAAGCGAGGTCGCGAGGCCATCCAAAATCCGACCCTGAAGTCCCAAAATATCCTCCGGTCCCTCGTAATCGCCAGCTACCCCCCAATCGCATTCAGGGACACGCCGGGCGCTCCGAGTCCATATGGTTGATAAGCAAGCGTATATTCACCGAAAGTGCCTTTAGAGCTTTTGTCTTTGACGAGACGACATATAAAGGCAGTTCGGGGGCATTCGGGGATCTGTTTTGGCTTCCTACTCGTCTGCGAGTTCGTGCTGTCCAGCTCGTCAAGCCCCTTCGAAATAGGAGGATATCTTCCTCGACGCGGACGCGATGGCTTCCAACGATACGAGCGCTGGGGCGGTCGATGGTTCCGGTGCGGTGCCTCAGCTCCCCAACCCATTCACACCAATGGCTTTCTTTCCACCGGAGCTGGCCTCACAGGTCGAGGTTTCGATCTATATTTTGGTTGGGTCGCTCGTGGTGAGTGTTACTGTAATTCCTCGAGCATTCAGGGCGAGCTAAACGAATGGGCTGCTAGGTCTTGATCTGGGATGTGCTCAATAACCTGAAGAACGATTGGAAGCTTGTGAGGAACTATAGAATAGGAGCTCCAACAGTGGCATATTTCGTGTCGAGGTTCGTTCTCCGAGAAATTTTCATCTGGAAGCTTGTCCAACAGGAATACTTATACCTCTACAGGTGGTCGAGTATCGGGTATCTTCTCGGAGGGGCAATCTTCGCCAGTGCGTCGTTTTCTTCTTTCCTTTCCATATCCTCCAGCAACTCATGCACCACTGTCGACTCCTCCAGCTGCACCACTGGGCAACTGCTACACCTCCGGCAAGATCATCAGCACCCTCTACGCCATCTCCATCCCCTCCACCTCTCTGCTCTTCTTCTTCCGAGTACGCGCCATGTACCTCTCCACCGGCACCCAAGGCACCTGGGTTATCCGCTTCTTCGCCTTCATGTGGCTCGCCGTCCTCGGCGGGTCCATCGTCAGCACGCCTGGGGTTACCGCGTCGAACATCGGCACGACGGAGTACTGCATCAACTCGGGATTGAAGAGCTACGTCTCGATGTCGGGCATCATACCGTTCGCGAATGACACGTTGGTATTTTTGGCGATCACTTGGAGGCTGATGGACGTTGGGGCGCCGATTGAGGGGTTTGGAGGGTTCAGGAAGAAGGGGAGAAAGGAGAATGCGGCTGGAAAGTGGGAACTGAGGAAGACGGTGGGGAACGGGTTGAGGACGGGTTTATTTGGCGCGAACTTGTCGAGGTTTACAAGGGGGCTCTTGCAGGATGGGCAGATCTATTACATGTGAGTAACATTCTTCCTGTGACGACGCCGCATTCCTGACGTCGAATCGCAGGAGCACGGTCGTCATCAACGTCATGAACCTCATCATCTACTACAACGAGTCCATCCCCATCGTCTACCGCACCTCGCTCACCATGCCGAACATCATGCTGATGAACGTCATGGCCTGCCGCGTCTTCCGGCGGACAAAGTTCGGCATTTACAGAGAGACGACGGTCGTTCAAAACGAGCTGACACTGCCGACGATATCGAACGGCGCTTCAACGGCCACGGACATGTCAGTTGCGAGAGAGCCGATCGTGTTCAGGCAGGTCGGGACTGGGTTTACGAGTACAGGGCTCTCGAGCGATGTTGAAGCTGCGTTCGAGAAGGGCACGAAGGAGGATGAGAAGAGCTAACGCTTAGATGGTTTGCATGCTATGGAGATACACTATATGCATCGTTAGTATTAATGGAGGATTCAGCCTAGGAACTAGTTTACGCACCTGTATTCAAGTGTAACAGTATAGCTTTTGTAAGATCTATTTTTATCTTCCAGCACAATCCTTGTGCTGCATGGACAGGTCATCAGTGATGGTGCCGCAAGATACATGTGAAACCTCATCATCATCAGGATTTCGATACTCAACGAAAGCTAGTCAAAGCAAGCACGAGTCAGCGGCGCATCAGGCGGATATATCAACAGAACTCACCTGTTCGCCATCGAAACTCGAAGCTTGAAGCTTGAAGGGTTGAACGTTGACGTTGAGCTTGAGATAACTCGACACACACGAAGGTTCAGCAAAAGCAAATTCATTTCATCTTGATATAAACCCTGCCTCTCGAAGGACAGGGGACCAACAAAACATCGATCAACGACCTAAGGAGTAAACGAGGTGCAGATCTGACTGCAGGTTTGGGTACGGCGCTGCGGGCGGTACGGGTACGGAGAAGAGCCCGGGTATGACTATGGACATCGAGCGAGCGGAAATATGGCTGGCTGGGCAGCGACGAGGAAAGCAGAGGAAGGAGGAGACAGAGAGAGACCAAGATAGAATAAGGGATAATGAAGCGATTAGGTGCGGTCCGTGATGTGATGTGCAAGATGGGTTTCGTGGTTATGTGTATGCGGATGAGGATGTGTTGTGTATTGAGGTGCGAGATGGTGGTGCTGATGGGTGACACGGCGCGAGAGGATCAGGACTGCAAAGACCAACCGCTGCGAACGAGCGAGAACGTTTAGATCTCGTCGCAGTAGGGGAGGTCGGCGTCATCATCGTCATCGCCATCGTTAGCATTGTCACCGTCAGCGGCATCGTCGTCGCAGTCGTCGTCATTGTCGTCAGTTGCAGGGGTCGGCGCGGCAGCCGCGGGGGCGGGTGTGCTGTTCGCGGTGGGAGTGACGGTGATGGCCTTGGGTGGGTCGGCGGCGGGCTTGTCCCCAGTAGGAGCCTTCGCTGGAGGGCCGGAGACGGGCACGACAACACCAGTGGAGGGGATAGGCGGGACTTGAACGGTCTTGGCGATGCAGAGAACCTGTTGGATGGAAAAAGTGAGTGGTATGTACAAAACGTAATGAGGACTCCGGAAATGAAAAGTGAGGCTTCCAAGGGAAGCAGGGTGCCTAGGTGACCTTCCACGACGTAACGGTGCATCATGGACGTCAACACGCGTCATGCAAATTTTCCAACGGACGTGGCAGCGACAAAATGCAGGAGCAATAGACGAGAGGCAAGAGCAACACGAACCTCTCCAATGTAGATGTTGGTGCATCCCTCATCGATCTGGGGGTTGTTCAGGTAGAGGATGGTGGAGTTCACACCACCACCGCTGGTGATACCAGAGCAGGTATCGTCGGCCTTGACGGTGTAGGTTTCGGTGCAATCTTCTCCTGCATTACCGAGGCAAAGTTCAGCACCAATTTGGAGGTTGGTGCACTCGGAGTTAATTGAACCACTGTTGACAGCAGCCAGCTGGAACCTTTGGGCGAAAACATGGTGAGAAAAGGCCGCACTATAAAGACGGTTGAACTCACGTCGAGACGTTGTTGGCTTGCGAGATCTTGTCGCAGTAATCACCAGCCTTGATGGTGTAGCTCCTTGAGCAGGCGTCAACGGCTACCACAGCTAAGAAAAGAGAAAAATTAGGCGACTTTAGTCGAGAACAAGGACAAGGCATGGCCTACATTGAGCAGCAACAGCCACGAAAGCAGCAGCGAAGAGTTGAGCGAACATCGTTGGTTGACTTTGAGTGATGGTGAAGAGTTAACGAGTGTGGGTCTTCGAAAAGAAAGTCTATGCGCCGAAGAGCGACGTAACGGTGATGGGGGAGAGGGGAGACGACGGAGGAGAATCGAACGTGGCGGGAATGAAGAGGGGAAGATTTAAGAACCAAGCCGCCCTAAACCAAAATCATCAACAATCCGGCATTTCCCTCTGGCTTGGCATGGGCGTAAAGCCGCTTTCGGCGGCGTTACCAGGGTGATGACGCTGTTGGGTCCCCTCCGTGCCGAGGAGACAGTGCCTTTCATAAACGGGATTACTGCCTGAGGAAAGCAGAAAAATAAGCAGTTCAGTGGAAGGGGAATGGGAATTGGACCACTAGAGGAATTTTTGGGAGGAACTAAAAATTTAGGGCAGCCGAAGGCTGCACGTAAATTGGTCCCCCAAGGCGGACAGGAGGCCTTGGCGTTCTATAACCGGCAAAACGTGCCCGCAGGGGACCCTCGTACACATGCCCGCGACAATCCACGTGAAGGCGTTTGGCATAGACCCACGATCTTGAAGAGGTAGAAGAGAGTGAAGATTCAGAATTCAAGCCCCTCGCAAAAGAAAGCCAGGGGGATAGTACGCCCGTCAGAAAAGTGTCGGATGCACGAAGGCGCGGCGAGATTTTCTTGAAACTGGCGTCTCCGTCAATGTGTCAGGATCCAAAGCTTCCGATGAAAATGGAGGGATTAGACGATATCGAGCGAGACCATATCCACTTGTACTTACGCTTCTGGACAGCAAATAAACTGCTGCAGTGGGGAAACAGTTCAAGTGAATGGCAAAGGCCATTTACAAATAAGTAGTCTTGAGATACGTGGCCCTGAGGGTGCTCAGCGCTACCCACGACCTGCTTCAGAGGGGAAGATCCTCAGCTTTCTCTTTGAAACATCTGCCTCTGCGTCCGCCACCGTCACCCGCCTCTAGTTGACGGCTCCACTCTAGTTGAATGGACGTCCAGCGAGAGAATCTTGGCGAGAAATGCCTAATTCCCTATTTTCCGCGGCACATGTGAGTGTGGAGCTGAGGAAGTGAGAATCCTACGCACCGTGAGGTCATATGTACTTCTAATCAGGATTCGACGCTTAGTTGGGCGGCCTATATTTCCATCAATTCCAAACGATGAACGGAGGAAGGAACTTGGCAATGGGTCGAGGTTGAAAAAAGATTTGAGACCCGAGTGCGCCACACCATAAATTTCCTAAAATATCTGTTGTTTTCATGTGCAGGCCTACAGTAGTACAACATCATACTACAACCCTTCCGCGATCTACATAGTGGGGTACGTTACTGTCGTGCACAACTTTCAAGCTGGATTAGGCAGCACTTTCTTTGTGAGCATCGACATTGTATAATAATTCTAGTCATCTTGCGGTACATCTGAGCTACCCAGCTGATCGACGCTTCTGTCCTTAAATTTAGTATCCAATCTGTTAGGATCTTCCCTTGTCCGAAATTCCGCTTTCCTCCCTGCCAGCTGCAGGTCGGGGAGGCTGCGTTGCCACACTGGCTCTTGATACAGAATCGAGGTTCGTGGAAGAGGCAAAGCGAAGCGTCCCAAGATCTGTCGGCTCCGTAACGAGCTTCGTGTTCCTAAACACTCGGCAAGTCAGGATGTTCTCCAAAATGGTGGTATCTGGCGCAAGATGCCCTGTGATGAGAAATTGCTCCTTCAAGCCAACATGGAGTAGCAAATGTACCATTGCCCCTTCCAAAGTGTGACTGCACTGTTCGCTTCGCGAGGAACGAATCGGCTAGGGCTCTAAATCTTTGAAGAGGATGACTCACAGGTAGTACAACTGGCTTTGGTGTAGGATGGTCTTGGAGAAAGCTGGCATCAAGGTGCCCAAAACCATGCTTTTCAGGACCTTCAGAAGAGAGGCGTCGTGAATTCTGTACGATTGATAGAATCGATGCGACGTCGCTACGCAAATGGAAGCTTCGTAGAAGGGTACCACGATATTAGTCGGGATCATGGAACGTTTATAAGTGGGTTCGACGCAATAGCTCGTGGGGCGGATGTGGATGATGGCTTCAGAAAGGGTAGGAGGGATAAGTGTGGCCATACAGACAACTGCGAGCCAGAAAACCCCAAAGAAAACGACGATGGACCTTTTGTTGCACTAGATGGTGCAGATGCGGATGTAGAAAAGGGGATTGTTGAGGGATAAGCACGTCATCAGGAAGGACATAGTGATGAGTTCCAGACTCAAGAAGTCTTGAATCGTAATGGCTGCAAGGCTGAATGTCAATTGACAAGTAAATATGAGTATGAGATAACCTACTGAGAAGGACGGCTATCCCCAGAGCGTAAACAAGGCGGGCTATCCTTAGTTCCAAGCGTTGTCACCCAACGAATCGAATCGATGGCCCAGTGCCTTTAGGACATACTCCAATAAAAAATAGACTATGGTCGCAAAGCCGACACGATGCTGAGTTAAGGGGAGATAATCATAATCGCGATACATATTCTGTAGAATATCCCAAACAAAAACGTCGGGGAACATGGGCATTGGCGTTGCCATGAATAAATTTGCCACTCACGCAAGTGATCCAATGTGGAGGTATGTTCCGTTCACCACCTGACTGGCAATGTCTGGGTCCAGGAAGGCCATCGGAGTGAGCGGATTTGACACCCCAGGAACGAATCCACCAGCAAAATCCTTGGCTTTCAGGTCGGTGTAGAGAAGAGGAAACTCTTGATTTCCGAAGTCTTATGAGGGACTCGTCCAGCAGACTCTGTTGGAAGATACGCTGACCAACAACAATGTTTTGGTGTCGCTGGATGATCAATCATGGAGCGGTTTGCGCGATGGATACCTGAATATGAAGGTCAGAATCGGACAGTGAGATAGAATAGCGCCAGCACGGGTGCTTACACACCTTGATCCCGCTGCTCCCTCCTTACGAGCCTTCAAGATAAAGCATCAGGGCCACTCTATCGACAAAAAGCCTTCAGGCCTCGAGTGCTGCAGAATTGCTCACCTCTTCCTTCACAAGAGATCAAAAGATGATATTGACATCAACTAAGAAGCTGATCAGTTAGATATACAGGATCTGAAGCAAAATAATGCACAGAGAAGCGGCAACGCGAGCAAGGAGACGTGCTGAACGCAAAACCGCTCTGGGCTTGTTTCAAGCTCCGACGCCGGTGAGAAGCCTACCCTGGGCTACTGACTTAACCAAATTAAGGCGGCGTGGGCGCACTCAACGAACTCAACCACAATGCGGAGCGAGTCTCTAATGACACGAGCGACGCCACTGACTTAACAAAGTGGGTCAGAACGACCAATAGATATCCTCTATTCCTCAGATGACCTTCTCCTTTCGGTGGGGGAGGTGGTTGAATTGTAGAAACGGTGCACGACGTCCTAACTACGTTCACGGTAGTTCAGGGAGCGGCTCCAAGTTCGTGGGGAGGGATTTATTTATTTAGAGCAGTTTTCTATCTGCTATTGTAGGACTCATCACCAAACACTGAGTCGTTCGAATCGAATTGGAAGAATGGAGGCTCAAGTGTTTGGGTCCTACCAAGTGCTAGATAGAAACATGCGACGGTTCTTCAAATTACGTCCCACGTGTCCGACTATGGGACCGAACTGGATTGTGCCGATCACGCTGCTGACACGCGTAGATTCCCTACATGAGAGGCGTATGCAGTGCGCCGCCACAACAACCGTTGCAAATAGCACATCAATCGAATTCAAGCTCTTGCAAACGCGGACAAGGGCACTTCCCTGTTACCCCACTCGGTTACGTCTCGAGATTTATTCTATTACCGACAGCAATATGGACGATGCCTTGAACCTCGGAACGGCCTACTCGGCGGCGACGCGAACGACCAAGGCTTCACCCCTGAAGTCTCGGGTCCCGACTTAAACGAAGCCGGCGCCCGGCCTTTGGAACGATATTGGACGGAAGTTTTCTCTAAACGCAGGTGGGCGACTTCCGTCGTATTCACACATACTAAAGATACGGCTGCCGAGTCCCGTGAGCTTCATTAGACTCAATACGACAGACAAGCAGAGCTCCGTCTCACTGATTCGCATAGTCAGCAATCAGCGAAAACACATGAAAAGGTCCTCACAACACTCTTCTTCT
>MPNV01003068.1:0-12513 GCA_013376435.1 Cyclocybe cylindracea | reverse complement strand
GGGGCGACGATGCGAGACGGGGCAACGGGGCGACGGGGTGAGACGAGGCGATGGCGACGGTGCGAGACGAGGCGATGGCGACGGTGCAAAACGAGGGCGAGGGAGGGCGATGGCGATGGCGACGGCGAGTGAGGGCGATGGCAACGCGAGGCGGAGGCGGTGTGCGAAACGAGGGGGTGCGCGGGCGAGTGCGAGTGAGGCGAGGGGGGGCGAAACGAGGGCGATGGGCGACGGGGCGAACGGTGCGAGGGCGATGGTGCGAGACGAGGGTGGTGCGAAACGAGGGCGAGGGGAGTGATGGCGATGCTTTACGGTGTGAGGCGATGGCGACGGTGCGAGATGAAGGGCGAGGGAGGGCAGGGGCGACGGCGATGGTGTGAGCAGCGGTGATGACGCGGCCTTCCGCAATGGGGCCGAACCGGGTCGGCCCTGGTTCGACCCGAGGTCCGAGGGCCGACCAACCCTTGGCCCTGGCCCTCCTTAAAGGGCCGGGTCCACCAGGCTGCCGGCCCTTGGCCCTGGCCCTCGGGTCTGGGCCAGGGCCGACCCGGCGCCGGAGGGCCACGGACCGGACCGCAGACAGTCTATGAGCAGATGAAGAAGGAGGTGAAGAAGCGTGGTGATCCGAAGTCAAGTTCTCTCTCGCTCAACCAAGACCTCGAATGGGACGCGTGGAAAGCGAAGGTCCTCGTGAAGATCGACTCCGTCTTGAAGCCGCAGACTATATCTTTTGATGACTACACCATCACCTTCACCGTCCCTCGTGTCCACACGAAGCCCACCAATCTCGATGACGAAGATGGATATAAGTTCATGGTTGGGCGTGCATTGAAGAGTAAAGACCCTAGTGCTCTGATAACCATTGAGCCTATTCTTCCATCAAAGGTGAGCTTCCGTTTCCATAGTGTATGCGTGCTGACACTCCCTTCCAAGACTGCCTCGGACAACGAGAAGGAAAACAAAGATGGCGAGTCAAGCAGCGACAGCGACAGCGGTAGCGAGAAGAAAAAGAAGAAGGGCAAAGATGGTAAAAAGAAGAAGGTTTGTCTATTCCATTCTCTCCTCGTCGAGAATGATGCATATATCCAGGTGCTTTAGGCAGACCCCTCACAACTCCCCGGTAACAAGGTGCTGACACGTGAGATCGGCTGTCTTCGTGAGCACTGGCAATGCAATGATGGGTCTTGTGGCCAGTCGCACTGTTTTGTCCACCCAGATGAGAAGATGCACCTTCCACTGAGCCACACACACTTCAACACCTGGGCAGCAGCAATTGTATGCTGCTCGTGACCTCCTTGTCAATTTGTTGCTCATTCATGAAATAGATCAAGGGTGATGACACCGTGACAGTTGATAGGCCTCCCAACCACAAGCTTTTCAATGCGTTACCCGATGTTGGGAAGGCAAAGCCTTTGAGCCTCCTTCAACGTTGCATGGCCGCTCAAACCCAGGCTTTGTCTTCATCACTCAATATCAACTTCCTGCCAGCTGTTATGGCACTCTTCGAGAAGGCGCCTGCTCTACCGCCTGCTCCTGCTTTATGCACAGCTGTCATACCTGAAGCTCCGCTCTTTCCAACACATCTCAAGCCAAAGGAACCACTTCAGCTTGCCGACTTTTGTGCTGTGCACCATCTACATGATGCTGTCCTTACTCGCTTCCTGGAACATGGATTCTCGACTCTGAACCAGCTCTGCTACTTCTCATTCAATGATCTGAAGGACATGGAATTCAAACAAGGTGAGATAGCCAGCATTCAGGATGCCATTGCTGTCTGGTGCACCTCCCTCAAAAATCTTTGATATCTCGATTCTCCGCTGCTGATTGTCCCTCTGGTATGCTCACGCTCTTGTCTCTGTTTTGCTGCTCCTCATGCTTCAGAATATGCCTATACTTTGTCTAATTGACGCTTTGCATCCATTTCCACAACCATTACATGCATGTTTATGAAACTAGAAATACCCCGAATGAATAAAGTATCCCTTTGCATCAATATCTGTGACGATTTCAAAAGCCTGTAGCAAATCAAACATGATGTCCATTGTGTTACTAGAAAGGAAGATATCATGGTTACGACGAATGAAGGCCTTCACTTGCGAGAACGCCTCCTCAATAGGATTGAGGTCCGGTGAATAAGGGGGAAGATACTCAATACGAACGCCAAAACGGTCAGCAAGCTCGAGTATCTCGAAGCCATGATGGATGCGTGCGTTATCCATCACCAACACACTCAACGGCCCAGGATATGCGGTGCACAAAGGCATCTATGGCATATAAGTCAGCAAAATACAAGCCCAGAGAAAGATAGCGCACCACTTCGTGCTCCAGAAACTCAAGATACAGCTCCTTTGTCATAGACCCCTCCACAACCTTCACAACTTCGATTCCGTTGACACTTAGAAGGGCCGTCGCAGAGAGGCGGTGTCCCCGAACAAAGCGCTGACGCATGATTGCCCTTCGACCTTTCTTTGAACGCCCACAACTGCGTGCAGGTGTCTTCTCATTTTTCGAGGTTTCATCAAGAAACCCTAGCTCATCGGGGGCGTACTTTGCCATGCGGCCAATGAACTCGCTCCTAGCATCTTTGTTGCGCTCTGACGCGATCTTCTTGAGCTTCTTTAGCGAGACGCCTGCCTGAACCAGGGCACGATGGATTGTGACGTAGTGCGCGGCTATGAATCGGTTGGTGGTGAGTAGATCCAGTAGCTCGTCAAGAAACCAATCAGGCCGCTGGCGTATCAAGCGGAGGAGATAGCCAATGTCGTCGAAGTGAAGGATCCGTGGGCGGCCTCGAGGGCCGAATTTGTGTTGGACAACGTCGCCAGTATTGCGCCAGAGTGCCAGAATGCGGTAGAAGGTCCTTTCGTGAAATCTGACGCAGTCAAGAATGTCCTCGAGAGGTAGTAGCTCCCGCTCATAGAGCCTTATGGCGGCTAGTTTGACATCGTGGCTTATTTTGCGATAGGGCATTGTCGTGGTAGCAGGAAGAAGCTCTCGGAAGCCGCCGGGGCAAATTTGCTCATGTTTTGAAATGTGACTCCGACTGACAACCTTTTTGCAAACAGCTGTAAACCAGAAATTTAGTTGCTCATATCTGTCCTGTCATATCGTATACAGGTAAGCCGATGACGATGGGGTAACGCCTCATAGGGCAGGAGAGGAACAAGAGCCAAATTTCTCCTACCCGGAAACTCGATGATTTTACTTTTCGAATGAGTGTTTGTCTGACTACTTGTTCACTCGGATCCTATATTTCCGTCACCTGTTGCCCCTGGGTCCTGAATGACTAGAACAGAATTGAGCTGGAGCGGACTTACCGACGTGGCGCCGATATCTTATCTTATCTTTCGCCATTTTCGGTGACAGCGAAACGCGTCGTTGTTTTCGTCCCATAGAAAGTCTGCGCCCTCCCTTTCTCCCCGCACCCATGGCTAGTGCACGCGACGCGTCCCCGTCCCCGCAACACGACACGACACGTCCCCGCCCTGGAAGCATCACCTCTTATTTCACGTCCTCAGCTCCCTTAACGCGTCGCAACACCGAAGAGTTCTCCGACAGCACCACGCTAGCCGCCTCCTCGTCTCAATCCTCTGCTCCCGACACGGCGTGTTCCAGCCCGTTGCTCACCCCGGCCTCTGATGACGTGCCACTGCAGAAGAAGTTCAAGATTACAGCGTCGAACGGGTGGCAGGTCAAGTTGAAGGACGCGTCGAGGAAGAGGGTGAAGAGGGAGCCAACGTTGGAGAGCGACGACTTGGCCTCGGGCAACGAGACTTGCTCGCGTGTCTGCACGCAGACGCCACTGAAAAGGCAAGGCTCACGCGCCAAGTTGGCGATGCTGCCTTCGTTGCCACTAGATATCCTATTCGAGGTGAGTTTTTCATCCTTTATCTCTCCAAAAACGCGTCCATTGACGCGTTTTCTCACCTAAATAGATCTTCGGGTGCCTCCGGCCTCTGGACCTACTCCACCTAGCTCGAACCACGAAGAGCATTCGCGCCTTGCTCCTGCACCGATCTGCAACTTCGGTTTGGAAACGAGCATTTAGTGGCGTTTCGTCGCTACCGTCCTGCCCAGACGACGTGTCGCTGCCTTCCTGGGCAAGTTTGGCGTTTGACAAGTTCTGCCAGGTATGAACATGCACTGTTATTGTACATTTTTCATCTAACCTCCTCGCGTAGAACTGTTTGGCACCGCAGATCCGGAACGTCGACTTCATCTTGCGGGTTCGATACTGCAGTCGATGTGCCAAAAGCAAGTACGTCTTCGTCTTCCCGTTTCGGCTCATACGGAAATGACCGTGCGTTTGCAGGCTTTTCTCTTCGCATCTCTTGAAGAAGGACAAGAAACTCCATGTCATCATCCTCCAAGCGGTACCTTTCAGCTTCTGGAGTGGTCGTAAGCCGAAATACTTTTCATTCCGTTTCGAATACCGTCTCTGAATATCGTCGCAGGTAACTATAAGTCATGCACCGTAGACGATAAAGAATCTTTCGTCGAGCTGTTGGATTCTCATCAGGGCGATCGATCGGCGTTCGTGGAGGAACGTAGAGCCTGGGTCAAGAAGCGTACCGAGGTGTGTGATCTTGGCATGCTATCATACTTACTTCCTATTGATCGTCTCTCCTCGCACTTTCAGCACGGAAAGCTATGGAAGAAGTGGCTCGAGGACATCATCGAAGACCGCGAGGCGGAGATCGACGAGCTAAGGATGGGTCGGAACCAGAAGTATGCTTCCATTTTTCCTTCCATTTTTTTGTTCCGTTTCTGACCTTTCTAACCTGCTAGGATTCGCCAGCTTGTCAAAGAACTGGGCTTCTCCGAAGAGCTATCGTTCCTCGACAGGATCGGCCGCGATTCGTGCGCCATCCAACCCTTCCCGACTATCGTGGCCTTCAACGACCATCCGGATGTTAAAGCACCCAAGGCTCTTACCGACAAGAGTGCGTCGTAGCTCATCTCTTATTTCTTTGATTCCGCTCATGGTATGATAACCAGTGTGGTCCAACATGAAAGACGACATGATCAGCTACATGGAGACGGCCCGCCGTCTCCGGCTGCAAGAAGTCCGCGTCCTCCTCGAGCGCAAACGCCGACTGGCGATCTATACCGCGTACATCACCCACCGGCGCCAACCCGAAACCATGCTCAAATACCCTTCGAGCACGTTCCTCCCTGGGCCTGTCGATTTCCTCGAGTGGCCCTCAAACCAGCGGCTCATCAAGCGAGCGAACGACGACCCGCTCTCCGAAGACGATCTCGACGGCCTCATCGAAGGCTTCGACGCGTTCGTCGACTCGTGGCGGAAGGACAAGATCCACGAGCTATGGTACACCACACTCGACGGCTCCCTGCCTTTTCTCTCGCACTCCCCCCTGCGCTGGTCGCCCACCGCCAATTCCAGCACCCCCGCCCAGCTCCGGGTCCTCCACCTCGCAGCTGTAGTCTTCCGGTGCACCGCGTCGGTGCACTGGCGGTACCACGACCGGTGGCAGGTCGACGAGGGCGTGCTCGCCCCGGGGACGGCGTACGCCGACGCACCGCCCATGCGCGCCCCGATACTGTGGTTCGCGGAGCTCGCGCACCATCCGTGCACGAGGATGGTCTACCGGACCTACTCCGAGTCGCGGGCGCGCGAGAATGAGTTCATGAACGTGGAGAAAGTGTATTGGAGCTGCAGAAGGGATGTATGGTGTTTGAAGGATAGAGTGGAGGTAGATGAGAAGGCGGGAAGGGCGGTAAGAAGGGTGTTGGAGGCCGCTGGAAGGGATTGGGAGACAGAGAGTGCGGAGATGATGGATGAGCGGGATGATAGATTCGTTTGTCTGAAGTGTAGTTTCGGAGGAAGGTGTGATGGGCAGAGGAGGGTACGGGTGTTTGCGTGGCGCGATGCGGTATGTCTTTTTTTTTCTCTTCTTTCTGACTTCCTTTCTCATCTTCTCTCATTTTTCCTCTCTCTCTTCTTGTGTCGATAGGTCCACCACACCCTGAAAGCCCACTTTGGCGACTCCCGCGTCGCCTGGGAACGCATTTCCCCTGACGACGCCGCAATAGCTCGAGTACTCGAGGCCATAGAAGCTACAAAACGCGGGTACCTCACCCCTGGCAAACAGAAGTTGTGGAAGTGCGTTCGGTGCAGGGACACGACGCATGACCGGGGAAGGATGACTTGGGAGGAGTTGAAGACGCATTTTACGCATAACCCGTATGTTTCTGGGTCTCTTTTTGATGCCTGTCATGCTGATCGTTGTTTTCTCTTTTTTTTTCTGTAGGAAACATGGCGACCCCGACGAGATGGAGGGTAAAGAGGAGGTTACGTATTATCGCGCACTTGATTATTCGGAGAGAGAACGGCCGCCAGTGAAGATGGTCCCGCAGAAGGTAGAAAGTTGAAACGAACGACATAACCTTGCCTCCTCGTGAAAGTATGACGATAATCATATACTATCTTCTTTCGATAGAAAATACTTTAGATACTCGTTTTTTTGTACATACCTTCAGCTTTATATCTAGAATACAAGTCGAATTTGACAATGGTACTTGAGAATGGATGAGTAGGAGGTAGACCAAGTTCTTCCTCGCTCAAGAACGCCATGGAAAAATGAAGTCTGGTCCAACGCGATAATGACGAGAAAATTGTGTTAGGTCGTCCAGACTTTTGTTGGAGAATGAGCTTGCGAAGAATGGCGAAGAGGGCGGCCTCTACATGGATGTTGGGTTCGTATCGCTCGAGTTCGTGAGTCTACTTTTTAAAGTGGACGTCTGTCAAATCCATTCATTCCACTTCTCCACAACGTGCCTCTTATCTCAGGTTACTGAATACCCTGTTTTATCTTCCAAAAAGGCTACCTCTTTGTGTGAGCAGAACGCATTCGAGGCGCGATATTCTTTACGTTGCACTCTGTGTACTCTGCCTTGTGCCTCGAATGAGCCTCATTCTCCCTTTTAATTCATTCGAATCCTCGATCAGAGCCCTAAACGCGTCTTGTTATGTCGTCACGCGATGACACACGTGCCTGGAATCACGAATGTCCGACGCTGCCTCTTCAGCGCCCATTCGACTCCCTTCCGGACGGAAGAAGGTATCTCGCCAGGACTTGTCTAGGGACGTATTTGTCGTTGTCCGTTGAAGTCCGACCGAGATCAGAAAGAACACAGGACTACATCGAGAGGTACTCGAAAGCTCGAATCACTGTACTCTATCTATGTAGAAGGGAAACGAGGTATGGGGCATCCGAAGCTTTCTTCGAAAGAGGTGAGAGCGCGTAGCAGACAAAGAAAGGAAATCCCGCCTCTCCAAATTCAATAAGCGGGCTTGGCACACGACAGCCCCCAACGAAGGATTCGAGTCGGCTGCACGATGTCCTGAAAGGGATAGCCTTGCTAATAACCAAGATTGTAGATGATAGATGATATCCAGAATCATTCTAGTTCGCCCACGAGGAAGGATTCTTCCCAAAATCCATGAATCGATTGGGGCACGGTGGATCCCCAATAATTGAAACCCGCTGGAAACTTTGTGCCCTGAAAAAAAATAGAGTTCGAGCGCTCCGTAAAAGAATTGTTGACGCGAAAGAGGCTTCATCATTGAATGCCGGCGCCCTCGAGTTTCGTCTTTTCCAGCCGTTGGCTGGTGAGTGCCTACTCTCTAAGTGAGTATCCATGGTACAGACCCAGAAATAATTTCAATGTACGGATTCCACGTCTATAATAAATGAATAATGAATAGATATGGAGGAGACAGATACATGTGTAGTCTGGGACCGATTAGCGACTCTCGTAATTCTCCACCCTTCCACCTTAATTCTCCCTCATGACGGCAACAAGGAAACACGTTCGTCATAAATTCGCCCATGGACTTTTCGTAGAATCGGCAAGAACACGAGCGGATGGCCGGGAGGAATATCATTGGTAGGACTAACTGGCAAGCTTTGTCGTGGGAAGGGTCGGCAACCGATGGTCTGCAGGTAACCCTTTTTCACTGTTACGACGATCCGTGAGGCATTTTTGCCTCTCTATCAGACTTTCAGATAAACTGCCGCCTGTTCCAATGGCCGCTCAGAGCTCTCACACCTCGTTCTTTCCACCCAACCTGGTCACTGAGACGACTACGACATCGATAGCGAGCAGTGAGTCATTTCTTCCTCTTGCCGGCAGCCACTAATCTTTTTCATTGCGCAGACCAGGCGACTCATCCCCAAGGTCATGCATACGTCTATGCAAGATCGTCTCGCTCCCATCTCATTCGGTTCATGACCGAGTCTGGAGCAATTCCACATCCCAATGACGATCCCAAGCGCAAGTTATCGCAAGTTTGCACCAAATGGCGGCGCATCATCGATGGCGATACCTCCTTATGGGCCAACATTGGTTTAGCGCCTGTACGGTTTGAACGCCCGCAGCATCTTCTTCGCCTCTTCGAGCAAAGCGTGGAGCGTAGCCAGGGCCAGCCGCTCTCGGTCCAGATGCACAATGACCTCAGACGTGCTCGCCCAGCGCACGTCAGGAAGGTGGAAGGCTTGTTGTACGGCGGTGGGAAGTTCAGCATCGTCCATTCTATCCTCGCTCCGCTTTCGGTCAGCAGCCGCCTCACCTCTCTCAAGTGCCTCTTCGCCAAGGACGACGTGTGGATGTTCCTCCGCCTTCCTTCGTCCGCCTTCCCTGTTCTGAAACGCGTCGATATCACTTTCATCCATTCCCTCGACAATCATCGGGCGCCGTTCACGAAAGGCTCTCGTAACCGCCTCGATTTCACGGTGTTCAAAGACCACCCGACACTCCAGGAGGCGACGTTCCGTATCGAGAACTGCATCCATCCTCTCGACCTTCAGCTGCCATGGGGTCGGCTCACCGAGCTAGATCTCGCGAGTACACCGATGCCCGCGTGGACGTTTCTCACTACCATGAGTCAAGCTGCGCCTTCGCTCGTTGACGGCGCGTTCTGTATTAAATTCCTCGCTGCGTCCAACCGCGAACTCATAGGAACGGCGATGCCTATGCTGAAGAACCTGAGGCTCGTCGTAATGGACCCGATCCTGGAGCCGGAATTCTTCGCACTCCTGGCGATGCCGATCTTGGAGCGCTTAAAGCTGGAGAGGTTCAACAGGCGGGTAGGATGGGAACTGTGGTTGTTCGTACCGATGCTCGTGCATTCCTCGAGCTCGCTGCGACGGCTCGAGCTCAAGAGTATCGTTTTCCGGCGTGGACCTGGAGATCCGGTGCCCACGGCCCGGAGGACTTCTCATACGGAACTCGAGCCGATTTTGGAGGTCGTTCCGCGTCTCGAGGAGCTGAGGTTGGCGCCGGATGTAGGGATGCACTTTCAGACTATGGAGAAAGTGGCGAGTGGGCTCCTGGTGCCACGGTTAAGGGTGCTTGAGCTGTTCAGCACCTCGAGCGAGGAGGTGGTGTCGATGGTCGAACAGAGAGCCATTGGGGTAGGGACCTCTGACTCGGTCGGCGCCAGGCTCTCCCACGTTAAGTTGATGGTGACGATGGAGGAGGTGAACGAAGTGATGCAGAAGGTATGGTGCGCTGGTCTTTCTGGCTATATCTCCGTCTGCAGTATTGCCCCCCTCCCTCTCCTTGGCCATTGAGGCGTTTGTGATATTCTTATGGCATCCTAGTGACCATCATCTTCGGATTAGCGCCTTTCGCTTCTTGTAAGCTAGATGTCCTGTACTATAGTCGTCCCCTGAGCCATCTCACATATCAAGACGTCGAGCATCTCTTCCAGTCCATCGTCCGCCTTTCGATGCACGAAGCGTAGATATGGATCTTCTCTCAAGGAACGCCTTTCTTCAATGTCTTGAAGGTCTTGAAGGCGTAGAGATAGAAATCCAAGCATGGAGTTAGTCAACCCATCCTGGGTGGGTAGGTGTGTTCCTTGATTTCCACCGTTGAGCGTGTCGCGATAGACAAAATGCAACCCCGACTTCGCTGCATCGTGCGTGGAGAATATTCGTCTTCGTCTTCCAGCTTCCAACGCTTGCCAGCTTCGAGCTCTCTAATCCATCTATGACTTCCAGACCGGCCATAACTAGCAACTAGTAATACAAACATGCGATAAATAAATCAGCGCAACTCCCTCCTCCTCCTCCTCCTCCACCGATCCGACCAAATCACCCACCATCTCCCTTCCGGGCCCGTACACTCCTACTTCCTACTCCGCCTTGCGCTAGCGCGTCGCCGCCTCCTCTCCTCCCCTACCCTACCCCTAACCCCTCGGTTCCGGCCTCATCACTAACACCCATCCGTCTCGGCCAGCTTTCAACCCACCTCAACCTCTCACCTTCACATCTCAGCTCCAGCCAGACTTTCCCCCGCCCCACCGCCCACCCCCATCCCCATCCCCATCCCCGACTCACTCGTCCGTCCCGCTTCCGTGGCAGTGGTCCATGTACCCCCGGAGGACCAACGACGGAACGTCACCCGCGTGCCTACGTCCTCGGAACGCGCCTGCGGTCCTCGACCGCTCCGCCTCCGCCCCTCGAACCGCTCATTTAGCACGGTCCCTGCACCGATACGCACCCAGAGGAAAGCGTGCGTGACGAGAAGCGAGGAGGGAGTTGACGTATACTGGAACGGGGGGTTAGCGAGGGTAGCGAGGAGGTGCGGGAAGGGAGAAGGGAGACAGGAGGGGATAGGACGTGGGGGGAGGGAGGAGGGAGGAGAGGAGAGGGAGGAAGATGGGGGAAGGGGAGAAAGGAGGGAGGAGAAAGGGGAGGAAAGGACGTACGTTTGCTCAACGTGAAGTACAAGCCCATGAATATGAACCGGTGCGGCCAGATCGCGTACTAATCGGTCGGTATATGCGTAAGGGTAAGTACGAGAGGGGGAAGATCAAGAATGGAGAGGAACGTACGGTGATTAGCGTCGCTAGTGCACATAGACTTCAAATATCCAGTTAGGACTCTATGGATGAAATATGAGGGTGGGTATAGGACGTGCCTTGTCAGCAGACCTATATGTACCACGCATATTAGCGCCGTAGAGCTACAAGGCTGGAAGGAAAGGCGCGCGGAATGTACTTACCAGTATTGATGCTAAACGCGATCAAGAGCGTCAAGAGCGAGTCTGTCCTGTTGTTTGAGAATGAGAGGTTCGCTCTCGTCAGTATTCGTATTCTTCAAGTTTGTTTTAGTTGTGAGAACACGAGAGATGCAGAGCATCGAATTCAAGCACGGATATCTTTCGCGTAGAGAAATGGAAATGGGTACTCATGTAGCCATTCGGTCCCGACCTACATAGTTCATCTCCCCCACCCAAATGGCCAGAACCCGCAAATCGAACGAAAGCCCGAAGCGATAACCCTGGACCATAAACCGAAATAACAGTAACAGCTAAAGAGCCCAAAAAGAAGGCCACTCGGAACACAACGCAAAGCGCGAACCAAGGTCGGAAAAGCGACGATGGAATGGGAAGACGTCGACAGACGGAACGGAATAGGAAGAAAACACGAACGGAATAGGAAGAGAATACGAACGGAATAGGAAGATAAAGTGAACGGAAAAGGCCCAAAGGCGAAAGCCCGAGACGCAAGCCCAAAACGAGAACGAAGACCCGAAACGAAAATCGAAAGTCGAAAGTCGAAAGGCCAAACCCGAAAGGCCAAAGTCGATCAACCCCAAAAAGAAAACCCCAAAAAAACCCTCAGAAAAAAACCCAAACTGAGAAGGAAACCACGAGAAATGAAACCCACCGCTTGATCCCCGTCCGACTGGCGAACAGGAGGAGACACAACGAGAGGGCGACGGTCGAGTCGGCGGCGACGGCGGAGGAGAGGCTGAGGTAGAGCATGGGCTGTTGAATCGATTAGGCGTTGGATTTGAGCGTTGACCGTTGGAGACCGGGGGTTGATTTTGGGTTGTTGAGTGAGGAGATGAGTAGAGGAGAGAGAGAGAGAAAGAGAGAGAGAGCGTGGATCGGAGGGCGAAGGCAAGTACGAGAAATACAGTGGTGAGATGAGAGTGAGAAAGACGAGTGAGAAGAAGGAGGAAGAGGACGTACGGCGATCTTGTTCATCCGCTCGAACGTGCCTAGTATGTACCTAGCATCAAGCCCAAACGCACGAACGCGCTGATGTTAGCTCTCTCTGCTCTTCCCCGAGTTGCGAAAAGGTGGACGTACGTCCCGGTGGCGAAGCCTGCGTGGTTCGAATCGTAAGTATAGCGAAGAAAGAGAAGGCAGGGAAGGCAGGGAAGAAAGGACGTACCCATCCCGTTAACTATCCCCAAACAAACAGCACCAAGTCAGCTTCGCACGGACTAAAAAGACATAGGTAGGTTCAAGCCAGACGCACCGAAGACGACGAACGCTAGCGAAGCCTACCCACATAACGCCGACGACATGAATCATATTAGCGTAGATGAGCTTCGAATGCGAGTTGGTTATTAACGAGCACTCACGATGACGACCGGCAACAGAACCCTCAACACCCTCCGGGACCTCCCACATACTTCACGTCATCAGTCATCGATATTAGTCTTGCTATGAATTCGAATTCGAACCGGG
>MPNV01000143.1:0-15328 GCA_013376435.1 Cyclocybe cylindracea | reverse complement strand
CGTGATGACCTGGCTATAGGGACAGAGTCCAACACACCCCCACCAGGGAAAGAACAAACGAGCAACGAATCAAAGAGTAGGAGGTATCACAAGACCGAGAACATCACGATGACGAGAGAAGGTAGGAAAAGAAAGAGATTTAGTAAAAATATCCGCAGGCATGTCTGCCGTAGGAATCCAAGAAGTGGTAAAAGAACCATCAGCAACATGAGAACGAATGAAATGATGACGAATATCAATGTGTTTGGAACGGGAAGAAATAGAAGGTGACGCAGCGAGTTTAAGAGCGGCTTGGTTATCGGATAAAATAGGAAAAGACTTCGGGACAGGGAAATGCAAGGTGGACAACAGCAGACGGAGCCAGATGGCTTCCCCGGAACGCGTGGTCATAGCATAATACTCAGCTTCAGTGGAGACAGCGCGATGGACTTCTGTTGACGGCAGACCAAGACACCAGGGAACCTCGAAATAGAAGCAATAACCTGAAATACCCGGTCATCATTTGAGGCCCAATCAGCATCCGAGCAACCAACATTCTGCAAGAAACCACGGATGGAGGTAGGCACAGAGGAAGAAGGGGCACCAAAGCAAAGTGCAAGGTTTCTTGTGCCAGCCAGGTAGCGTAGTGTATGCTTCGCCATGGCGAGGTGATCGCGGGTCGGGTCTGACGAGAATTGGCCCAGCCACATAGCAGCAAAGGCGATGTCAGGACGCGTCGTGACAGCGAGATAAAGAAGGCAGCCGACAAGACGTTGGAAATCGTGTTTGATGGTGTCAGGGCGCTGATTCGGGAGGGCAAGCAGCTGGGCTGGGACCACCTTGACGCCTTGACGCAACGCAGCATCATACGAGTTTGCGGGTAGAGGTGTCGGAGAAGATTTGCAGGAAGTAAGGCCCCAGTCATCGAGTAGGTCAGCGATGTAGAGGTGGGAGGAGAACCAGAGGCGGCGTGAGGGACGGTCACGAAGGATGGACACACTCAGGAAGCGGGAGCAAACGCCCAGATCCTTGATGCGAATCCGCTCCTGTAGGCGTGCGATAAACCACTTGTACAACGGTTCAGAGTTCGTAACTCCCAGGCCATCGTCGACATGGACAGGGACAATCAGGTAAAGTGGAGAACCGTCCGCTGGCATCGCGATGGCCGGTTCAGGTGGCGCTGACCAGTATGCGTAGAAAACACCGTGATCAGCCTCACAGCGAATGAGACCAAGGGAGAGGAAGACAGACATCAGGAGGCAGTACCACTCATATGCTGATTGACGTAAGCCATAGAGGGCAACAAGAACCTCCAGGACCTGACCTGGTTCACCAATGGCGTGACCTGGGATCTGGCGACAGTAAACCGGATGGCGGTTTCGGGCATGGAGAAATGCAGTCGAGACGTCGAACTGAAAAATGTGAGCATCCCGACGAGCCGCCCAAGCGAGTATGATGCGGATGGAGACAATCTTTGCGACTGGTGCGTAAGTTTCACCAAAGTCATCCGGCCGCTGGGTAAAACCACGGGCAACCAGACGAGCCTTCTCCATACCAGGAATACGCTTGCCGTCTTCATCGTATTTGAAGTCGAAGACCCACTTGACATCGATCAGCTTCTTCCCATCGGGCAGAGAGCAAGGCCGGAAAGCCTTCATCTTTGCCAGACTTGTAGTCTCACGCTTCATCGCTGCAACCCAAATCTCCCGGTCAGGACGTGCCATGGCCTCAGGGTAGCTGCGTGGTGGTTTAGAGAGGTCAAATTTCCGCTCACGAAGGTTCCGTATGTCCGCAAGATCGTGCTCCAGAGGCGGGGATGCTGACAAAGCTGCTAAGCAGTGACCCCACACGAGCTCGGCTTCATGGGCTTCAAACGCATCACCAGAGAATGATTCTGTGGCAGCCGGATCCTGCATCAAGTCGTGAGTCGCGAGAGAAAGCAAATCAGCCACGACATCCTCCACAGATGGCACCCCCAAGGTCAAAGAACCATCCACCTGCTCATTCGCAACAACCACATGCTCGCACGACACGCCACCACTGGTCGCATCCACACCAGACCCTACATCTGCATCCACTGCCGCTGTCACACCCCCATCATCCACATGCACACCCCCATCCACCGGAGGCACAGCTGGGCCAAGGAAACCAGAGGCGAAGGAAATGAAGGCGACATCCCGGGGGACAGGAGGACGGAGGGTATCACGAGGGCGGAGAGACGCGCGGCGTTCAACAGCGAGCTGGAGAGCATCATTGTAATCACGCCCAGCTATGGTTCGCATGCGAGAGGTAGCATCTGATGGTGGAACAGCAGGGAGGGAGCGGGGAAGCCCAAGACGGCCAGGGGAAAGCTCATCAAAGACGACATCCCGCGAAAAATGATACTTTCCCTGTAGATCGCGCACACGCCAGCCGAGTCGATTCTCCTCGTAGCCAACAAAGATAGCCTCAAAACGCCGATTGCCTGCCTTGGAACGAAGCTCAGGAGGTATAGCGACAAAGCAACGGCAACCCCAGACCCGTAGATGAGAAAGATCCGGTTTCTTGCCAAAGAGTACCTCAAAAGGCGTTGTATCTGCAGGGAGAGTAGACGTAGGCAAGCGATTCCGCAAGTATTGAGTGGTAAGAACAGCATCACCCCAGAACGAAGCAGGCAGACCAGAGTCAGCGAGCAGGACTTGGCCACCCTCTTCAATGGTACGGATAAAACGCTCAGCTTTGCCATTCTGCTCATGGGCATAGGGAGCAGTGACCTGCATAGAGATGCCAGCGGTGTCCAAGTAAGCCTTCATCTGCCCCTCAGCCAGTTCCTTGCCACCATCCATACGAACCACCTGGACCTTATGACCAGAAGTACGAGAGAGAAACGCCTCGCACGTCTTGAAGAAACGAAGGGCAGCAGTCCGATCCTTCAACAGCGCTGTAAAGCCAAAGTTGGAGCGGTCATCGAGGATGGAGAAAAAGTATTGCTCGGAGTGGGGAGTCTTGGTAGGATAGGGCCCACAGATGTCGAGATGGAGAAGTTCCCCAACATTAGCTGCTCGAAGACCATTATGTGTGTACGGGCGCTGAGGGCTCTTACCGATAAGGCATGGGATACAGCGGTGGTCAGAAAAGGAACCCTTGAAGTCTGTACCAGTCGCATAGTTCTTTGTAAGGGTCAGACGAGTAGCATCCTGACCCAAATGACCCAAGCGGCGATGCCACAGTTCAGGAGTCAACTCAGCCCGAGGAAAGACAGGAAAAGCAACACCCGAGGGGGCAGAGGGGACCGCCGGAGTACCAGGGCAAAGGAAAGTACAAGGGAAAAAGGATAGACGACGAGAAACGGTTGCCTCAAGACTGAAACCAGACAGCGTTGGATCACGGTGGCCACGGGGGAACGTGATAGTAGTGACTGGACCAGCACCGAAAAGAACCTGGATACCCACCTCCTGAAAAGCTCCGACAGAGAAAAGGTGCAGGGGTACGTCAGGAGAGTACAGGCAGTCACGGAGAATGACAGTGCCTGAACGACTACCACTCCGAACGGAGAACCGAACTTCGCCTCGACCCGGCGCGAGAAAGGAACCGCAGTTGGCTGTACCCATAGTCTCTGGACAGGACGTGTCATATGTGAAGAAGAGGGAACGGTCCGCCAATGATGTATGTTGTGTGCAGCCAGAGTCGAGGAGTGATATTGAAAGGGACGCGTTACACTGTGGCTTGTGCACGGATGAGAACCAGCGCCATTGCAATGTTCGCTCGAATTGAGAGGGCAAGAGGGAGCTCAACAGACCGGACAAACCAGTAGATGAAAACAGTGTTCGCTATTGGACAATGGACTCGGAAAGATACAAAGGCGTGTAGGTGGTTCGTACAGTGTCCAGGTGGAGGTGGCTCATCGTCGAAATAAGAGGTGTAGGGGGGAGATGTCGCAGGGAAAGGATCGTCGTTGTGATCAGTGCCATTGCCGACATGGTCTGCAATAAGGGCCTGACCGGGTGCCGTATTCCCAGCCGCTGCCGCCTTGTGGCAGTTCTCCAGTGCATGGCCCGTCATCTTGCAGTACGTGCATCGTGGGCGGGTGGAAGTCCTCGGTTGAGGCTGCGCCTGAGACGTTGTACCCTGCGTCGTGCCCTGCGTCGCACCTTGTGGAGTAGACAGCATGGCACCCCCAGACCGTGCACCCCCAGCGACAGCGACGACGGCACCTTGAAACGCCGGCGGGTGCAGTGTTGACGGGAGGAGCGGGTGGTCGAACGGCGTAAGTGGGGTGCGCAAGGTCCTGATCTGCAGCAAGACGGAACAGCGTAAGAAGCTGTGTGGTGTCGTCGCCACGGACCAAACGGAGGCGAGCATTGAGGCTGGAACGGAGGTCGTTGAAGGCAGGAGCCGAAGGCAGGTTCGAAACGAAACCATGCATGAGGAGGCCGACAGGAAGCTCGTAGGAGGAGCACTGGAGGTGGGCGAGGCCAGTCCGCCAGCGCGTGACATAATCCCGCAAGCCGTTCTTGCATTGCAGTTGGAGGAGCTCGGAGACGGATGCCCAGTTTTGAAGATGGCCGGTGTTTGCAAAGGCGTCGACGAGTGCTTGGTAGATAGCACGGGCGGTACGAGAAGGATCCTTCGACAAGTGGGCGATGTAGGAACGTGTCGTACGAGACAAACGGGCGATCAAGACTTGCTGCGCCCGGCAGTCGTTGTCCCACCACGCCTCATACACGCGAGTCTCCTCATAGGTGGCCGGGTCAGAGAGAGGCGGTGGGTAACTCGGGTGGAGGTGTGTGCGATAGGGATCAACAGGCTCGTCGGGTTCGATGATGTGGCCGAGGAGACGGAGGGAGGACAGGGTGACACGGATATCTTCACACCAGGGCTGGAAATCCTCGTGAGGAGAGTAACGAACATTAGAAAAGATTTGGTAGAGTAAAGCCAGAAGAAACAGTAGAGGAGGAGGAATCGCAACAGAATGAGGGGTACGAGGGCGAAGGTGGGACGAAGGAACATGTGGACGGGGGGAAGGATAACGTGGATGTAAGGGAACAGGTGGAGGAGTTGGCGCATAGTGAGAGACTGACGGAGGGACAGGCGGTGGCGGTTGCGCAGGAACAATGTATGGTTGGTGAACAGGAGGTGCCAGCGGGGGCGGTGGATATGGTGCGTATTGTGGGTAAGAAGGGGGGTGCGAATATGAATACAACGGTCCCGAAGGGTAATTATATTGAGGAAACAGAGGAGGGTAAGGCTGAGAAGAGTAAACGTAGGATTGGGAAGTACGCGGTGGTGCATAAGGTTGGTAAGTATGTGGCGGCGCAGAGAGAGGGGGCTGAGGGGGTGCGCAGGATCGCTGAAGTGGTGAAGTGTGAACGAAAGGGGCATTGTTACCCCGAACTGGAATAGGTGACAAAGGGGTTGATTGAACGGGAACACGAGGGAGGGGACGCGAAGAAGAAGAATAAGGGTCCCCGGAACCCAAATTAAATGCAGAAGAATGAACAGAAGGTAAAGTGGAAGGGAAAACATCCTGCCTGGTGCGAGATCCGGAGGCGCCGCTTAACGTCCCGGTGATGTCCATCGATTCTGGCCTGTCGTCCGAAGGGTCCGCCATGGAGGTTGTATGCGCGTTAAGCGCGAATGCGACGCCCCGCCAAACGAAAGGATTGACCCGCCAAGTGCTCCAAGCCTCGGGTAGTCAGAAGTACCGGGTATATGCGCTCCACGCGCACAGACAACGGCGAGCAGGGAGGAAAGTGCTCCACGCACTGTAGACGCTCCACGCGTCGTATCCGTGCCAGTGAGTCGTTCTTAATCCCGTACGAGATCGCCAGGTCGCGCTAGTAGCTCAAGGTGCGAAAAGTGACCAGACGGGGAATCGAACCCAGGACCATCTGGATATATACCAGCAGCTCTAACCACTGAGCTACCTGGTCAATGGGAACATTGAACTGGGATGTAATGACCACACAACCAATGACTGCACCAGGTCTTCCATGACCAACCTTGGCCTAACCAATGACCTGCATGCCAGCCCACAATACCCCTACCTTGGGGTTTCCCAAAGTTGGCAGATTACACCCAATTCAACAGACCCCCCTAATCTGACACTTCCCGCAAGTCCAAACACGCCTAAGCGCTCCGGGGCCCATAACCTGTGAGACTAGACACGACGGGGCGTGGTCCTCAGCGTCGGGGATGTGAAGAAAGGCAACGACTGAGGACAAAAGAGGAGGAGCGGACTATTTAAGTAGGCGACGGTGCATGTGAAGAGTGCGTGATGACCTGGCTATAGGGACAGAGTCCAACAAGAGTGTAAATGTGACGTTTCTTGGCAGGTGCTCTATGACGTCGCAAAAGCGGTTATTGCTGAGAGGGTGCGCTGTGACTCCCAAAAATACAATAATACTGTTTAGGGGGTGTATTGTGACGTTTTGACTATTCGCAGTGAAAGATAGACCTCATAGGCCACGATTCGTAACCTTCCTGGGGCTGGGTTTTGCCTGTCACCTTAAGAAAGTGCAAATGTGGGTGTTGTTCAACACGCTCCGCCCATTGTCCTCTGGGTTCTATGTAGTTGTGCAGCAGTCAGTAATTTGAATAAGATTTCATTGAGAATTGGTCAGGCTGTTACCTCTTTATGGCGAGTGATATGGCACGCGACGATGTTGAAGAACTGCTCGCGGCTCTGCTCAATCCTGAGAGTTGAACACGGTAATGTGACTCAATATCCGTAACTGGAAAACTATTGGGGAAATCCTTCGAATGCACTTCGTTCCTACCCTCCATCACCCCAAATACTTTCGATGACTCACTTGACTCAGGGAATCCTAGGGGATCCCAACCACGCAATCACATAGTACTTGGCCCTGGCCGCTTTGGAGAGGAAACGCGAACGGAGAAGTAAGCCTATCGATCCCTGGGGGAAGTACAAGGGACGCTGCTTACCAGAATTGAAGAAGCTATCGGCGGAGCGCCTAGACGCTTCACTCAACCTCCGTTACCTTTTGTTACTTCAATTGTCCCACACTGCCATGTTTTTAGTCAACCATAATGATGAGCGATTGATTTCTCCCTAGCGTTCAAAAGGCTCAACAGTGTGGTCAAGATGGGCACACTTGTGCTAAACTAATCCTCAGAATCTCAATAAAACGGCATTTTCAGCGCTTCCGGAGGCAGACTGCCCCGTCTGAACTAAATTTAAGCTCCCAGACACGGATTGCCCCCGCCCTCCTTGGCAAGGGGCCGCCTCGCGCCATCGAATTCGAAGCTGACACTGAAAACGCAACGAAATATATATTACGAAGGACAAAGCGATAACACCCGACTACTACTATATTACCCTGAGCCTTGAGGCCCGCTTTATAAGGTCTCGAATCCTTTTCCGCCCTCTTTCAACAACGCTGTGATGTTGCTGTGCATTTTCATAGCATCTCTTCCTTTACTGAGCGCTGGTGAGTCATTTCGTACTGGCGTCCTGCTGAGGTCTCATGCCCCGAAGCTGTTCCACAGACCACGCAGCAAACGTCCACGCCGTCTACGGGTGCTGTAAGAGAGTTCGCACTTGTTGCACCACGAATTAACACTGAGGTCGACCTTTCGCAGACCGAGTCGTATGATTACATTGTCGTCGGAGCAGGTGCTGGAGGTTTGGTGGTAGCCGATCGCCTTTCCAAAGCTGGCAAGAAGGTCCTCCTCTTGGAACGTGGAGGACCCAGCCTGGGCTCCACAGGAGGAATGGATCAGCCAAACTGGCTGAATGGAACCTCAGTAACGTCTCCGTTTTTTTTTTTGAATCAACAATGGTTGAGGTTTTTCTTACCTTGCAGCTCACAAGATTCGATGTTCCGGGACTCTTTCGTAAGTGGCAGGCCCATTCCTCGCTCACAAATCGCTCATCGTATGCCCAGAGAGCATGTTCCAGGGCAATGACCCATTCTGGTGGTGCAACGATATTGCCGTGAATTCTGGGTGTCTGTTGGGAGGCGGGACAGCGATTAACGGAGGGTAAGGCCGCCACCCCTTGTCCCTCTCCTTTGCCAATTGACGCTGGCATAGTCTCTACTGGTACCCTCCCGACTCTGACTTTGCAGTCGCCAACGGTTGGCCACCGTCATGGACGAGCCACCACGTACACCACAAAGATGACAGCGCGTTTGCCGAGTACTGATCACCCCTCGACCGATGGGCAGCGTTATGTGATGCAAGTTGCCGATGTTATGGCCGCTCTCCTTGAGACTCAGGGATACATGAGCATGACTATCAATGACGCTCCTAACATGAAAGACCGCATGTACGGGTACAGCGCATACTCGGTAAGGCGCTCGTCAATCCCGATCACCAAGAAGATCTATTAATACAATCTAATTTAGTTCTTGAATGGTAGAAGGGCCGGTCCAATTGGGACATACTACCGCACCGCCGTCGGTCGCTCGAATCTCGTATATAAGCAATACACAACTGTTCTCAACGTTGTGCGTAAGGGAGCGGATATAATTGGTGTCAAGACGAACAACACTTCACTCGGACTTGACGGCGTCGTCCCCCTGATGCTGAACGGACGCGTTATCCTCTCTGCGGGCGCTTATGGTACTCCAAGGATCTTGTTCCACAGCGGAATCGGCCCGACGGATATGATCGACATTGTTAAGAGTGATGCTTTTGCAGGACCCCTTCTGCCCCCACGAGAGCAGTGGATCGACTTGCCTGTTGGATACAACGTGAGCATTATATGCCCGATGATGAAAACACACTGTGTACTTCAGGTCTCTTACGGCGCCTGCAGGTCTCTGATAACCCGTCCATTACTGTCAGTTCCATTGACAACCTATTCGTTTAGTATGGCTTACCATCTGAATAGCTCGTCTTCACTCACCCTTCAGTGGACGCCTACGACAACTGGTGTCCGATATGGGACAACCCGAGGCCTGCAGATGCCGCCCAGTACGTCAGGGACCAATCGGGAGTTTTCTCCCAGCTGCCATCTAGGTCAGTCGCCTATTCCAATATTTTCCCTACAGGATCGGAATGACGCCTAAATGCCACGTCCATAGACTCAACTTCTGGCAGTCCTACGAAGGCTGTGATGGCAAGACCCACTGGGTAGACCCACTATTTTCCATTGTGCATGGTGTCTAACTTGGACTTTGCATAGCTGCAAGGCACTGCTCGTCCGGGGGCTTCATCGATTACTACCGCCTATCCATACAATGCCAGCCAAATCATGACCGTCACGACCTACCTCTCCACCGGTGTCACCTCCCGCAGACGAATCGGCATCGACGCGAACATTACCGCTCTCCCGCTCATTGAACCCTGGTTCACTGACCCCATTGACAGAAAGATTATGATACAGGGAATCAAGGACCTCGTTGGTAATGTCGATCAAGTCTCTGGCCTCGCTTTGATCACACCGGATAATACCACTACCATTGAGAACTATGTGAATGGTTATGCGAAGAGGAGGATGAACTCTAATCATTGGGTCGGTTCGTGTGCAATTGGTCCCAGAGGGAAGGGGGTTGTTGATGAGTCGACTAGGGTGTATGGAACAAAGAATCTTTTCGTCGTGGATGTAGGTCTATTGTGCGTCTCGTATGCAAGGTTTCGAGTGTCTGATTTATTCCTCAGGCTTCAATCGTGAGCCTATTAATGTTTCCCCTTTTATTCACTTGAACTCAGGACTATAGATCCCATCTTTGCCCATGGGTAACCCCCATGGCACTATTATGGCTATGGCTGAACAGGCTGCAGCCAAAATTATGGCCCTTCCCACGGACCTTGTGAATTAGCGTTAAGCACATAGCATGTTGATTTTTCCTCCAAGAACAAGAGGTCAAAAGACCGCAAAAAAGATTCTACCTTGCCTGGTAATGCTCTTTGTTGGCCTTCATCCTGTACTCCACATTGTCCTATATTTCTACTTGTATATATCTGTTGCAATGCTCATACTGGAATCTTGTGGGCTATCGGATGTCGAATCATATTTAAGGTGTTATCCAAATGCTCTCTTTGGCACGGTTTGGGTCGGGTGGTCGCGTGGCGCAATTCCTTTTCTGGTGGTGCTCGGCAGTTACCGGGCCGAAACACGTTATTGTACCTATCATAAGGATTCGTAGTGTCCCTGTCTGTTGGGGTATTTGGTTACCCACAGAGCACGAAGGAGAACTAAGCCTAAGCTCTGCCCATTGGGGATGGTAGCCCCATTGGGCAAAGGTGTATATCAGGTTGACGTTGAGGCGGATAGATACGGCACTCAGATGAAGTTCAGCATGGGCTTTAGTCAATGTGGGTAGTTCCGTTAGAGTAGTCCTTTGCGTCATAGCTAAGGGATATCGTAGCCAGCAGCAAGGGAGTTGATCTAAGTGTACCTGAGGATAAGAGCCATTTCTGACGTTTTCATCGGTTTATTAAGCACATTCGACTTGTTCAAAACATAGAAGTACAGGTTGGCCTCGATGGTATATAAGGATGGAGGCTATACCAATTTACGGCTTCTCCGGCGTCGAGGTGTTGGTCGGCGCGTTGATACCGATGACGGGGCTCAACCACGACTCATAATCAGCCTCATTGGCAGGGTTACCGGTCACTCTAAGCGCCCGTATGAGGATTTTATACAACCCATTTGGGATCCTAGTCCCATTCGCGAATACCGGTTCGTCGATCAAGACCAGGCTAAAGCCGTTGTCATCCGGATTCTAGAACAACTCAATCAGCTGGGGTATCAGGTGCGAGAAGGATAAAAAGCACTTCATTGTTCCTCGTGATGTAGTCTAATTCTGCAAGCGGGCCAATGGTCTTGACTTGTCCAAAGGAACCACCTTTGAGACGGGGGAAAGTGAAGAGAGGCGGCTCGAGTTGACGGGGCGTTATAGTGGGCTTGAAGGTGGTGTTCACATCCACAAGATCGATATGGAACGCTGGCGTTCCGAATGCCAGCCTGTACGGTCATTGGTGAATACAGCGCCGCCATCCTCAACGTTGATTCGCGTACCTCCACACAAGAGACGGTAGGTCATCTTCAACGAACGTGTAGTTCAGTGCCCCCTTCTGGATATCACCGGCACTATCGAGCAGAGCAGGGGTGGCCTCCTCGAAGAAGGTATTCGTGTCGTCGATAACCTGTTTGTCCCTCAAGCTGCCTTGAAGGCCGATGTAAGACACGTGGTAGGTTTCGGACACGCTGGCGCCTGCAACTTGGATGAAGCCCGAGAACACCGGGTACGTCGTGGGATCGAGAGTGGTTGGCAGTCTGAAGTTGACGGTCACAGTTTGGCTCCTGCCTGGAGCGACACTGAAAGATGTCGGTTGGATCGTCACGGATGCATAGGTATCGGTGAGGGGGACTGGGCCGACTTCAGGGAAGATGGTGCCCTATCATACCCAAGGTGTCAATGTGCAGCATTGCCAAGGAAATGCAATAGCGTACCGCGACAATTGTCAACGCTGTTCCGGCAGGGATATGGGAGACGCTGAAGCTCTTTGAAGAGGTGCCGGTATTCCTGACAGTGAAGGTATGGCTATCGGAAAAACAACAGTCAAAGGAGTCGAGATGAACGGGAAATTACGTGATCCAACTCACCGAGGTACGAAGTGAGCAGTGTCATTCAGGATTAACTCCGCAGGCGAGACAATCACATCCGCATGAATAGCGTCGAACACATTGATCAACCCAGCGCCTTGCTGTGTAAGGGTCTGTATCGGATCTCCATCCGTCTTGCTCGAAGGAACGTATTTTGCCGTCGTCTGGAACAGGGTCCGCGCGGAATCTGTCACAGCCTTCGACTTTCCTTTCGCCTCTAGGAGAAGCGCAGCGGAACCAGCGACGAAGGGCGTCGCCATGGACGTGCCAGACATGACGACGAATTCACCGAGATTGACGGGGACAGTCGAGAGGATGTTGCCTCCTGGGGCTGCAAGAGCAGGCTTGAAGAAGAAGTCATTGGATGGGCCGTAGCTGCGTCAAAGTAAGCGATGTTAGTAAGTTGAACCTTGTGGGATGGCTTACCTGGTGAATCCGGAGATGAGACCGCCTTCTGGGTCTGGAAACTCAGTTGAGGCACCACTTTGAGGGAACGTGACGGAGATTGGCACGCCAGCTGCGTATTGGTTGACGAGCTGTTCGTACAATCAGTATGCATACGGACCAAACATTCTGAGGTCAGACTCACGAATTCACCATCCGGGCCCTGGATAAGGACGGCGGTGGTGAAGTTTCCTGTGGATATAGCGCCAAATCCGCTGCCGTTACTATCCTTTCTGTTAGAAAATATGGGGGAGCAGTTTAGACGGCATCAACGAACTCATAAATAAGGACCCATTCTCCTCCCCTAGCTGCGATGTTAGTCAATTTCTGGACCTGTAGACATACAATGTGATTTAAACGATTTATTCACTGGTCCGAAATGCGTGAAGATACGCACGAAGGGGCAAGTACCCCGACGAACAACTGTCACGAAGCCTGAGAGGTCGGGTATGCTGGGCGGGAGGACATTGCAGCCGTCATCGACCACAGTCGTCGAGTTGGAGATGGGGAAGATGGGAAGCGTTCCGGGTACGGGGAGGGGGAACGTTGAGAAGTACGTGATAGGGTCCCGTTCGACACCAACAACTGTCAAATTCTGTAGAGGAATGACAGTGCTGTTTTGACGATTAATTCAGGAATAGGACCACCTAAAGCATCGCTTACTTGTCGAGACTTGCAACGGAGATGGCGTTGATGGCGGTTCCTGGACTGGAGGCGTACCATGAGCCAGAGGACCCCTAGAAATATACGGCGTCAACACTTCACAGAGCGATTCGAGAGCCAAGGGGCGCACATCATTTCCAGCAGCGATAGTGACAATCTTTCCTTGCGATGCTATCCGGCTTGCCACCACTGTGGCAGTGCCTTCCGTCCAGCCATCGGCACCTCCAAGAGACAAGGTCAGGATGTCTTGCCCCTCACTTACACCGCGGAGGAGGGCGTCGACAAGGACTGCGTGGAAGGAGCCTAGTTGTAAGATTTCGTCTAGAAATAGTAGCAACGGTAGAGCTAACCGTCATCGGTGACGAAGCCTCTGCATCCGAACACTCTGTATGCGGAAATGGATGCCTTGTACGCCACACCGCTGATGTTGAATGGGTTTCCGGGGTCGGCGCCGATGATGCCCTAAACAAGGAAACAAATATCCATGGGTCAATACTAGCACGCGACTTCAGAAGTAGAGAAGACCAGCTTACAGCAACGTGGGTCCCGTGGCCTTGTTCAAGAATACCGGTGAGATTATGACTAAGTTAAGAGAAGAGAATTCAATACCAGCACATGTATCGAGCGGGTCGGGGTCCGGGACAGGCTTGTTCGCTCCGGTATAGGCATCTCCGACGAAGTCGAACCCTCCAATGATCTTGTGCCCAGGCCCAAAACCGCTTCCCAAAGCTGGGTGGTTATAGTCAATACCCGTGTCGAGGCTGTGAAGCATTCATCTTGAATGAGCTTGGGTAGAAGATGATTGGACAAGACGCACATTCCGATCTTGATTCCTTCGCCGAGGAGGCCTTCAGCGTGGAGCTTGTCAACGCCCTACATAAATGAAGTGGGAATCTATGGAGAAGAAATCAAGAAGAAGCCGCTCACGGTGAGGACGTGGGTCGATTGTCCATCAGCCGGAATGGAAGGATCGCGGTCGTCCGGTCCTGTCACAACATGGATCTTGACCGGGCTGTGAGAATAACAACTTGGTCAAAAGAATACCGGAATCAAACGGGCTTGGAGCGTACTTGGGTCGCTCGTACCGCACCACAGGACGGATGGCCTTGATGCCTGGGGTTGTGGCTAGCGTCGCTGCATCCTCGGAGGTACTCAGCATCGACTGTGGAGAATTAGGACAAAATTATATATACTTGTGGAGTCTGAAGGTGGCATTGTTAGCGTCACGGAATTATCCTGGTAGGATTAATTTGGCGTACATTGACGGTCAGGGCGGCGCCCACGAAGAGACCAGCGGAGTCGAACTCTCTGTCGATGTCAAATGCCACATCTCGTTCTTGAAGAGTCGCATAAACGGCGTCAAGAGACTGTTAGGATCATATGAGAAAGAATCAATATGCAAGAACACCTGGACGTACCCTTTTAAAAGAGCGCTTGGTTGGAATGTCCGAGAGCTCCTCGACTTCGATGATGAACTTGCTGGGGACGATGGGCACATTTGTTACCCTCTTGATACTTGAAATCGGGATAGCTCCAAGTGCGGAATTGGGGAAAATGGCGGCAGGAAGCAACGCCCACAACACGATAGACTTCATGGTGAGTGAATAGACCAGATCCCAAGAAGAATAGGTTTCTCATACAGACAAGGCAGAGTTTATATAGGCGACAGACTTAGGCATCGCGCATGCGACTCAGTGGTGGAAGCTCATCGCGATCCTTCGTTCGGACAGCTGCCGAAGATTGCTCGTCCAGTGTTGTGAACTCTGAGGTGATATGGTCTCATCTGTCCGAAAGAACGCGGGTCGCTTGTGGCTTCTGGTAGTTCTGACACGGCTTTAGGCCTGATGGTTCTACCATTGGCTCAAGCAACTGCCCAATATCGCGGAGGAACCATTAGAAGAGACAGCAAGAGAATCGGAGAAGCACTGAGGCGATTACGTGCTCCGCCCATCCTTGTACTGCCGCTTCCCTGTCGTCGTTGCTCGTTACCCACCTGACCGGGTCGTCACTTGCGGAGAATCCGGAGGCTTATCGCGTGAGATGCAGAGGACTTTGAGGACTATCAGAAACGTCGATGAAGACCTCTAAATGGTATTGGATGGATGCGTTCCCTTGACGAAGCAATAGAAAGTCCCGCCGCATTTCCAAACAATTCAGCAATTGAACAGGTGGGAGGCGCGTGAATTAGCAAGAGTTGAACAAAGGGAAACGGTGAGAAGGAGACGAAGGTTTTTTCCAAGGTTTTTTAACTCCTGTGTGTCCACCGGTATAGATCCGTCCGTTAAAACCAGAAAAACTCAGAGCTGGACGTGAAGTGCCACGAGATTAGTCTCGTTTTTTGAGAAAGACAATCGTTCCCACGCATTTGCCAACATTGCTTGCTCCCTACGAATCACCAACAACGCCCCGGCTTGGTTCCGCGGACCAGGCAGGTGTGGTTCGCCCTAGCCCGCCACTGCGCAAAGTCGCAGCAATCCTGGAATGGGCCCTTCAAGCTCCTACCCCTGGCTGTGCTCGTCCCCTAATCAACCGAGATGCCTGCGAAAAGAGCGGAGTGAGGGGCCGAGAGGAAAGGCGAGGCCGGAGTGAAGAATGTAGATGAGGTGGTGTTGGTAAGCGGCCGGGAAAGGCAATGTGAGAAGGCCCGAAAACGATTGTCCCTCGTCTTCGGTTTTTTTTTTTTTT
>MPNV01001743.1:374636-387666 GCA_013376435.1 Cyclocybe cylindracea | reverse complement strand
CCTTGGCGTGGCGGGTCCGTTGGCGGCTCCGCTTGGACCGTTGGCGGCTGCGCTAGCAGGTCCGTTAGCAATGGCATACCTTGACGCGGCGGGTCCGCCGGCGGCTGCGCTTGGGTCGTTGACTTCCATGGCGACTTCGGTTCGCGGAATCTTTGCAGGGTGCTCCGTGTATGGGTCGCCCAGCGGCCGCTTGAGGGATACTGTCGGCGGGGTCGCCTGCTGTGCGACCGGTAGTGATGGAGCGGAGGCGGGCGCAAAACGACAATCCGCGAACTCTGAGATGCACAGCTTCGCACGGGGCGTACAGGTAGTGGCGGACTAGGAATCAAAATAAATTTGCGTACGTAGTGATTGTCAACGGACTTGAAGCTTAGTGCTGCTCGCCGTCGCCCTCCGTCGCGCAGGGCGCTCCGTCGTGCCGAGTGACTTCCGGCGGGCTTAAGGGTCATGAATTTAGAGCCAACTTGAATTCGCTGCACATTTTATTTTATTGAACTGTACTTACCCTCAAGGCCGGTCGAAAGTTGATTGAATCAACTTTCGGTCAACTCAAGGCGGGCTTATTGCTTACCCAAGCACCTGTAGAGTGGGGTTGAAATGCGGGACTTTCAAAGGCGACGGCGAAGCAAAAAGATGGGATTGTGCACAAGTAAACTACATCGCCTCGAGTACAGCAACCTGCAGAACGAGGCGGAGGATGCTAGCAATTTTGAAGGCGACTAGGGCTGACGTGAGATGGCGGGGCATGGAACGAGAAACGGCCTCCTACTTCGAACCCTGCGCTCCATTGCAGGAGTGTACTGGCCGTTGGACTGGCTGATACGATCGGCGACGGCGAAGAGCTCTAGGAAGAACTTATCTGCCAAGGCATCCACGCCTTTTATGCAGATCAGACGAGCACGGGGGGGGCGTCGACAAAAGACTCACCGTAGCGAACGTAGGTGGGACGGTGGATGATGTGGATAGACCGCTTCAACCGGTCGACGTCTCTCGCGCATCGCGCTAACGCTTCTACAATGACAACATCAGACCGCTGTCCGAAAGCGGGAAGGGCTGCTTACGATTCACGATTTGGAGCGGGGTTGGTTCGGACATGTCCTGTGGACGAAGGAAGGTCGAGTTTATAAACATCGACGGAGCCCAAGTTTGGGTATTTGGAAAAACGGATTCGCAGGGGCTTGTGCAGGGTCGCGCAGAAGCCCTGCATGGAGCCCGATGATCTGACACGATTAGCCTCCGAAACGGCGCCGGTCTGTCTTTATCTCTAAGCCGGTTTGGAGGAACTCAATCGCTACCCACCCCCGCGCCCCCATGATGCAGTAGGTCCCTCCCATACCCTCCTCCCCATCCCTCGCTGACGTCGTTCAGGTCCGACAGCGCCTATGCTCGGCCTTTACTGTCGGCATCAGGCCGCATAATATTTCCTTCTCAAGAGCGGATGCTCTACGAGCGCTACGGTTTTTTTTGTCGGTCAGAGGACGACGCTCTCGCAGGCAAGCCCTCCACCTCTCCCCACGCGACACTCGAAGTCAGGACGGCCGCTAGACGCCTCGGCGTCTGCCTACCCCCCGATCGCTCGCGTGGATCTGTCATCCGCCTGTTGGCATGCTACAACAAGCTCGTCGAGCGCGACCAAGCCTTCCCTCGCGGCCCTTGGGACACGGACCCCGGGCATCACCTCTACGTCGCGTGCACCATACGTGCGGGGTATAAGTTCAAGGAGCGCGCCTATGCAGACGGAAGCCGTGCGTTCATCCTCACAGCAAACGGCGCTATCGACACCAGAGGCCCTGTCGTCATCGTCTACGACCCTCTCGTCGTCCTCGCATTGTATCGCACGGCCCGTTTGTCCGACATACGCAACGTGATGGGGGCTGCGGTGAAACTCGGAGTGCGGTTCACCCTCGCCCGCGCCTTCCCAATCGATTCGCTACCGATCCCGTGGCGAAGAAGGAACGCCGTTTTCACGGAGGCACACATCTACGCTTCATACGTGCGCTACCGAGACGCCTTCCTCCGGTCTAAGAGGGGCCATGTCGCCATCAAGGCCGGCGGCCTCGTAGCACGGCTCGCAGTGGGAGCGGTCGGGCCCGACGACATCTACAACGGTGCGATGGGAGGCGTCGATCGCAAGTTCGCCACGTTTGGCCGGTTCGACCTTTTCGACGCATCATTAACACAGAGGGATGTCTCCATCTTATGCGGCGTGCACTTTACCCCCGAGTGGTCCAGAGAGCCGTCTTCGTGGTGGCCAACCCCCGACGTGTGGGCGGGTTGCAGGCTGGATAGGGAGTTCTGGACCCCAGAGGCCGAGGATTGGTTCATCGGCTGGCGCGAGCAACTCGAGCATGGCGGTCTGGACCGGGCGCCGACAAAAACAGAGTGGAGAGCGCGCCTGCGCCCCGGTTCCGCCGCCTCTCACCAGCTCATGGACAACTGCCGCGAGCGAGCCTACAGGTACCTTAGGTAGATATCACGCGTAACATAAATGTGACCGTTGTTCTTCTTTCTTCAACATGCAGCACGAGCATCGCCCCAACCTCACCGAGCGCTCTCAGAACGCTGCACCCCCGACAGCGTCCGTTCCACCTGGCTTCGTGGTCAGGCCGGGCCCAGGAGGCCGCGAGTTCCTAGTCCCCCGCTTCCTCGCTCCTGCGGCCGACCTCGCGTTCGAGACCTGGCGTAGCAAGAACGCGCTGCATGTAGAGCAAGGGGGAGGTGGGGTACGTGCATTGGATACCGTCACTGGCTTTCATTTGATCACTACCAGCCACGCGCTCCGTCGAAGAAGTCGTCCAACCTCCTCGGACGCAACGCCGAAGTGGCGCAGCCGCCAGATCCAGTAACGACGTTTCCTATCTCGTCCTCACGGGCTCGCTTAGCTCGCCTACAGGGGCCAACCCACCGCGAAATGCTGGACGGTCACGCAGAAGTTCTCGCCCTGCAACAGCGGCTCGGCATCAGCTACGCGGACGCCGCGCATAGGCTCTATATGGCCCAAGTCGCCAAGATACATGAACAGGCCGAAGCCGTCGAGGCCTATGCGGCCCTCAGGCGGGGCGTCGAAACCATCATCATCGAAGACATCTACGAGGCCCTTTCGCGCATCGAGGACAACGAGGGAGGCGTTTAGCACATTTAATACATTATTATTGGAGAACGGGTTATTTTGGTCCGCTTAGGGTTAGCGTGGGAACCTGCCTTGTATATAAACCCTCCTGAGCCATCTCTTTCTCTCCGCATCCTCGTTGACACCCACCGACGAGACCGTTCCAAAACCCTTGTACTATGGATTTCCGAAACAAAGTACGCGCCTGGGAGCAGAGACTCGAAGACGGCGTCGCGAATGCGACTCTGAAAGACGTAGCGGAGCAAGTCATGGGGGAGGCGGTGAGTATGCAACCATGCTGCCGCATTCGCGCCGCCCCGCTCACGGACCTGTTGAAGAATGCATTCGTCAAGAAAAGCAAGAACGTTCCGGATGTGCGGGCGGCCATAACGCAAGACAAATCGTTCGTGTGGAGCCTTCTGCTCATGTGGCGCAAGAACTCCGACCCAGCTCTTTTCATCGGCGATGCCGCCACCCTGATCGCGAAACGGTCGCGTCAACCAGCATCGACCAGCCTACAGCGAGAGAGGTCGCCATCGGAACGCCTCGACGCGTCTCCGCTGAAGAAACCGGACACTGGCCCCCCTTCGCCGTCAAGGGACGAGTCGCAGCCACCCATCCGCGGCAACATCGTAGTGAAGCGCCGTGCCGTTTACGGCAGGAGCACCGTTAAAGGCGAGTGGTTTCCATTCGCGTTGGGCTCGCGTGCTCATTGACTGCGGTAGGCATTTCGGAGGGTACCCCTGCTCCGATCGTCCAACCGTTGCAGCCCGACGGACCCACGGAACCCGCAGCGTCAGAGCCGTCTGGCCCCACCAACGGGGATCCCCTCGAAACCGGCAACTACTACGAGAGTCCGTGCCTGAGGTGCAAGGAGAGATCCCTAATCTGCAGGGAAACAGTCAAGGCTGGCCCGGCGTGCTCTTTGTGCAGTCGTATCAAGCAGGCATGCGTCTTCGGTAAGGGAGACAACGTGGTGATCACGCCAGACAAGCCTCTTCCACCTGTGGAGACCGGGCGAAAGAAGCTCGCTGCTGCCAAGCAGGCCACGCCCGAGCCGTCCAGCGTCCCCCACTCAAAATCGTCCGCAGAGCAGGCCCCAGGCGACAGCCTTGACGCGCCCATTCAGATCGACAGCGACAACGAGCACGCCGTCGGGACCAAAGGCAAGGGCAAAGCTCGCGCCCCGCCCGCAGCACAGGACGAAATAACCCCGGCACCCCTCCAGGTCGAGCCCACCGTCGACGAGCAAACGGCCGCCCTAAATCGCCGTTTAGAGACCGTCCTCGACGCGGCGGAGAAGGCCGTAGCGCTTGCGAGCGATGTCGCAGGCCGCCTCGGACGCCTCGAGACGCGACTGGGCCTCCTCGAAGACAAGATGCGGGACATCCTGTACGCATTCGGTCAGGAGCCAGTGCCCGAACCGTCGCCTGCGGCAAGGCCTCTGCACGCGGAAGAGAGGCTTCACAGGAAGCCACTCAGGCCTGGCCGACCCCCCGCAATCAAGAAGAGCAACAAAGTGCTCGAGGTCGTGGACAGCGACATCGAGATCTCGGAGGTTCGCGCGGTGCCAACGATTATCGAAGCACCGCCCTCTGCTCCGCAACCGCCCAAGCCCGCCGCCCCCAAGGCCCGTCCGATAAAAACCGAGCCCGCCGCCCCCAAAGCCCGTCCGACAAAACCCAAGCCCGCCGCCTCGACGGCCTTCAAGCCCGCCGCTGCAGCCTCCGAACCCTCTTCGACGGTCTCCAGCCCAACCCCCAAACCCGCTCCGACGGACCCCCAGCCCCCCGCCTCAACGGCCTTCAAGCCCGCCGCTGCAGCCTCCAGCCCAACCCCCAACCCCGCTCCGACGGACCCCGAGCCCCCCGCCTCAACGGCTTTCAAGCCCGTCCCGTCACCGGGAGCAGTTCACAACCCCTACGGCGGACGGGCGGTTATGACGCCGTGGAAACCGCCAGCGAACGTCGCCGCGAACCAGCCCCCTCGCGCATCCTCTTCGACAACGGTGCATCCTACGGAGGTTGATGGGACGACTACGCGCAAGCGAAGAGGACCAGAGGACGCATCAAAGGATGCAAAGCGTAAGCGGCGCACATGATGTTTGATATTTTTGGTTGTCGTATACATAGTTCTTTGTCTTTTTGTAATGCTGTAGTCGAATAATTAATACGAATTACCCTGTCCCAGCACGAGCAACTTCTGATCACATGATTAATATGTTGGCCTTCCGCAAGAGGCTAATCTTGGCCAAATCCATCATGGCATCCATCCACGAATTCGACGCCTTTGACGAGAAAGATGCTTCAAAGATACAAGACGTGATCAACTACTGCGAGAGCCGGTTTCGGACGGCGTTGGCTGCCATTGAGAAGCGTGACCGACGCCTGCAACCCTGGATGCTGGAGGTCCTCAGGCAGGAGTTGGTGAGTTCATGCCCCAACGTGCCCCGTTCCATTGACCTCTTCTTCTCTAGGGCGTCGCACTCTGGTGGATTGGGAGCGCCACTGCAACGGGGCGCCTTGTTGTCGTCCCGTTCATCATCCGCTCTCTCGCGAGCAGCATGTGCTTCCGGACTGCCACCCCAGCCTTCGACTTTGGATTGCTGCTGGCTCTGGACGGCGGCGCGGACCCTAACGACCCCATCGACTCCCATCCTTTCGCCTGGTGGCGCGACGACGAGAGGCCGGAAGCGAACGCGTTCTTGACCGACGTGAACCTGCAGACGTGCCTGGACGCTTGGAACGCAGCACGCCCGAGACCGTCCGCGAAGGAGGCCCGTAAAACGCACGCCCCGCCCCAGTGGGCGGACACGGGATGCACTCGATGCCAGTACTACCGCGGGGTGCTGTTGAAGGCAGTGGAAGGGTGCAGCAGCGTCATGCAGCAGGTGCAAGGCATGGAGGTGTCGAAAGGGGCGATGCTAAACAAGGAGACAAGGCGCGGGGCAGTCTACCACCAGCTCTGGGAGGCCGCGGCGACGAAAGTGACCACCACGACGGCCGATCCGCCCCTTCCGGCAAACCCGGAGGCGCTACGGGCCTCCGCTGAGGCCTCTTTGCGTTTCTGGAGCGTCCTTCCGAACGTAAAGTGGACCGAAGGCTCTGCCCTTACCGAAGAAGATCTCGCCGAGCTCGTTCGGGGCGCCGACAGGGGAAACGAGCTGCCGCACTCGGGATACGACACAGAGCTCGAAGACGACCTCCAAGGCTCTTGTTCGGACGACCGGGTCAGACAACGGCACCTCCGTGGCAAGAACATCGCACGCTCTATCGGCAGAGACTTTCAACAGATCGAAGAGCTCCCTCCAGACAGGCACCCCCACGAGTTCGAGGTGCCCCCTCTCCGCACCTCCTCGAAGACGGCACCTCCCATCGAGTATGTGGGGGCTCTGGGAGACGCCGAATCTGCCCCCCCAGAACCCGCTCCCGTTTCACCCCCGCTCCCCGAAGCCACACCCATCCCTTCGGCATCGGACGCCGAGCTGCGTCGCGCAATCACCAATGCCGTTGGAATGACGTCCATGGCCGAGTGCGGTGCGTACAGAACGTTGAAATCTTTGCCCAGGCTAACCTGGTTTCGCAGACGAAAGCGACGACGAAAGCACGATGGATGCCACATCGGCGGAAAAGGCGTTACTGGACGGTGCTCATCTGAGCACCCCCGCTGGCAGCCAGCACCCCTGCCCCGCCCTCGAGCAGGGCAGCGTGCCGGACCTAGTTGAACGGAGCGCATCGCTGGGGAGTTTCGACAACTCCTCCAAAGAAGAAAACACCGTCGAACGAAGCCCATCGCCGGAGGGCCTGTTCGACGCCTCCTCCTCCGAAGAAAACCCCGTCGAACGGAGCGCAGCGCTGGAGGGCCTGTTCGACACCTCCTCCGAAGAAGAAAACCCCGTCGAACGAAGCGCATCGCCGGAGGGCCTGTTCGACACCTCCTCCAAAGAAGAAGACCCCGTCGAACGAAGCCCATCGCTGGAGGGCCTGTTCGACTCCTCCTCCTCCGAAGACCCCGTCGAACGGAGCGCAGCGCTGGATCACGGCCTTTTCGACACCTCCTCCGAAGAAGACGGGGCGTAGTTAAATAGCTAGTGGTAATAAAATTCAATGTCTCAAGGTACCCGTCGGGGATTTCCGGCCCGATCAGATCTGACACGCTTTGAGCGCCCGACACGTTTTGAGCAGACCAGAAAGAGAGCCCGACACGTCGCGGACAGAAGGCACTGATGGAATAGTTTAATTGCCTGCGAATCGCGGAGACGGCAAATCGAACCTGACTCAGTGCTGGAATATAACATCGCCGTCTGAAGGTTCGAAGAAAACAAAATGCCAAGGGCACCCCAGAACCCCACTGTCAGCAAAAGACGCAGAGCGATCATCGTCTGCGGGCCATGTCGAAAAGCAAAGAAAAGGGTACGCCCTTCCCAAGCTTGACAGTCGCCGATACTGACCTCGACAGTGCACCGGCGGCGTACCTACCTGCGACCGTTGCAAAGAACGACGGAAGACGTGTGCACCCGTTCAGTCCGGAGATGAAGAAATACGAGCCGAGCCTGTGTGTTTCGGTGTTCGACTCAAGGAAGAACGTACGCAATGTCTCGCGATCGGTCGTCGTCATTGAAAAAAAAAAAAAAGTGTACAGGGCCTATTCCGACGTGCGACAGATGTGCAGAGCGAGGAATACCATGTATTCAGAGGATCGACCGTAGAGACACTGCCCCAGACCTTGCGCTTCGGGCCATCCGTAGTACCAAATAAAGACTTTGCTCCGTCACCGAGGGACTGCGTACAAGGCCACAAGCACCCGATAGATACTGTGCAGAGCACATGCGACGGAGACCGCGACTAGGAGGGCAGGGTCAGTCAGTGCGCGGTGCGACGGGTGAGCGGACGTACCTTGAAGAAGAGTCAATATTTCCGGCTCGCCTGCCAATGCGTCGTCGTGAACAAGGGCTTCTCTAACGACGGCAGAGGCGAGTTCGAAGAGGTCGAAAAAAGGGGCGATATCTGCAGGGGGTCAGAAGGAAGAAAAAAACGACGAGTGAGCGCGCACCGAGCTCGAGACCCATCAACTCCATCACGGCGGCCAGGTCTGTCTGCATCGTGGCGACGTCCGCCTCGAGCGCGTCAACAAGGTCTGCTAAAGTGAGCACTCGGTTCAGAGACGGAAAGAACGATCTACCCAAGACGAGCTCATTGACATGGGGCGACTGAGGGCGATCCATAGCGATAAAAAATGCAGGGCCGTTCAGACAGTGCAGAGCTTTTATTATGGCCCGTCGGCCCTGACAAAACAAGCTTTTGATTTAGAGCGCATCAACTCTGAGAGATGTACAAAAGTCCCTGATGAAGGGCCAGATCCTCAACACGGACAGATGCGGATCCGCATCTTTCATGGACGGATCGACCGATGACAACCATTGAGCAAACTTGGCGTCCGTCGAAACAGACCCGTCCTTAATGAGGCTCAACCGTGCCTCGAAGCCCCCAACCCAGTACGCATTGGCCAACCGTTTGAAGACATCGCTCCTCGGGCAACCTCTGCCCACCGTGGTGGGATGGGTGCTGCGCTGTGTCTAGTACGCGTAAGCATACCACAAGAAGAGGAATGGAAATGCGCCACGTACACCCATTGGACAGCAGCATGTGTAACAAATCATTGATTTCGGGAAATTGAGGTGCCTCAAGGGCGCTATCCCTCCAGCGCCGCACAGGTCGGTGCGATGACCGTAGTCGGTACGACGATCGCGGCCTGTAGCATCCTTGAGGTAGCATCGGACGCAATGGGATTCCCAAAATTCCTGAAGCTTCTCAACAGGCCGGCAGATCTGCTCCTGGAAGTCGCGTTCACTCTTTTCGCGACCCATTCGACCGAGTGCAACCGTAAAGCCGGCAAGAGAGGTCGACGGCAGAGGCGCCTTTACCAGGCGACGGTCCTCGGTGCTACGCGTTCGTCAGACAACGCAGGTGGCCTACAAATAGCAACCCACCTTGCGACAGGAACGGGGCTAAAGGACTCGTGAGTTCAACGAGTGCCAACAGGTACGCGTCACATACCTTGACGGAGCGGCTCCGTTGGCGGCTCCGCTGATACATGCCGCGTCTCCGTCGGCGGCTCCGTTAGAAACGGGTCCGCTGATACTTACCGCCGATGCGTCTCCGTCGGCAATGACTCCGCTAACACCGACGGCTTCCGTCACCGAATGCCAATCAAGAAGCGGAGGACACTTACTCATCGGGGACGTCGACGTCCATAGGGACCTCGGGAGAATCGGTTCGCGGGATCTTTTCGGACCGCTCCGGGGATGGGTCGCCCAGGGGCCGCTTGAGGGACGCCGTCGGCGGGGTCCAGCGGGTGACTGTCAGCGGAGTCCGAGCGGGATTTGACTGCGGTAGCAACGGAGCAGAAGCGGGCGGAGGTTCGGAGCACGCCCGCTCGCAGTAATCGCAAAACACGGCGCCGGCCAGGAGGATGCAGGTGACAGCGACGCCGTCGAGGTAGAGGCTGGGGATGATGCGGAGGCACTGGTCGGTCGTTTGCGACCACCGGCACAGGTCGTCAAAGCCGAGGTCGTACTCGCTGTCGGAGCGCCGGGGCACGTTGCGCGGGTCGACAAAGGTGATCGCGTGGCACATGGCGCCGTCTCTGCCGCCGCGCGAGTCCTCCTGGTACTGGTCGAGCATGGAATGGGAGACGGAGGCGTGCACGACGTCCCGGATGTGGAGGTAGTTGTAGCCGCACCCGAGGAACGCAGTGGTCGGCAGCACCTTCTGCTTGCCGTGCAGAAAGTCGTCCCTCACCTGCTCGTTGGTGTCGGTGCTGGAGGCGTGGTAGGCCCGGACGCCGAGCAGGCGGCCGATGCTGTCCGCCTGGTCCTTGCTCCTGCAAAAGACGAGCCCGCGCTCGTGCGGCTCGTAGCAGTCCATCCGCGACTGGATGTACGCCACGACCTCCGCCACAAGATCGCCATGCACGGAGCGGACTTCGTACCTCAGCTCCTTGCGGTTCGAAGGCATCCTGATCACCTTCCACGCCTTCCTGGTGACGCTCGAGAACGCCTCAAAGAGCCGCTGCGGAAGCGATCCCGAAAGGCCAACGAGCGGCGACTTGAGCTTGTTGAACCTGGAAAGATACGAAAAGACGGGGCGGTACCCGCCGTCGGTGAGGGCCTTGTGCACCTCGTCAAAGACCACCCGGTCGAGGCGGTTCATGTTTTCCAACTGCACCAAAAACCTGCACGACGTGAGCAAGCCGCACCGAACGGGCCGGACGCACTCACCCGAAGAACGCGGAATCGTCCAGCACCTCCACCGCGACCGACAGGATGTCGGCGTGCGCGCTGAACTTGCCAGAGGACGACCACCGGCTGTACGTCAGACCGTGCTCCCTGGCCCGCCCCTCCAGGTCGGCGTGGAGCGTCGACAGCGGCAGAATCACCACCGTGGTCTTCCCGGCGTACATCTTGGCCATCATCTATGATCAGTCGTCGTCTCTCCCAACGACGGCCGGACGGCCAGGATGTTCTCCTTCTTCGGGCCGGTGGCCCAGCAGGACGGGCCTGCTCCGGCAGGTGAACTTGCGGTTGGATTCCGAAGAACGGCACGCAATCGGCAGCCGTGAGGTGAGGACACACCACGTCGGACACCGGCGGTAGGCAGGCCACCAGTCCGAGAGAATGGGCGGGGGAGGAAAATAGTAGGCGCCGCCATCTCCGGCCCCGATCCCAGGATGGTCTCACACAGCAACCAACAACAATCCATAAAAGTAGATAGTCACCGGAAAAAAAAAAAAAAACAAAGAACACATGAGCGCATGGATAACACGAAATATAAAGCATTAGGAAAAAACAAACAAGAACTTCAGACACGAGTCAAGAAAGAGGAAGAGGAGAACTATAACGAGAGCATAAGAGGAAAAAAAGCGGCTTGAGGACAAGACGAAAGAGATGAGGAGGGGCTCGGCACGAGACAGATGGGAGATATGGCCTGGCGAAATACAAGACGGCTTTTGCACTAGATGCCCAAGACAGCAGAAGCAGACAAGGCGATAGTCAAAAAGAAGAGAGTCCCCTTCCTAAAGATTGTGCGAGGATGCTCCTCCGTAGCGGAGCGACGGCGGTGGTCCGACGAGTGCATGTTGGCGAGGTTCGCGAGTAGTGGGTCTCCGAGACCTGGACGAGGCTGCTGTCGCGAAAGTGGTCGGAGGCGGTGAAGATCGTCTCCACGCCGGAAGCGTGTACTTGTTCTTCAGATCACCTGGGTGGCCTGCTTCATCTGGCTCGCGACGTCGTTGCTGCTCATGTTGCTGCTGGACGTGCGGGCAGAGGTAGTGCCGAGTAGCGCAGGACGATGTAGCCCTGGTCGGGGAACAGCTGCTCGCGAGATAGGTCTGGACGGGCGTATGATGACAGAAGTGCGGAGGCCTTCGCCACTCGCGGGTGGGTACGTCGGAAGGAACGGTCCGGTTCCGCTGGTGCGGAGGTCTTGTCGTTGGTGCGTTGATCGAGGGCTTGCGCACGATGCCGACGTTGCGAGAGCTCCGGGAGGTCGAAGAGGATCAGGGACCAAACTCGCTGCTCGACGGACGGGCCGCAGCTGACGATTGAGACCGGCCATCTCGAGCCTGGCAGAGCGAGAACGCCTTTTTGAGGGAGCTGGACGAGACCTTCAGTCGCCACAGGACGCCGTCGATGTTGAGTCTTGCCGGCGTCCTCGTCAGACAGGCCACCTTTTGGCGTACTGCGGCGTACGACGTCAGGTCGTTCTTGGGTTCTGCCCAGAAGGAGTAGCCGACGGTGTTGCGGTGTTGTGTCGACAGCCTCTATCTCTGATGTCGGGGAATGTCGTCCGGGATTCGCCAAGCAGGCCCTCCTCACGAGGGTGTCCATGTAGCTGTCGTACTGACTTCAACAGCTCCTTGATGCCTTTAGCTGATGACGCCGCGCTGTGGGTGAGCGGGGTCTGCATAAGGTCCGCAACGCGAACGACTCCCTGTTGTAGTCGTCGCCACGGATGGGTTTGAGGACGGAGTGCGAGTGGCAGGAACGGACATCACGACGCCTTCTGTCGCTTCAGCATAGTCTCTAAAAGACAACAAGCGTGGAGGCACGTCAGATGATAAAAGCCAAAGGAGAGGAGGCGCACTCGATTTGTCTGTGCCATCCACCATCGGCTTGCAACGGCGTGGAGGAAGGAGGCGCGGATCGAATACTCCAAGCCGCAGCATCCTAGTGAGGTGTTCGAGCTCGCCGTTGCTCGAGTTTTTCTATGGCAGTGGGCCCACCAAGAGGCATATACGGGGCGGAAAAGGACCGCATCCTTCCGGCTGGCGCGTACTCCGTGTCGGAGGTGCTTTGAATAAGCAACGGCAGCCGTACGAGGCCCGGTCCGTCCGCTCGGTGTAGTCTTCTCCATCTTCCCGGACCTCAGATCGAGGCGCTCCAGGGCTCCGAGCTGGGTCGATCGATGTCGGGGTAGCTTTGTATTTGCTCGTCATGTCCCGTGGACGTAAAAGCGGAGGCAGGCAAACCAGCCCTGTGCCGACCAGCCGCGTACTGTCGAAGCTCCTGAGTCGCGGAAATGGTGCTCCTGTTGTTGTTCTCCTCCTGCAAATGCATCAGACTTGGGGCCAAAAAAAGGAAAAGAGCGGTTAAGGCGCAGGCAGCATGTCTCAGGCCGTGGCTATGGTCGGTGATGTACTGCGTCTGTTGTACTCTGCAGAGCGGGGTCGCCGTACACCGTCGGCCCCGTGGTCCTATGACTTCGTCCAGATATCGGCGGGGTCATGCCCTTGATGTGACCAGCCAGCCGTCGTTGCAAGAACGCCTTGAGTTGAGGTTGTCGTCGAGCACCTCGATCGAGCTGGGTGTCGGGTCGATCGAGATGGACTCGAAAGGCTTCGCGTGCGATCTCTCCCTCAAAC
>MPNV01001743.1:328445-368730 GCA_013376435.1 Cyclocybe cylindracea | reverse complement strand
GGATGGATCGTGCAGCGGGCAGAGGGCGTGCACGGACCAAGCGACGGGCAAGAGAGGAGCAGCGAGCAGCGAGCAGCGAGCACGGCGGGGCAGATCGTGGGCAAGGTCACGGGCAGATCGCGGGCACGTCGCAGGTCGGGTGCGGGGCGTGCACGGACCAGGAGAACCACAGCGGGGCAGGGTGCGGGGCAGGTTGCGGGCAGGGCACGGGGGAGGCAAGGGGCAGATCGCGGGGGGAGAGAGGTTGCGGGGCGTGCACGGACCAAGCGACGTGCAAGACCCACGGACGGAGAGGCAGCGAGCGAGGGGCAGTGCGGGCAGGTCGCGGGGCGGGGCGTGCACGGACCAAGCGACGTGCAAGACCCACGGACGGAGAGGGCAGCGAGCGAGGGGCAGTGCGGGCAGGTCGCGGGGCGCTGGGGCTCGCAGGCAGCCCTCCAGATATTCGTCATTTCGTTCGTAATTAAAATTTGGGCCGGGTTCTCTTCTTTTGGTCCGATTTTGACATTTTCACGTGACACAGCGAGGCCATCGACGCGCTCGAACGCCCTTCCCCCCCACGAAAACGCCCCAAAAACAGGCTGGCCAGGAGCGTGGGACGATCGAGCCAACCCACTGGCGAAGCAATAGGGCTAGGTCAGCAGAGCTGCCAGGTCATCATCCAAGCCCCAAAAGGGGGACTCACCAGCCTGATGGAAGGCATGCAGCCAGTAGTGGCAGCTGCTGGTGTGCTTCTGCAGCCTCTTTGCTGGGTGGGGATCCTGGGAGAAGAAGAGGGAGCAGTGGGAGCAGGCAGAGGAGGACATTGGTGGGTGGTGGTGGTGGTGGTTGAAGATCAAGAGCAGGAATTGATGGCATCAGACAGGCCACTGCAGAGACATGCTGTGCAAAACACATACACACATATAGACACACCCAGAGGGGGGGTTTTTTTTTTGAAAAGGGAGAAAGAAAAGAACCCTAACTTCACACAGAGCAAGGCAAGAACCCTAACTCTCCTTCGTCGTTCGTCGACGTCGACCTGCCTCGTTGGCTGGCAGCCGACGTCGACCAGCCAGGCGACGAGAGGTGCTCAGACCTGGCCCGATCCTGGCACGTCTGGGCCCCCCAGGCAGGGATGGACCTCCTTGAGAGGCTCCTGAGCCAATCCGGTGGATCTGCGGACGCTGATAGCCAATCCGGTGAGGTTCTTTGCGCACGTCAGGCAGACGACGTGAGACGTGGGCCTGACGACACGGGACCCGAAACCCAAAAGCTGTTTTTGGAGCACCAGGAACCCGTTGGCAAAAATCACGTCAGAGTGGACGTCGACGTGCCAGAAAGACTGGGCTCCAGCGCCGCCAGGAGGCGCCGGCTGATGCCGAGACGACTGGGAGGGGGCCTGTCGGCCCCCTCCCCACCCCCCCACCAGAAACGATCGCCCCGGTTCCGGGGGTCAGCCGGATTGGCAGCCAATCCGGAGACTAATACAGATAGGTAGCACCGACGTTCTTCCAATCTCGAACTCGAAGTCAGCCGGAATGAACTGCGCTGGAATGAGACGACAAAAGCCCGTTTTTATATCCCTTTCACGCCTGGGCCTCGCCGCCTAGCTTTCGCCCCGAGGCTAATCTCCGACTCGGAATTCACAAGCTCAACCGACTGCGGGAGGGATGTGGGCGCTTCGAGGCACTAATTCTGGATCCTAATTCGACTCCGAGATGTGTAAGTATGCTGATAGGACTTTCCCCTTCGTCCGGGTCTATGGTCCACGGCCACGGAGGTTCAGACTTTAGGGAAGCTCTCGTGGCCTAGGATATGCTCAGAACTTCAAGTCCGCTCACGAGCTGAATAAATGGACACTTGCCTTAGTTGAAATGAAAACACTTTGAAGATAATTTCAGCGTTTCGAGAGGGTGAGAGGTCTCTTCTTTTGAATGCCTTCTTCGAAAACTAGGGTCTTTCGAGGTGAAGTGATCAGATGTGATGAAGACTTACCAGAGGTCACGGATTTCTGATACTCACTGACGCTCCGCTTACAGGTGTTTGTCGTAGATTATCAGCATCCCCACGCCAGCGTATCAGCGGGGCCAGGGGTGCCAGGAGCCGCAAGGCCTTATAATGGAAATCGCGTTTTTCCGACACCCGACTCCCCTCATCCACCTCGGTGCCATCCTCATTCCCGAACTCCAGTCTCGTGTTTCTCTGCGCTCTGTTTCTGATGCCTCGAGGTTCTGAGGTATTGTTCCCCGGGAGATATCTTTGCTCTGGGTAGGCTTTATGCCATTCCTCGAGACCGAGCTGTCTGCCATTGATGGAGACGCTGCTTTCAAAGAAACATGGGGCTGAAGAAGCGATCCAGGGGGGACTTTGATCGCATAATAAGGATGCGCGCACGTGTCCCTAGGGCCTTCATTCGCGATGGCCCGTATATCGACAGGTAAGCCGCTCATTTATTTTATCTACAATGAATCCATGATCATTACTCTCGTGGAGGGGTAGGAACCTCTCTCACGTGCTACCAACGGACGATGCTGATAAATTTGAGGCACCGTACCGTCGTCCCACCTATTGGGCTTATTCTAACACCCGACACAATACTCATCAACAGCGTCAGTCGTTACTTCGGATACACGGTCTAATTCGCCGTTATGACCCACTTCTGCCTCGTATCCATCTCCTCCTACCCAAACTTCACGTTCCCCATCGACAAGTACACTGCGGTAAACCGCCCATTCACTTGAAGATTTACACCAGGTCGGATATCCCCTAGATGATCGTCGCGGCCGACGGCGTCAGCACCAAGCCTGTTGAAGTTGACTCGATCCAGCTTTATGCAGGCCAGTGTTAGCCCCTCACCCTCACAGCCGACCCAAACACGTCCAACTACTGGGTCCTTGCCGAGACTTGGTACGAGTGGCGTTGACGGCGTGAAAAACTCAGCCATCGTAAGATACGAGGGCGCAGACGAAACGACACGAACCCCGAGACGATCTCTCCACGGGCAGCAACGTACTCGCCAGGGCCATCTCGTGTCTCTATCTGAGGTACGGAAGTGGGCCGTGCATTCCTGTTCATGAACCCTCTCGTTGCGTCGACTAGCTCGGTCCAGATTCCAGCAAGTTTGTCCCCTACCCTAAGTTTCTCTCTTTCCCAATTTCCGAAACTACGCTAATGGTACACAGATACAGATAGTGCGAAAGCTGGATAACTACTTGAAAGCAAACACTCCGTGTAAAGCAAATTTGGACTTAAGCATGCAGTCCGGGTGACAGGTAAGGCAAGTTAGCAACTTCTCTACCGTGCCTCGTACTACGCGTTCGCATTATAGAGACTCCCCTCATCCTCCAACTCGATTGCCTTATCCTTCTCAGGGGTAAATCGTGTCCTCGCACTGCACTTTCCCAGGGCTGTGCGCCTCGGTGGTCTTGAGGTGACGCACAATGTCCTTCTCTGCGTCTGCGAACACCAGTTCTGCAGTGCATCGCTTGCACCGGAAGTGTCAATCCAGAAGTTGGATCCAGTTGGTGGACGATTGGGCGCAGGGCGTCGACATGGAGGAGCCTGGGGATGACGAGGATATGGAAGAGGAGGACGGCACGGGTAAGGGCGTAGTGGGGGTTGACGACGTCATCGACGAGGTGCTAGTAGCCGTCGAGTGCACCCTCCTTGTCTTCGTGGGCGACGTCGCCGTTGCGCTGTCATCGTCGACTCTTCACCGGTCCTGCCCAAAGCCTACGTGGGGCTCCAGGATGAAGCAATCGGCCTGCATTGGGGCATGACCCGAATCGTGGTATGTTCGCGTGAGGTTGGGCCTGCTCACAGTCGGCTGAACGGGCTGAGTGGTGAAGGAATTGGCCAGCAGCCAACGCGATGTCCAAGTTGGACTCATAGGCCGCGGAAGAGAAAGAGGTAGAGAAGTTGGATTGCATCGCATCTGGACGATATGGAACACGTAAAAATTATCAGCAATTCTACTTGTATGATGAATAAAGAAGGCAGGTCGTACCGATGAGATTGATAACTAGGTATCATGGGGTCGCACTTAATCATCAGAAATTTGTTGGATCGCGCCACTGAAAGTTGGGAGAAAATTAGTCGAATTGCTCCCCCGGTCGCCGTGTTGGTTTTAAATATATTCTTGTCTTTTCATGCCACAAATCCGTTGTTATTCTCTTGCAAAACAGGGCCAGGACGCTGTGGCAAAGGCCTTTGTTTCGTGCCTTTGGAATAGACTGGGCCTACAGCACAAAGTCATGTTTACACCCCGAATGAAGTCAATACCCCTTGAAAGCCTTTACGGACCCTAGACAATAAAGTCTAGTCATCGCGAGGGATCTGAAGGGAACTCCTTACAGCGAGTCTCACACTTGTACATAGAGGACGTGCCGTGTCGAACCAAACGTTGTGGTCCGCAGGACCGAAGAAACGGTATACTGGACAGATAGTATAGAGCAGATTCGTCTTGGTCATGTACACGCACACCATGCAGACGAGCCGACGATGCATGAGCCGACCCAGATGGCTGTAAAAACTAATGCCCGCTCTCCCGTTGACGCCTCACCGTCCTTCCTCGCTTCTATCACCGCTCTCATGCTCAGCCTCCTCTTTCCAGCACCCAACCCATCCGCGTCGATGTGCGCTCGCTCCTGCTTCATCTCCCAGCCCATGCCTCTCCTACCTCCTTCACGTTCCCCAACCCACCGTGATCGAGTCCTTCGCTCGTCTCTCCACTACGGCTGCTCGCCTGAACCTCTCTTTGCCCTGCCATCCTCCTCGGGTACCCGCCCTTTCTCCTCTTCCTGCTACTCCACTCGTCCAACACTGGCGTCGAACTCTCATGATGGATGGAGGGCAAAGGAGGGAGCTGCACTGGTGTTGTGTCCATCAGGACCCCTGGTGCTACAGCTGGTGTAGTGCGCTCCTCACCGCGCTTCATCCTCGCCCTGCGCTTCACCTCTCACTCACTTCCCTCTCAGCCCGCCTCCAAGTCCGACTCCTCCATCCAGTTGGTGCATCTCTTTTCGCCCACCTCACCTGCCGTTCTCTGCGACGGAATGTAACTGTTGCCCCATTCCGAACTCGCCACGGTGTCCTTGGACGAGCTCGTACCCAACGACCGTGACGTTTCTACGAACACTCTCTTCCTAGATGAGGGATAGTCCTCGTCGGGCTCTCGCGATGGGTAGAGGGGTCATGCTATCGTTCGTTAGCGTTCGCGGTGCTCCCAATATCGATGGTGCGTCCGTCCCCGCCACGTCTTCGTTCCCTACTAGCTTGAATAAGCACAACGCTACTCGTTTAGTAGCTCACTTACACGGGTATCATCAGACGTACCGCTTTGAAGGATGGTCGTGTATGCGGCGCACGTTGGCCGTAACCTCTAACGGTACGTACCGTCTCCCTCCTTTCGTCCTTCACCTGCTCGAAATCCGCCGCTGTGCCCGTGCTTCCATCATCTCTGTCCAATCAACCCGAGTTTGTCTCGTCTTACGCAACTGTCGATCGCTAGACCCTGCCTCCAAACGTGCATTCACTATCACCGTCGACGATGCGATGCGTATATGCATCTGTTGTCTGCCTGGCTAGTTGTCGATAGCTCGCACTTCTCGCCGTAAGTACCCATCGTCATATCCTGGTTTGAGGAAAAGCAACGCATCTAGGCTCATGCACGTCAACTCCACCCCAAACGTCGAAGTTAGTAAGTAGTCTTCATCTTCGTCATGCATTACGCGCTGGCACTCAGATGTGTACTGGTATCCTTTCTGCGTCCTTCCACCCTTCATCTCTCATCTTATTTCCGTGAAGGAGGCTAGAGTACGCACTCTATTCCTCGCTCTATCTCCCGGGTCGTGTCCTGTGCTCGTTGGTCGTGAATCGTGTGCTTGCCCCTGCCGTCTCTGGAATTCGTCGAGCGTCGAAGTTCAGGTACGCACGCACGTACTCGTCATACCCCTCTCAATCAGTCTTCTCAGGCCAACTGACAGCGTCCGGCCTTCCTCCCTGGCCTGGCGTCGTAGTACATATCTCCCACCTATCCCTATCCCTATCATGAGCGTCAAGCCCAGCCCTTCTTCGTTCTTCGTTCCGGTACTACGCACAACCGTGGTATGCTTTGCTTTGCTTTGTAGATATCCAATAGACGTGTTTGTTCGTCCTGCGCTATTTATTCGTCGTTGAGTGTTAAGTAGGACCAGCAAACGTGAACCCTCCGACCTGGCCACCTGGTTGCGTGCAGCCGCCAACCGTGATGGGTGGTTTCGACCTCTCGGTCAGGGGAACGGCGACTGAGGTATGGCTGAGGCAGGCTCGAATTTTTATGTAGCTGGATTATGTAGCTGGAGGCAGTATATCGATATCTGACACGAGTTCGTCATGACATCGCAGTTCCATGTCCCAAAGATTCTGCCAACAACTATCTCTTGTCGACCGAAAATGAACCTTTCCTAGTCCCCGTGATTGTGAGCAGAATCCCCGGACTGGTGACCCCCTCCCTCGAATCCACCTCAACTCTTGGATTAGCATCGACACCCTTCACCCGTTCGCCCGTTCGCCCGTCCTCGCCCCTGTACCCTTGCGGCACTGCGTAACATGGCCATAGCTCCAGTGCGACCGTCCCGTCCACCGACCCATCTCACACCGACGCTATTCAGTTGCCCACCTCGAGCTCGGCCTCCCCTCCTTCCTTCGCTTTGCTCGTCTTCCCCCCTCTGCCATGCCCGTTCGAACCTTTGGAATTCAGCTCCCTCCTGCTGCGTCATCATCATCGTCCTCGCTCGCTCGCTCGCAACCCCCGCTCAGCCCCCACGTATACGAAGAATCGTCCTCATTGTGCTATTTTCGTGGATGGAGGGCGAGAGAAGTGGTTGAGTTATCGATGAGTGCGGTTCGTGGTGCGTCAAGGTGCGTTTATCTCCGCGATTTCATCTCGCATTCTACTCAATCTACGAGCACCCCTTCTGTCGGCTCCTCGTTTCATCCACATGCGACTCTGCCCTTCCTCACTTCCTTCGTTCACCTTCCAGCTTCGCCGGTCACCTCTCACTCCGACTCTCTCAACCCGTCCACCATCCCTGCATACCGCCTTCGCCCACAGCATACTCCTTCGCATCCGCCCATCTTGACCCCTCTCCGTCGTGGCGATCTCCCCTAGGTCGCCGTCCTCATTGGCCGGATGTTGGCCAACTCACCAAGCTGGTGCCCTCGGACAACCTCCCAGTGTAACTCAACATCATTTCTGCAAATGTCCTCTTGCACACCCGCCAACGACATCTATCACACCCTCACATATGTGAAGGATGCTCCTCACGTGCTGAAGTCACGTCGGCTTCGCTGCACGGTTCGCGCTCGTGTTGGTGGGGTCCCTGGACTGGCGATTGCACATCCACCTCGACAATCGAATTAGCACCCTTCGCCTGTTCGCCCGTCCTCTCCCCTGGTCCCTCGCGGCACTGCTCCGTCTCTCCAGCCCTAGCACCCATCCCACCTCAATGTCACTCTTAAGCTTCAGCATCGACATGCCTCCCCGTCTCCTCTATTCCCTGACTCTTTCCGTCTCTCAACCCACCATCCCCGCATACCGCCTTCGCCCATGGCACACTCCTTCACATTTGCTCATCTTGACCCCTCTCCGTTGTGGCGATCCCCAACCCTTTTTAGCCCTCCTCGTTGGCCGTTCTCGTTGGCCGGACGTTGCACAACCTCCTCGTTAAGCTCTCGCGACGGATAGTGGCTGAAGGGGCGCATAACGATGTCGTTCGCCGGGGTTCTCAGTGCTGCCGATATCGACGGTGCGTTTCTCTTCATACTCTCATCGCTCCGGTGCTCACATAGAGTTCACTGCTGCTCGTGCAGTTCGCCTACCACCGCGACGACAGCTTTCACGGTCGTGTATGGTTAGCATTGCGGCACTACCCCCCTTCTCCGTATCGTCTCCTGGACCCTCGTCTTTCTTGTTTCGCCTGTTCGACCTCTTGATGGGGTTCTCTACGGTCGAAGACTGGCTCGTTCAGTGACGTATATGCATGCTGCCTCGCTCGTGCTCAGCCTTCTGCCAGACGGTTCGCCCGCGCCCCTCACCCCCGCTAGCGCAGTCAAAGTCTTCACTTCTCACCGTACCCATCGTTGTCGCCTCGCGGTTCGAAGATAACAAGGCACGCGCTAACACCCGCTCGAACATCGAACTAAATTGGTAGTCTTCGTCCTGCGATATACACGCCGACCCTCAGATAATGGAGTCTCTTCTTCGTTCTTCGGCACTTCGACTCGTTTGCCCGAAGAGGGTTCGAGGACGACATGGAGTCGCCTCGCTGGACGTCCCGCAGTCGACTGTGGGGTGGTCGTGTGTGTTTTCCCCGTCTTTGAAACAGCGTAGAAGAAGCCATGAATTTCTCTGTCTTACAGCACCAACTACCGACATTCCTGTGGGCGTGGTTTGATGGTATTCAAACGGCGATATATCCTCCACAAGATTCAGAGACTGGCGTGCAGAACCCGTGTTCAACTCGTTGTGTATTGCCGCATTTCGTAAGTATCAACCCACCTCCCTTTTCTTTCAATCCTGCGAACAGCGCGTTCTTCCCTGTGAAAACTCTTGGTAGATATGTATGTTCGCTTCACGTCGCTCTGCATTGAGTATCCAAAACGATAAACACTCCATTTTCTCTGCAGCTATCAACGAGTGTTTTCCGACATCGAACCACACGGCCTTCGAATTTCCTTGGAGGGCGACTCCTCGATCGTCGTCTACAGACTACTGAGCGAGCGCGATATGAGCAAGGCTAGCTCAAATCTTTGTCGCGAGATCGTTCGTCTTCTCGGTGTCAGTGTTCCTTTGAATTTTTTTCTGACGCCGTTCCCCCCATGGCAGGTCTTCGCACTTTATTCATGCTGGCTGGTATGCTCGCTATGACAGAAATACACATTTACGGTCCCCTTTAACTAAGTGTACCCCCATCTGTTCAAGAGGCCCAACACGTCGAGCCACTGTCTCACGAAGACTGCCTAGTTCGATGTTTGAGCGAGTGCTAGCGCATGTGTTGCGTTCCTCGAACCGCGAGGCGATGACGGGTACGGCGAGAAACTAGTGAGGTCTTTGACTGTGCTACTGAGGGCGGATACTTACACCGAGACAAATATACGAGTTGCGGCGGTGGGCACGGGCGGACCGTCCAGCAGAAGATAGAGGACGAGCAAGGTAGAGGACAGTGTGCATAGAGTATATGCGGCGGAACAAGACAGTCTTCACCCATAGAGAACAGCAGTAAATCTAAGAGGTCGAACAGCCGAAATATGGGTCTGAAAGGGTTAGACTATGCGTTGCTATCTTCGAACCATGAGGCGACGATGGGTACGGCGAGAAGTGGGGTCTTTGACCACGCTAGCGGGGGCGGACGCCTACATCGAGATGAATATACGAGTTGCGGAGGATGGGCACGGGCGAACCGTCCTGTGGAAGACCGAAGATGAGCCAGGTACTCGAATGGAGGACAGCAAGCATATACGCCGCGGAATGAGACAATCTTCGCCCATAGAGAACGGCGGTAAGTCTAAGAGATCAAACAGCCGAAACATGGGGCTGAAAGGGTTAGACTATTCGTTGCTTTCCCTGAGCTTCATGGGACGATGGGTGCAACATGGTGTGCGCTCTTCGACTGCCACGGGGCGGGGACCTGTATTAAGACGTATCCATGCACAACTCGGGGAGGACAGATGCGGATGAACAGTCCAGCAGAAGATAGAGGACAAGCATATATGCGTCATCACCGGAGGTGGGTCCATGCTGAAAGGCGAGGACGATCGATTGACGATGGCGTTAGACAAAATTGGATTGGATGAGGCGTACGAGGATTCACCTAACGCACCCTGCGAAATGACAACGTTACGCGCCCCTTGAGCCACTATCCGTCGCGAGACTTCAACGAGGAGTACCCTTCGCGTACGTGAGGGTGGTGTGACGGACGTCGTCGGCGAGTGCGCAAGAGGACGTTCGCAGAAATTATGCTGAGTAGGAGGTTGTGCAGCATGCGGCCAACGAGGACCGCGGCCTAGCATGTTGGAGATCGCCACGACGGAGAGGGGTCAAAATGAGTGAGTGTACCGTGGCCGACTCAGAATGTAGCACGCGATACCAATCGCTGCCGAAAACACGCGGATACGTAGCAGGTAGAATTTACGATAACAAATTTGTTGTCATCATTTCGGGATGGGGCTGCCTACGAGATCGAGGGGTGCTACAACACCGAACACACCCTCTACGCACCATAAAATGCCTTCCAACGCTATCCACTGGAAGCTTTATGCTCACCATTGTCTCGTTTCCGAATTGGCAACGGGAGGCCCCTGTCCGTGGATGGATCCGCACGAAGAGAGCCTAACCGGGTTTCCTGGTTTTTATCGTAGCTACACGCGTGGCGCATACTATGACGCGTCAGCGTCGTGACGATCAGTTCGAGGGCGAGATTCTAGTCAATATTAGCGCTCTCGCCGTCTTTCATGCGACCTTGCCTCTTGGTTTGAGCCGTTAGCGCGCTCCCACTACGAGATGGCGATAAAGACGGTTTATGTGAGATTACTGGTGAAACTCCAACGAGGACAAAGGTGTGACTCCGCCTCTAATCGCTTCACAGATTACTTGACTACACTTCGCGCTCCAGAAGTTCATAATGTATCGTCCGTCCACGGACCGCTGACTTGACTCCCCTCCTATTCCTATTACCCCTCTCGACGCTCGGGAAGACGCTAATGGACTGATTCCTTGTCCCCCCCAGGGAACATCTTTGACTTCGACCCACCTCATGACTGCGAGGCGCACGAGCGTTCATTTTACACACACGCCATTGGAAGATTCTGCCTCTGATGCTTCGGGTATTAGGGGTCGTGCTTCGGGGTGTGTTGTGTATGTGGGGCAGAGAGTTGGAGAGGTGCGTCTTTTTCCGGTGCTGCGGCGCCTTCACAATTTCTTCGTTCTTTCAAAGATGTTTCGTCTGCTCTTATCTTTCGTCGGCTAGCTTCACCCCTCGCCACAGTTGTTGCCCAACTCACCGTATTTCTCGTTCGACTGGCATCAGCGAGTCCCGAGAAGGATTAACATCGCTTCCTTTCATCTTCTAGTACTCCCCTTTCTACTTGCGGCTGATCATTCCACATTTGAGTAGCCTCGTTTCACATTTACGTGTTCTCAGCCTCGGCGTCAAAGCCATCAGTCCGATGGTATGCACGAGGTCATCATGATCAGATACGTCCAACCTTCTCGAGTTAATTGGGAAAGACTGGATTTACCATAGCAGGATCGCGTCCTTTACCCCCTCTCGTTTCAGCTGTATTGCATCGGCGCTTGGTAGTTTCGCGAAGCGATGCTGGGATATACAGCGGGCCGTTTCTGACTCCAGCAAATATTCCTCGGATTTCTCTCTTGTGTGCTTAGGACTCAAGACTTGGACGCGCCTGTACGTCTATGGCTATGCATTCGACGATTTGCGTTAGTTCGCGCTGGTGCTCAGCGACGTGTATAATCCCAAGGTTAGTTTGCACCAGAAGTGGTGCAACTGTCGGCCTCACTGATTCGAGCAATCATCAGGCCGATCGTCGAGAAAAGCAACGGGTCTTCAATACCTTAATCGGTGCTACTTCAGCCAGGATTCCTTTTTTCTGACAGCTTCTCCTGTGGAATGGCACTCGTATTACGTCGAGATTTCCCGGTTCCGAGACCAAAGAACCCCATCTTTTCATGAACCCTAAGGCTATCAGGAAAATCCACGTACGCTCCATCGTCTCCTGATAATGAAAAGGTATAAAAGCCTAACAGCTTCACCTTCAAACGCCAGCCCTCCTTCACAAGGTCGTCTAGCTCTAGTTCTCTTCGTCACTCGACAATGCGCTTTTTCACTGTCTCTGTCTACGTCTCTGTCCTCGCGGCTTCTGCTCTTGCAGCGGTCACCCCCCTCCGCGCCATTGAGAAGTACAACGGTGCGACGACTGGAAAGTACATTGTCAAGCTCAAGGACGGGGTCTCCAAATCCACCGTCCTCGGCCATGTCAGGAAGTCGAGCAACATTACGGAAGATTGGGAAATCATCAACGGATTTGGTGGTACATCCCTTCGCTTCGAATGAACGTGCCATTGCTCACGAACACTTGATCTCTCTCCGCAGGTCACCTCAACGATGAGACTTTGAACGAGCTTCGCGCATCTGATGACGTCGAGTACATCGCCGAGGATGGAATTATGCGCGCCAGTGCCATTGTCACGCAGACCAACGCGCCGTGGGGTCTCGCTCGCCTCAATTCTAACGCACGTTTGACTAACACCAATGCTAAGTACGATCCTAATGTTGAACACTCCCACCTTCGCACTTCTGACCTAGCTGTCTTCTCCCTCCGATCTGCAGTGCTCTCACTTTCCCCTTCACGTTCAATAACATCGCTGGCGCAGGCGTTGACATCTACGTCATTGGTGGGTCCTTCCCGTAGTTATTTCTTGTGACAAATCCGCTCACATCCCATTTTCTCCTCAGATACTGGTACGTTTTAATCTGCCGAACCGTTATAAGCCCTCCTGAAGTCATCATTTGTTCCATTTTCGCCGTTCGGTCTGAATAGGTGTTCTGACGACGCATGTACGCCCCAGTACTCTTCTCTATCTGTGCTTTCGATCCTGACCTCTGTTCTTTTCCGATTAGTCGCAATTCGGCGGTCGTGCGCGCTGGGGAGCCACCTTTGGCCCATACAGGTCAGTACACTCCCATCCTCCGTTCGCTGCGGGTATAACTTACTCTGGCATTGTCCATCGTAGCAACGCCGACGGCAATGGTCACGGAACCCACGTCGCCGGAACTGCTGCTGGAAGTGTGTTCGGTGTCGCCAAAGCGGCTAGCATCATCGCCGTCAAGGTTCTTAGCGACGCTGGGTACGAATCTACACCTTGTTTTGGGATTTAATAGGACTCACTCACATTTTCTAGCCCGGGAAGTACTATTGACATGTAAGGAAACTTCGGGCTTGTCTTGATACAATTCTAATGCTGACAATGTTGTTTCTAGCATCTCTGGGATGAACTACGTCCTCACCCAGGCTCGTGCCTCCCGCCGCCCTTCTATTGCCTCTATGTCGCTCGGTGGAGGCGCTTCGATTGCTCTTGATAACGCTGTCGCCAGTGTATTATCTCCTGGTTGCCTTACTTCTTCGAGCTAACTACTGACTCTTGAGATACTTAGCTCACTGCCGGAGGCGTCCACGTCATCGTCGCCGCGGGAAACGACAACGTCGATGCTGGTAACACCTCGCCTGCTCGTGCACCGTCCGCCATCACCGTCGGCGCTTCGACCATCTTCGATACCCGCTCCTCGTTCTCCAACTATGGTGCCGTCGTCGATGTCTTCGCCCCTGGAACCGATATCATCAGCGCCTGGATTGGAAACGACAACGTATGAGCACTTATCTTATATGCAGATATGAAAATTTGACTGTTCTGCTTTGCGATTCAGGCGGTGAACAGTATCTCCGGCACCTCGATGGCCACGCCTCTCGTTTCTGGCCTCGTAGCGTACTCGATTAGCGTCCGTGGCAACACATCGCCTGCTTCCATGAAAGCCTACATCAAGTCGGTTGGTATCACCGGGGTCCTCAGCGGCATTCGTAAGTTGCTTCCTTTCCCGGACTGTAATAATTCGAGCTAAATGTGCTCCTCCGCTGAAACACAGCCGCTGGCACTGTGAACAACTTGGCTCATTTGATCGTCTGAGGAAGCGATATCAGCATCTTGGTCCATAGTGTATTTTGCTCCTTACTCGAAGTCGTGTTGTAGGGTTTGTAGAAAACATGGACATCTGTTTTGAAGTTTAAAGTATTCGGTCGATGTCGGCGTGGAAGGCGTCGGTGTGCCAGACATGCAGCAAAGGATATGACGATGTTAAGATTGGAATGGGCTGGTGAATTCGAAGGAAAACGTGGAGAACACTGTCTCTATTCGCCATTTGCGGGCATAGAAAGTTTTAACTTGATTGGTTCTAAAGCAAGAGATGAGAAACGACAGTGACGAAGAAGGGGAAATGCCCTCGAGCGAATAGTATGTTTTCTATTTTTCGAAGAGTGGTTATGAGCTACGGAAAGCATCAGAAAATATGTTTCTAAGAATAAAACGGCGAGTCAACACACCAATGCCCCAAGCGTGTCCTCCCCTTGCTCTACGCCGACCTTGAGCTACGCAACGGATTCCTTCAACGCCAAGTGACCCATTCCAGCTGTGGACACGCGGCGCAGAGGCCCGGTACGAATCATACTCTGGGGCGAGAACCTCAGCAAGAATGGGCGTGAAACTTGGAGCTCGTGGCGCCTCGAACTCGAGTCGGTAGCGGGCGAACAGAGAGGGTTCGTGGCGAGCAGATCTCGAACTGTTTGTGTTTCGGCGGCGAGGAACTAGGTCGAAGAGGATGGAAGGAGGTTAGAGTGGTCGCAGAGGATATGTAGACCCGCCGCACGAGGAAGAACCGGGCACGGCAAAGCTGCGAACAATGAGATTTATAATGGGGCCAACGGCGAAAATGCACAAAATAAAGTAGAATACGTACCGAGGACACATCTCACAATTGCCTGCTATTATCCAACCGGCCACGCACCGGTAAATAGCACGAGACGCATGAAAGAAATTGCCTTCAAGGCCACTGTCACTAACTCATCCTTCGAATCCGTCCGCTTGATCTTGATTTCTCTGTTGAAAAGGTTTCGTGCACGACGGCCCAGGATCGGAGACCATGATCATGAAAGGATGCAAAAGGTGAGACCAAGACGTACGGAGCAGAACACGTGTGCGAACAGCATCACAGATAGTCAGAGTGGGTAGGGGCAGTGAACGAGTTTGAGCGGAGAGCTGGATAGGGATCACTGCAACGCGTAGGAGTCTCGAGATAAGATAACGAGCCCTAACCGCTCCTCCTCGCCAGAACGACGTCTGCTGGGGAAAGCCTCCTGTATGTCCGTAATATTCTGCTCTTCATGCGCCGATGAATAGATCTACGTACCGAATACATTCCTCCAGCCTGGCTATCGCCTTCCGCCTCCCCGTGCCACATAGAAAACGAAGCTCGTTCGCGCTGCTCTCACTCCCTTCCTCGCCACCCGCACCACGACAACGCGGAGCCCAGATGGGTATTAATGATAGGTAGGTTATTACAAACGAACTATGACTCTCTATCCAAGACGCAAATAAGAATCGACATCCCGAATAAATCGGGGAAGAGATACCGAGCTGAATTCCACGTACGGTCTTATTGCAGCTGCAACTGTTAGACGACGACGACGACGGAAACGTTAGTGCGGCAGCAAATCAGCCTGCGCAAATAGCAAGCAGATGATAGCGCTGTCCCCGGGTCGTAGCAAGGAAGAAGAGAAATGCGGTCTTCGGAAGACCCGCGAGATTAGATGAAACGTCACGCATTGCAGTAAAGAAATCCCCGTCGGTACAGATATTTTCGGCATGCTGGGACGATCGAGAGCCCTTTCTGGCCCGCGCGGATAGAATTCGCAGAGACGAGGAGAGGAATTGATGTAGTGACAAGAAAAACGACGTCTGTTGGAAGTCACTGGGCGTTCATCCATCGACGGAATTTTAAGACCGTTAACTCCAGTGGACTACGCAGATATCAGACTTGAAAGACACGATGGCTCCCAAAGGCGAACGCATGAGGGTAATTTTCAGAAGGAAGGGGTCGGAGAATTGGGATATGTGACGAACAGAGTCTGACATCGTCGAAGTAGCCTCGAGCCTACCTATTAGAATTCCAGCTTCGCTTCGCGTCATCCACTATCAACGATTAACGCAGTCCTCCGAGTTTCTCCGAGAGAAAGCATGCCAGAAATCGAATGCGTAGATGAAGGTCCAAGAAACGACCACGGGACGACGCGAGAATGAAAACAAGACCCAAGCAATCGATATCGCGAAGGAAACGAGAAACTCGTGGCGGAGACAATGCGGAGATGAACGCAAACAGGGCTGTAGCCTCGAATATTCTCCGCACTATGAATCACGAAAAGCAGAATAAAGCGGAGACACGGCGGGTATTTCGAGGAACAGACGACCGAACTAACGAGTGAAAGACCCCACGAATCGTCGCACGAGCATCCATAAAAACGATAAATTGAGCGAAAAGCATGCTTTACATGAATACCTGCCTCTGCGGACCGTTAGAAGCAGCTTCGGGGACTGAGGTAGAACACGAGGAGATCGCGGTGTACAGCGCTGGGAAGCATCATTTGTCTCGTTGTCGAAAATAGGCGCCAAAACTGAAAGCTTGAAATACGAATCGGGGGAACGAGTCCTCTAACGAGAGCCATAGAGAAGAAATTAGCAGGAAATACGAGCTCAACCGCCGAGATGAATTTGAATTCAAGTTCAAAGAAGAATCTTGAGGATGGGTGCGGCTCAAACTCGGCCCGAGGGCGCGGTCTGTGATACACGCGCTCGCCGCCAGCTGGGGATAATTTCTGACGTCGTTGCTACGCCCCAAGGGCGATGCGGGTGGGCATCCGGTCTGGGGTCGGACTCGGTTGGCGTTGCTCGCCGACGAGGGCGAGAAGGACTTGGTCGTTGTCGCGAACATCTACGAAGGTCCAAGAAAATCCTGCCAACATGGGCGCTTATAGCATGGTGGTGAGGTGAGGTTAAGCGGTCAGGGAAGGGAAGAGACCAGAAACAGGAAGTTGCTTTTCCTGGATAATCGGTGTAAATTTGGAGGTGGAGTGGGAGCAGGAATAACGTTGAGCGGTGCACGCTGATCAATCAGGATCAAGAAGAAGCAGCGAGCGAGGCTGCCCAGAGCGAAAATCGATAAGAACATAACACATCAGAGGAAGGAGGTGGAGATGTCGCGGGGTTATCCTCAGATTTTAGGGTGTGTTCGTGCACGTTGTGGGGTGTAAGTCAATTCGAAGTGCGAAGATGAAAGCAAGAGAGGTTCAACGGATATAGAATAGCGCAGAATGAAGGAAAGAAATTGACATCGCCAGCCGGTCAGACGAGTGATACCAATCGTAGATAAGATGAAGAGACGGAGGGGAACGGGCGAGGAGGAGCAAAATTAAATGATTTCGCCGGTAACCTGGCGTTGCTATGGTGCCCACCATCACGTGCTCTCTCCGCTTCGTCATCGTTCGCCCCGAGTTTTCTGTTCTTCACATTTCTCCTGCATCCAAACCCATCGCATATACCGAGGCTCGACGCCAACCACGCTCGTTTCGCCCACTATCTCCGCCTGCTCGACGGAACTCCAAGTCTAAAAGCTTAGAACGAGGAGGACATTGAGCGGCCGGGCTGTCGTTCTTTTCTTGTCGTACCCGGCGCGTGCACTGCGGTGCCCCGTTTGTCGCTCTTTCGTAAATCCGTTTTCCTTTCTCAACACGTGCACCACTCGGCTCTTGCCCTCCTTTCTCTGGATCCACCACCATGCAAGTCGTTTTGCACGCTTATCTAGCCGTTCAAGTGGAGCTGACATCCCCGCGTGTAGGTTCGTCTAGGTGGACGAAGGAAGAGTGCATTTTGATTCACCCTACGCGCCGAATTTTTGGTATAGGTGCGCCGGATATTCTGTCTCGCGCCGGAGAGCGTTCTAACAGTTTTTTCAGCATTTTAGTTGGTCTACGAAGGGCCAACATCGGCCCCTGTTCACGACCCGCAGCCACGACGCAGTTTTTTTCACGTCGTGCCCAGCATCAAGGCACACCCCACACGTCCTCTTCGTCCCAATCCTTCTCGATGCCCAACGTCCTCCAACGAGCGCGAACTCGATCCAACCCCTCACAGCCTGCGCCCGCGAAGTCCAAACCCCGCTCAGTATCGTCCTCGTCGTCCAACTCCCTGCCTCGTGTCCCCATACCCGTCTCCTCCGTTTCCAATCCACCCGCCGTCCAGCCAGGATACCAGCATCTCAACACATCGATTGGCAGCCTTCCCCCTCAATCGAAGCCAGGCCCTGATGGAGGGGCTGTTTCGTCTATTCATAGTTCCGACAATCAATCGCGCGCTCGCGCGTCTAGCATCAGCTCTTCTGGGAATGGGCATGGAGGGGGGAGTGGGATTATGAGGAGGAGCAGCTCGAGGAGGCGACCACCGACGCCGATTGCGACTGGTGGCGATAGGGTAGGGGCAGGGCTCGGAGTGGCGATCGAGGTAGAGCCCATCCCTATCCCCCTTCCCACGAAGGCGAATCAGAACGCGGCGTCTGTCGCGTTTCCTGCTCCCACCCCTCCCTTTGCTTCCCAAGGACCGCACCAACACCCTCCGCCGACGCCCAGCCCCACGCTGAGTGCTCGCCCACCCCATCTCTCCTCCTCGCCCGGCTTAGGAGAGGGTCGCACCATTTCCTCGCCTCTCAGCCCCCAGTCTCGCCCAAAATTACCTTCTTCGTCGACTTCTGGGCCTCAAGCCACAGCAACGACGATGACGCAGGGCATGACGAGCAGCACGACGTCAACGGCGCCCTCGAGCCAACGGCGAAAGCCATCGTTGGCATCACCTTTACCACCCACGCCGCTCGTACCACCTGGTGTATCGACGACCCCAATGCGTTCCCAGTCATTCGCAGCTTCGAATTCGAATTCGAGAACGCCACCTGCTCCTTTGAATCTTTCAACTTCTGGGGCGCATGTTGGTGGGGGTTCGGGTGCTGTTGGGGGTGCAGGCCCGAACACCAGTGCGGCTGGTGCTACAGGGCATGGACATGGACACGTAAGGAACCATTACAACAGCCTACCGGGTCCCCATTCGCCTATGGGCGGTAGCTCGATGTCCATGTCGACGTCGCCTCACCCATCGCGCCCACCCAGCCGTCACTCGCCCCACCCTTCGCACTCGCAGCTGAGCTCGCCGTACGCCGCACATGGGCACCAACCCCTCTCGCATTCGCCTCTGCACCACCCCCAACCCCGGCCGCATACATCCTCCTCGCCACACCCGCATACATCTCCTCAAATCCACACGCAGGCTCATCACCAGCAACGTTCCTCCCTATCTCTTTCCTCTTCGCCTTCAGGACTCTTCCCACAGCCGCCCCCGCTCTCCTCATCGCCAACGAATCTCCCAGACTCACCGTCTGCGCGAGCTATGATGAAACGTCTCCTCGCGAAGCCTGCGCCGCCTTCGTCTGCGAGTGGTGGTAGTGTCGGTGGTACGCCAACGTCTGCCGCGATGAACTTCGCTTCGTCTCCTGGCGGTGGCGGCGTGGGCTGGATGAGTGCTACGAGTGGTTCAGAGTCGGAGGGTGCGTACGGGTACTCGTACAGACGGAGAAAGGATCTCGGGCGGATGTTCGGAGCAGGCGATGGGCGGAGCTCGCCGGCTCTGTACTCGCCTGGAGGTGCGGGGGCTAACCCCATCTTGCCGAGTACGGGTATGAGCATCGATGCAGGGCGGAGGCAGACGAAAGGATGGAAAAGCGAGCCGGAGGACGTTGGTCCCAGGAGGAGAGGTCGCGGAGGGTTCATGGACGAAGAGAAGGACCCGAATATCACGGCGGCCATCGAGTTCGATATGAACCTCGAGAGGCTAGACCGCGGTATCGCGACGCTGGGCTTAGGAGTCGTTCGGGGCCCTGGTTACCCCACAGGAGGAGGGGGTGATGGTGCTGACGCAGCCTCCCCGCGAGAGAAGGAGAAGAAGACGAGGAACGTCCTTCGTCGACGCCCCTCAGCCAACGCCGGCCCACCCTCTTCGATCCACTCCCCCTCCTCAACCGCACCCAAACGCTCCGCATCCGCCAAGGCCCTCTCCCAAATCGCCCGCGCGCAAACCCAGCAGCTCCATCAAGCCCAGCTCCAAAGCCCCGCCCCAGCACCAACGGTCCTCCTACCTCCGACCTCGCCGCTCTCGCCCATCTCTTTTTCCATCGCGAATCGGAACTCGCCCTCTCAACCTTCGCAGCCCTCCTTTGAGGCCTTGCAGATGCACGGTCTCCGCCCGCCTGTAGCGTCGTCGTCGATGTCGAGATCGAGCTCGCGGTCGCGCTCTGGGGAAGGTTCGGGGCGTTCGAGGGGCAGTTCGCCTGTGAGAAGTCCTGTCGTCAGCACGATACATGGTTCTGGGCCGGGTTCGGGCTCTGCGACGCCCGTTGTTGGAGGAATAGAGAGGAAGAGGTCGAGAGAGGAGAGGTTGGAGAGGAAAGGTTCTAAGGAAGGGAAGTTGGAGAGGAAAGGGTCCAAGGAGAAGGAGCGGGGCTTACAACGGAAGTTGTCGAAGGACAGGAAGGAAGCAAACGAACGTACCAAATCGCTCACCCCCGCCGCCTCCCTCATCGAGCAGTATAAAGCCCGTCAAGCCACCCGCGAGGACGAAGAGAGGCGAGTACGAGAGGCACTTGAGCGTGAGGCGGAGGCTGAGCGGGTGAGAGAACGAGAACGGTGGGAGAGAGAACGGGCGGTTGAGCGGGCGGCGGAGAGGGAGGAGAAGGAACGGATTAGGGCGTTGGAGAGGGAGCGGGCGATGGAGAGGAACGAGAGGGAGAGGAGGGCAGATTGGGAGAAAGGCATGGGACACCTGAGAAAGAGATCGAGGAGCCACCCCGCCGCGTTCAGCTCCATGTCGATTGCCCCAGTAACGACCAACACATCGCCGTTTTCTTCCAGCGCCCACGTCAAGGCGAAGACGAGTCTAAGCAATTTCCAGACAAGCTACACAGGCACCAACTCGGTGTCCACGCACCTCAAACCCCGAACAACGTCAGATCGTTTGGCACCAGAGCACGACACCGAAGCAGAGGCGAGCGACAGCGGTGTATCCCACCTCCAACTCGCTCGTCGTGGGGGTACACCTGCCCCAGAGGCAGTCCTCGGCGGTGGTCGTGGTTTCGAAAGCATTGAGCGGATCGCAGGGCGCGAGGAACACGAGCGGCGAATGGAGGAGATGGTGCGAGGGTCGAAAGGTGTGGTTGACAAGGACGACGCTCAGCCCCCCAACGCCAGCGAACGACGCTCGAGCCAGAATCCCCCACGCGAAGGCATGGAAGACCAGCCCGGCGGGCCCTATTACACCGTGTTCGGGAGCACCTCGGGACGCGTCGTCGCCGTGGGCAGCGTCGAAGACTCGTGGGATGCCTACGGACGTCTGGGATACTGGGATTCCGGCACGTTCGGACGGAAGGGGGCTGGGAGTATCAAGGAGAAGGAGAAGGACCGGCAGTCGGAGAAGGGCGAGAAGAGCAAGGGCCTTGGGCGGACGTTGAGCCGCAAAGTCTCCGAGCGGTGGCGCAGACCTGGCACAGGGAATGCTGCTGGCCCCGTCGTTGTTCCTGCAAGTGTTATGAGCGACGATGGCCATGGTTCGCGCCGCGAGGAGGTCGAGCGCGAGCGACAGGACCTTTCGTTGGCCGGCCGTCTTCCTCGTGCAAGTATGCAGGAACGACGGGTCCCAGTTCGGCGCGAAGAGGATCTCGAGATGGGGCAAGAGCGGGAAAAGAGGGAGAAGATGAAGAATCGCCGCTCATTGCGACTGTCCATCGACAAATTTTCGGACGTTGTAAATCGAGGGGAAGAGAGGGACGCCGTGCCTCTTGCCAGAACACTGTCGAAGCAGAAAAGCAGCGGTGCGATGAAGGACGACGCCGCGAGCCCCGCCAGCGCTGGTCCGAGCCGTCTCTGGAAGCTCATGCGGCGTATCAGCGTCGGTGGGCTGAGAGAGAAGTATCAGGACTCGGATGCACCCCCTGTCCCAGCTCTGCCTCATCATCTACGCGAAGGTACCCTTTCCAACGATTCTCTCAAATTACCCCCTCGCAAAGCGCCATCTTCTGGCTCGACGTCGCCCGCTCCTACCCCTGTTCGTCAATCGCCTACCGCTGGGTCTTCGTCTAGACCCTCGCCGCCTCAGAGCAAGTCAAATTCAGCCCCCGCACCGAGCCAACCTCGACCCAGTACCGCCACCCGTTCCTCATCACCCGTTTCCTCATCCGACGTCGCCTCATCCAAGTTTTTCAACCGTACACACTCAACACGTTCGTCAACATCGTCCTTGGGCGAGGAGGTACCGCCACCTGTGCCCAAGGCACCTTCGTCAAGGCTTACGCAGAAAATCATCCCTCCGAGCAAGATGGACGAGATCAGCAAGGAATACGAGGCCGCATCGTCGCAGCCTACACTCCAAGTCCCCATGCCCCCGTACCTCTCTTCTGTGGATGGAGATTGGGCCATCGTCGACTCGCCCGCCGTCGAGCTGCCGAGTCTGACTCTGCCCCCGAGACGACCTCAGCAAGGTTTCCTCGGCGTTGCTGGGTCGTCATCATCGTTGAAGCCCCCGGCCGTCTCGCCGTTGGTACCCGTATCCGCAGGAACAGCCGCTTTTGGCAAGGATGAGGAAGATGCATCGAATCTTGGACGTTCCGAGTCGCCCACGATTCCCTTGTTTTCAACAACCAACACTGTTGATACTGGGCCTGCGAAGAGGTTATCAGCGAGCCTCTCCGCGAAATCGAAGAGCCCACCCATCTCGCCCCATTCTCAATCTCCTTCGTCGGCGAATATCTTCACGCTCCCAGTTCCAGGTCCGACGTCTACTACCTCTCTTCCTCCACCACCCCGACCCCTACGCAGTGCCCAACGACCGCCACCTGGATCAATGGCACCTCAATCCACAACCACCGAACTACCCATCTCGGAACCCACACGGTCATTCCCATCGCCTTCATCCTCAATCAAACGCAATCGCCGCTCCTCCGGCGGCACCAGCACTCTCAGCAACGCCACCGCCCGTCCCCACCGCCGTTCGAGCTCCATCGGCATGAGCCGTTCCTTCGACATCTCGCGGTCTAATACCCACCTCTCCTCATCCTCCGCGTCTATCATCTCTAGCTATGCGTCCATTCGATCCGGGACGTCGACGCTCGACCTCGAGTCGGCGATGGAGATGGGTGGGCGCGCGGCGTTTACGTTCCGCGAACTTGGCTCGTCGGACGTCGCTGGGAGGAGGGCGCTGACGGAGCAGGAGAAGGCGGCGAGGTGGGATGATCTGTTGGAGAGGAGTGATAGGGCGGGTGGGACGTTGCATCTAGGAGGAGAGGGCAGGTTGGCGTCGGATCGGTTGAGATTTTAGTGCTGCCTTCGGTGCGTTTTGCTATCTCAACTTCTGAATATACATGCTCAGTTTCTTAACTCTTCAGATCTCTTGTCATTCGCGTTGCTATTGCATCTCATCCTCCACGCAACGCTTGTCCCCCCATCCTTCACTTCATCGTGATACACGCTACGCACATATCCATACCCCGTCCCTCGCTACCGATTACGATTCCTTGCATGCCTGCTTCGTCACATTCTAGCCACTCATTTACGCCCTTTCACCAATTCGTCACGATACCCCTGCATACCTTTTTTCATGCTACCGCAATGTTTTCGTGTAGATTCGTGCAATGATTTGCTACTTGTCTCTAATAATATAGGATCGTAAGTCAGATCTGACTTAGCGACACCGTGCATATCTGATGTCGTTCTGAGAGCAGAATGCTTTGACTTTGGGGATGTCTGCTTAGATAAGATACAGGTGATGTCAGCGAAACGGAGAGCCAACGGGTTGGCTCTCCACAAACGATACACACCCAACTTTCACCCACCACCTCCAATGGCGCCTAAAAAGCGCAAACTATCGGACCTATCTGCGGAGCAAACCTCTCGCGTAAAGGGAATTCTCCTTTCCTGCCGCGAGGAATGTAATCAACTCGGCATCGATGAGGACGACGAGGACCTGAGGAAACTGAATCGCATTATCGACAAGTTGACAGATGGCAGGTGTGTTAGGATATAGCCCGAATCACGCGAGCCTGCGAAATGACATCTTATAGCATACGTCATTTTCTGACGCTTCTCTCCTTACTCTCGGTAGAATGGCATTGCGATTCAAACTATGGTGGCGCCCGACGGGGCGAACAGGCGAAGACATATGGAACTGCACATACCCGAGCGCCTGACGGGAAGATACGAGAAAGATATCCACGATGTTCTCAATACGTGTCGCTTGAGGTTTGAGCCATTCTCGTTCTTGTACCTGCTCATTTTGCCGCAGTCAGAAGCGGCTGTCGATCTTGATCAACGCCCTCCTTATCCATGTTGCGTCGAACCTTGAGACGAACTCGTTAGGTGTTGTGATTGCTCCGGAGTCTCGTGTTGACGACACCCTGCTCGGATGCACGGAAAATTCGTTCGTAGATTATATGCTCCTCTACGGTGACAAGGCCGTGCGAGGTCAGTGTGCGTCACGGCTACCTGACCTTGTATCTAACTTTACCTATGTAGATCGAATTATAAAATCGCAAGCTTTCGCTTTCAGCAACCCCGAGATATTCAAATTACTCAAGTGCAACATCTACGAAGCAAAGCCCGAAGAGCTTTTCACTCCCACCACGTCTCTTCCTCAAGCGGCCCTCGCCGCTATTATCAAGGCGCAGCGGCTGCAGTACGTTGATTCCTATCTAATATTAGTGCACCCTTACAGACATGCCCCTCTAGGATGAAAACTTTTCGAGGTTGCGTTACTAGCGGCAAGCGGTGGCTATTTTTCGTCTACAATGCAGAGAGCTCCGGACATGGAAAAGGCAAAACCGTATATTGGTTGGATGTGATTCCTCTCGGCGACGGACTTGACAACCCAACTGTTAACCTGGAGTTGATTCTTGGCATACTGCGTGACTGGGTAAGTCTGAACTCGGTGACCCCAAGGTCATGTTTGACAAATCAGTGACTTATCATGTTAGGTCGAACATGGCCATGATGATTCCCTACGCTTTTTCGAGTTCATAAATTAACCTTCTCTTTCCTGTACGTCGAATTTCGCTGTGCTTTTCATGGATACCGATCAATAAATCTCTATTCCGTGTAGCCGTCAGGTATCGGGTAGCAAGTGCGGGATCGACGATACCAGTCGATCGCCAAATTTCGCTGCGAAAGCATGGACAATACCAGACATGAGCCCACTGTCCATTGACTGATAAGCCTACGGTTAGGGCTAATTTATTTATTTGCGCGAACCTGCCTGTATTTTCCCTGCCATTCGTAAACAGGGACGGAAGCAGGAGGGGTGTAAGTGCTTCGTAGAGGTTGGTGGACACCCACCGCAAGTACTCATTTCCGGAATTGTTGCGACTCCAACAACTGTTATTGAAGATATCGGCGTACGTACAGTTCCCACTATTCTACGTTGTCGAGACCTCCAAAGACAGGCCGAAGACAGGCCTAGGAGAACAATCGAGCCGGTCTCATGGTACGAACGAAACCCTACGGAATTGGCTAACTGGCAATGGCTAATGAGAAATTGTAGTCGCGAGAGGAATACAGTATCGCCGTGCCATTCATTTGTGTCTTTTTGTTACTAACTATTTTCGTTTCTTAATCGTCGCAGTGGCCCGTAAGTTTCCTCTGCTCGATTTTTTGCCTACATCTTCACTCAAAATGGTCCGGCAGCCGTCTCATGCTTCGACGAACGGTTAACAGAAGACTCGAAGATCAATCGCCTCGAAGACTCTTTCCCTTCTCCGGAGGACTGTCTGCGGCTCCAAAACTGCTGCAAAAAACGACGATGATAATGTTCCTGAACAAATGTGACCCCCTCAAGAAAAAGCTCAAGTCGGGCGTCCAAGTCAAGACCTACCTGCCGAGCTATGGAGAGGGCCGAATGACGCCAACAGCGTCGTGAAATGCGAGTCACCCGGATTCGAGGGTATGGTAGAGTATTGTACATATGTCGCTTTACTTCTGCCTAGACTTTACACGCCGCTATCTACCAAGAAAGAGATGCAACTTCGACAACCAATTGCAAGAACGATCAGTACGTAGATATTTCAGGTTGCAAACTCTAAGACCACTCGTCGACCTGAAACTACGCCTAAGAAAATAAACTTGCACCAGGATCAACAAGAATGGATGGACGGCGGAGGAGGTCAGAAAGACAAGAAAAGAACACACGGACGAACCGTATAAACACCACTATCGATATCAGTCACTTCCTCGACTTTCCTCGGCGAACAATTCAATGATCGCATCCCCCAACCACCCCGACGACTTCAAACCCTCTACCCACTCCACCAAAATACCTCGATCGGCAAGTGCCACCTCCAAGCGGAGGTACGAGATGGGCATCACGAGCAGCCTGGCCTGGGCATCGAGGGTCGAAGAGGAAGAGGATGCTGGTGTAGCTTGCACCCCCGCTTCGTGGTTCCTCCGTATGACCATTTCGACGAGGCGGAATGCATTCTCAACGCCGGCCGCGGCGAGCTCTAATGTCCGAAGATTTGGAAGTACATGTCCAAAGGCTATATCTTCTAGTAAATCTCCGTCTAGGAAGATGCTTCGAGGGAGATGGAGGTAGACGAGCTGCGGGATGGCTCGAAGGAGACTGGCGATTTCTGAGTAGAATAAGGGTTGGCGTGGATGAATGTTGGTTTGCATGTCGACGTCGAGGAGGGTAAGTTCCTCGAGAGTGCCCGGGGCGCTTGCAATGAAGGGGGAGATCGCTGCGAGATCTTCTCCAGCGAAGCTACCCGACTTCTCGATGCATAGGTTCTTCATGGCGGGTATACCGACGATGTGGAAGAGCTCAGCGTCTGCAACCTCGCCACCGAGGACAAGTCGAAGCCTACGAAGGCGGTGCATGGATACGCCCATCGGAATCAGGGTATGGGCGAAACGAGGATCGCCACGGCCTTCAAAGACGATGTTGAAGCAGGCCTCAACCAACGACTGCGCCGCCCTCTGCAAGACCACCACGCAAATGTCTTCCGACATCGCTACGCTCCCGAAATCTAGCGATGTCATCTGAGCCCACGGAAGCCTCAACTCCAACGGATGGAGGTCGTTGAAAAGATGCATCCTCGCGCTCGTCAACCGCGGCGCGTCCACGAAGACTGAAAATGTCGTCCTCTCCTCCAACGTGAACAGCGAGCGAAGATCTGGTATCGAATTGACAAAGAAGATATTGACGCGTTCCAGGACCGGAAAAGTGCCTCGAGGAAGCGTCAGGAATGTCCCGACGTCATTCTTGCATAGTATACAACTGAGCGACACGATCCGGTACGCGAAAGGTCGAATGATCTTCTCAAGGACGCTGAATGCACCACCTCCGTATAAAAGGTCCTCGATCCGAGGAGGGAGGTGCCGGGGCATGCCAGAGCATAGGTCGAGGTAAAGAGGAGCACCGTTACCTCGCCGCAGCCAGGTGTAGGCGATAGCGAGTCGGGATTCGTGGTACTGGTCGGTGGTGGGGGAGAAAGTGATGGATTGCCAGAGGCAAGGGGCGTAGACGAGTGTTCCGCGCCAATACTTGCATACGAGACCGATAGAATTTCGTGTGGCGGTAGGAGAGGCCACAGGCGGGTATGCGTCGTTTACGGCGTGATAGAAAATCCGTATGAGGGTCTCTTTGGAGACGTTCATAATTCCAGGCATCGCGTGCGTTCACGTTGTAGATGAGAATTGGGAAACTAGAAGGAGCCTTTATTATGAAGATAAAGGTAAGGCGAAGTACAGCATCAACTTACTCGTGGATTGTCTACTTTCCTTGAGCAAGAACGACACGGGAAGAGGGTAGAAGTGAGTAGCGAGAAGGAAGAACATGAAGAGAGGAAGAGCGCATCGCTCGACATATGCGAAAAACTCTGAACAGAGGAAAAAATTAGACTTCATTGCGTTGTGGTGCTCGTACCCTCGTACCCCACTTCACGGCCTGTCAAACAGAAGTGATCCACGCACACCGCCCAGTTGTTTGGTCTCCGATGAGCGGCTTCGATGCGCCCCCTTTCTTCCCCGCGGCCAGAATAAGGAGAGAGCGAAACAGAGGATCAGCCATGAGAAGAGCTTAAAAAGAAGGGGTGAGGATGCAAGCACAGAGAAAGGAGATAATCATACATTCGATTCCAAGAATAAGCGGCTCTGCTCTTTACCTGCGCTTGCCACTCGCCATTCAAATTTCCCGAGGGCGGCGATATGCTTTCGTTACGGCCGTCTTCAATTGAAAAAAATTGCTGACTCGGAAGTTTGATAGATGGTTCTTCTGTTCTGGTTCCTCTCCATCTGGGCCCAGTATGACGGAACGCCCCCTGCATGGAAACCGTTACCTCGCTCTTCCTACAGATGTTTCACCACTCATGTAGACGAAAATGGATTATCGCTGCCCCGCATAGAGTTGTATGATTCTATAAGCCGGAAAACGCCCGGGGAATTCTCCGTATTCCGCAAAGCTGCTCACCCCATTCCACCGGAGAGAATGGAGCTGAAGATCCGGGGTTAAATGAGAGGGAAGGTCGGGTATCAGAAAGAAAGTTACACTCACCTTTTGCGCCCGAACATGGGCTAGGCAGTTTTCTAGGGTATCCCTGACGGCAGATATGGTCTTCCTGCCTTCAGGGATCCTCCATTCGAAGCAAAGACAAAAAATGCCATTCTCCGTGGTGAGTCGGTCGCAGAGTCGTAGCAAGAGGACGCGTGGCACGGCAACGAGGTCCCCGGTGGCGGAGATAAGATAACATGCAACACGATCTAATCAGCCGGACGATCCTAGACCGGACATCCCGAGCATTAGGCGCCCAGCGATGAGTGGTCAAAAAATTCTCGTAAATGACAATGAACATATAAGACGCACGGAGATATCCAAATAGCACTTTCCGGGCTACATATTAGCGAAACTTTTTGTAGAATTGGCATTTCAATTCAGGGAGAACATTCGCTACCTCGCGTCTCGCGTGTTTATGGCATGCCCGTGGCCGACTGGAAGATAGCTTGTGAGTTACGTGTTATTGAGTTGTGCCGAAAGTAGTTTTTGCCGGACTATGTGTAGAACGTCCCGTCAATCCCAATATAGAAGGTTCCAAGACTCTCGACGGCGCAGGAGTGGCATTTCGAATGTATTGGATGCAAGCCCAGCGGGCTGAGCGATGAATGCTTCGGCATGGGATTCGCTGACGCATCGCATTTTCACCGTTTCCGTAAGGCACATGTAGTCATCCTCAGTACCCATGTAGGCGAGCTTTACTTGGCGAATAGGCGCCCAAGTATCGACTCAACGAGCCTGAGCGGCTGGACCAGCGGGGCATATGTAGAGCGCACCGCGGTGTTTCCTAGCAGAATTATTTGCCTATGTCTCGTGAAGCGGGTGCGAAAGTCCACTTTTATGCGAGAACGCTAGAGAATGCCTACAGGCAGCGCATCGCTGGGGGTATCTGGAGTCGCAAGGGCAGTCGAGGGCCGCGGATCGAGAAACGAGTCAGGACATAATTTCCCCGTGTCCTTCAGGGACTATTATACACCTAGATCGGGACAGAACTATTCCTCGAGGAGGTGCAGGGTCGAAGGAGCACACTGGCCTCGAGCGAAGTGACATAAACTCGGTGATGGTACCCGAACGCCCAGATAGAGATCTGATATAGGCTTTCATGGTTACGAGACTTGCATATCCACCGTCGAAGACGACGACAAGGTGGCATCTCATGTAATAAAAATTATTGAGACGAGCAGCCTATCGAAGCGTCCACATCCGTCAAAGGGCCGATTAACGAGAACACGAGAGGCGAGTAAGCGTTGTAACTTGAGTTACTGATTCGCACTGAGAACATACTGCGCGGGCCCAGCGTATCCTTCATCTCGGGCCTGATCTTCTGGCATACGTTCCCTTGTTCCTGGCCGTCGTCCTTCTCTCTCATCAGCTAGATCACAGCCATCGGCGCCTGCTATCCAAAAACCGCTGACGTCTATATCAGGAGAGGTCAAGTCTATGTCGAAGGAGAATGGAAGGATTGGCTCACTACGTTATACGTTGGGCCGATGTTGCCCATCATGTGCGTATCCGTTTCGTCTAGAGCATTTGCAACGTTTCATCACGTCAAAACTGCGCCCGAACACACGGAGTGAGTATATGCGCCGAGGAAGTGGTGCGACCGGAGCTTCCGGTAAGATTGGTCGGATAGTGCGCTAGGGAGGCTTGATACTGGTGAGGACAAAAGAAGTGCTGCGGAGGTGAAAGACGAGCAAGCAAGCAGGATTCCGGAGCCAGAATGAACATCTGAAGAAACAAAATGGGCGAATCTCGCATCGGCTGCTGGTGTATTTGCCCAGTTATGCGTGCGTCTTTCGTTTCAGAGGGCGATGTGACGATGGAAAATAGATGCGGAACGAACCTTGAGAGAGACAAAAATGTGTCAACGTGAAGAACGTCTGCGTACCATGGAGTCGTCATGCCCGAAAGTCCGCGCTCCTGCTGGACCCAGTCCCTTAGAATGACGGTCGACCCCCGGAACGAGTCCTACCATCACTCCAGCAAGGCTGTGGACAAGGAATAGATTTCATTCAGTTGATTTCCCAGCGCGAAGTGTATTCGAGACAGGTTTACGCACCCAGGCGTCTGGCTCTCAAGATGAGGGAAATTTGGCCGCCAGTTATGGGCACATTCCAACTCTTCGTACAGGCAACAACTTGAAAATAGAGTCGTCAACGCAGACCAACCTCAAGGAAAGAGAGGACCTGTGCGTTTCGAGCCGTCATTCTCTCCTTCGAGCGTGTAGAAGAAGACGAGGGAAGACGTTGGAGCACAAACTGGACCCTTTCTGTGTCCGTGTTATGGGGTTAGAGAGGGCGTTTGCGACTCGAGGAGGAGATTCTGACCGTTAAACTATAAGTATGGACCCAATGAGAGAGGACAGACGAAGTTGGACGCGACCAGGATCGCGGGTTCGGGTGACTGAGTTCTTGCAATATTCTCAACAGGTCAAATACACGTGTATGCGCGCGGGACGTACGCAGCCATCGAGTACACGAAGGTTGTACCAGCGACTTTGGACAGCAGAAGGTCGATTTCCGAATGAGAACGTCGCATTTGAGCACGGGAGTGTCATCGAGGCGCTGACATAGATATCGCGCTTTTCCACTATAATAGACAACTTCGCAGCGTGCTCGTGGATAAACAGTAATTCCTACCTGGAAACTTTCATGAGGAAATGGACGTATGCGGCTGGAAAAAAAACTTGAAAGACGCACCATATACACCAACACCATCCATTGGACCATCCTGCCGCCATGGCCCAACCTTCTCATGGCAAATGCGAAAGTCGTTCCCTCAGCCAGCATTGGCAACGCGAACAGACATGGAATAGAAGGAAGCGGTGGTTAGGCCATTTGCCGCTCTTGCGGTCCAGAGGCGCCTTCTGGTCTCGCTCCGTGCTTCGTCATCCCAGCCGCATTAGATCCCCAAACGCCTGCCCGCAATAGCACCTTTAACAACCTCCAGACCCCAACTGCCTCAAGAGACCTTGTCCATGCCTTCCCTCCCTCTATCTTCCCCTCCGCGAGCTCTAGAACGCCGTTTTCGAAGTTGAGCTTGAGGTCGAAGTAGGCCGTAGGCCGTTGTTCAACTGAGGTTGACGTCTGGATTCAACGTTGAAATAGTAGGTGTTCGTCTGGATATCGAAAGCGCTAGCCGTTAAATCGAAGGTGTTCGCGGTTTGAAGGCATTGCCAGCATGTGTCGGATGCAGCGTGGAACGCAGTGGGTTGTTATAGACATCGAAGTTGGCCTATGGAGCGGGAAATAAACACAAGATGTCGATGACCATGACGCCGAGGTGAGCTGAAAGCCAGAGATAGAAGAAATGGAAATGAGACGAAAGGAAGAAGTGTGATAAATCGAGATGGATACCACCTACAGAGATCGTCACCTTCCTCTTCCATGTACACTTTCCTTACCGATTTGGATGTTGAGGAAAGACTTCTGACGAAACTGTAGGAAGGAGTACGCGATGAGCAGAAGATCGAGAACTGGGTCAAAGAAGAGAGATGGAAAGCAAATATTGAACGTCGTTGTACACCTGCGGCGGAGCTACGCTGAGAAATGACGAGGTCGTAAGACGACGGAGAAGAAGAAAATGTATGGGAACTAGGGAAGAGGGATGAAGAACACGAAGACGAAGGGGCGCAAAACGAATGTTTGAGAAGACAAAAAGACGATTCGTTGACGAAGAGACTTACTTTGCGTACCCTTTCCTTCTTCTGCGACCGAGGGGCACCTACGCCCCCAAACCCGGAGATTTCGTTCGACATTCAAAGAGAGCAGTAACAGGATAAAGAAGTCGGTCGGTTTAGAGAGTTGAGGACGATTTCTGATGCTGGGGGAGGGGGTCGGAGTACGGACTGGGTGGAGGAGTTGGCCAATTGCGGATGACCGCTGGAGGCAGCAGTGGGCGGTGAGAGGCATGTCCGAACGCGCATCCCTCTTCGGACACTATCGATGTCGATACGACTGAGTGCAATTGCTAGTCGCGTAGCAGCGATACCTTGAGTAGAACGACACTCACGTGAGGTAATTGCGGCGAAAACCGCCATGTTGACATGGCTTCGTGACTGCATGAGGAACGCCGAAAGACGGTCTGTAGCCGTCCTCAGACGAGCCGCCTTCAAACGGGTTGTCAGCTTGCCGGTAGGTTCGGTTTGCAGCTGCGAGGACTGAACACTCGGGAGGCGTTTTACTCGCAATGGGATAATTCGCGCACCGAAGGCCCACTCGCTATTTCTTCGTCAATGCCATCTTGTCGAGGTCTTCCCGAGCTCCCTCCAACATCGAGGGCCTAGAACAATGCTCAGGCTTGAAGTCGATGTGCAACATCTCCAAATATCCAACATGGGGCCAATCTTTCGACGCATAGAGATGGAAGAACAGACATACTTGGCGTCGACTCGATGCTCTGGTTAAACGTGACGGGGATTGCACTTTCGATAGTCGTGTCGAATGTCGCGTGCTACCTGGGGTTCAATTTTGGCGACAAGCAGGAGTAGGACGTTGGAGGGTCTACATAGTCAGCGTTGGAGAGCAGAAAGTCTGTTCGTGTTTGTCTCTTGTTTCTTGGCATCATTGGCCAAAACAAGGCAACGATTATCGAGCTGCATCTTATCTTATCTACTTTCCCTTTGTGCACATTTCCCTTTGTGCACACGAGCCAGCGACGACGCTCTTTCTCTCCTGCCACCACTTGGCCTTTGGAGCCGTCTTCGCTCCTGCTAGCACCCCATACCTCCTCCTCCCGAATCCCCCCCCCCTTGTCACGAACACTCGCTAAGGCCTAAGGCCTACGCCGTCGTCTGTCCGCCGCCCACCCTTGCGCGCTTGGAGAGGCCTCTGTGCGACCAAAAGCCGATATCGTGGCTTTGGGGTCCAACGAAAGGTAGATCTCGAGTGTAACTTCTATCTTCGTCTGGCCTGAATGTTGGAATTCTCTATGCCAGCTTGGGATGAGGAAGGGCAACGTGAACGTCGTCTGGTACTTTATTCATGCAGTGTCGTCCCTGGTTCTTCTTCCGAACGTCCGTATTCTTTCTGCTTTCCTGCCCACATCTCGACTGCCTGAATGATCGCTGGCGTTCTTTATTTATGTGCCACTCGGCATCGACTCTTGCTCTCCCACGATCGTGCTATTTTCTGGCGTCCCTTCCGCCTCATATCCCTGATTCGAGCTCATTCCCCTCCTGCCTCTGCGTGTTACACCCGCTCGGCTTGGCGCTCCTTACAACGAGGAAGACGAGAACGCGCCTAACGTATACGCTGGGTCGCTCGTGGGAACAGGGGTTGTGTCCCTGTGTCCCCTGCTTTCCCTTCCTGCATCTTTACGGAGGCTAAACATGTCGAGCGGGGGGCGTACGTTGTTCCAGGCTCGAAAATTTATGCTCTGTGTACGTTTCGCAAGGACATTTCCCACCATCCAAGCGGATGCCGATATTCACCCTGAACAATTAACTGCCTTGGAACACCATCAGTATCAACCAACTGATGTGAGCCCGTGCGCGGTCGCCTCCAATTACCCCGTCAGAAGAGAACAACATGAGGAATGGGTGGGAAGAACCCGTCGAAGGCGAGAGGCGCAAGGTAGAGCTAGAGTTTCTGGAGCGAAAGTGGGCGGAAACCGAAGTAGCCTTTTCATTGCTGCGACGACTTTGGAAGAGTTTCTGTGGAGCTCGTGAGGCGCGGCGCAGCGGTGTCCACAGGTCCCAAGGATTGTGATAAAATAGCTTCGGTTTCATCTGCGTACAGGGGCAATGGAATGAAATTGACCAGCGTCTGTGTGCTGCGGATGGGGCTGGGTATTGTTTCTAAAGGTCATTCCGCCTTGGTATTCAAAAGTTTGATGTGCGGTGCTAAAGAGCAAAAATTGGAGTATGCGGCGGCCCCAAGGCACTAAGGAAATGTACATAATGACGCTAATAGTACGTTATTGCTGTTGCCAGCGCACTGACACCTAATTTAGCAGTGACATGACCCGTCAGGTCCGGTATGGGCCGTATTCGAGGAGCAAAGAGGTTGTTATCTGGTCTTGCAGGCAGACTCGGTAGAACGCTTGACTGGTAACACTTTGTTGACGAGAGAATGTTTAGGAGCGAGATGTGAGTCGCCGGCCTATGTTTAGAAACGGCAGAGAAGTAAGTTGCTGATGATCTGGCGCTAATAGCAGAGACGGTTGAAAAGACTCAACGGTATAGCAGCTGGGTATTTCACATGTCCTGCGGTTGTTATGTCCGATGGTCAAGAACCTACGCGCTGACAGTCAGGCATGCGGGAGTGACCTTCAGGGTCGAAGACGCAGCCAGTAGCGTCGCCATAGAAGGTCCACAGTGTCACCCAACAGGTGATCCATGGGATGATTGACTACGTCTTGGGGAGTGCGAAGCTGAAGCAACATAGGGAGGTGGGGCGCATAGAGAGACAACAGTAGAACGGAAAGGATACAGAACCGTCACGCATTTGAGGACATTCGTGTGCCTGCGGCAGAATAGTAAGCATAGGATGGCGGGACGGAGCGCCCAGACTGTGGACATAGAGTTGTAGCTGAGTATGAGCCAAAGCCTGAAAGAGTGAACAGCGCGATAGCAGCTGGCTTGATAAGGGCGTGATTTAAAGTGACATGCGAATTGGGCATAACTAGTAGAAACGGGCTTATCCTCACAGCGTCGAGGGCCCTCGTAGAAGAGTCAGGGTGCGGGCAGTTCAACATGGGGGATAGCCCCCATGGAAAAAGAAAAAAAAAAAAAATGAGTAGGGATAGTCGCAGCGCGGCCTTTAAAAAGCTACCACTCCATTGTCTATGATCGCGCATTTTACACTTAAGGCCGATCTTTCCATTCTTATGAAAATAGTTGGGAAAAAAAAAAGGGGGGCCGAAGGGGGGGCCTGAATCCTTAACTCAGGTATGATAGGCTGGGACAGCTATTATTTCAAGTGGGGGGGAGAGAGGCCTAGCAATCCTAGTATACAAAGAAGTACCAAAATTTGGCGACTACAAAGTTGCAGTGACTATGAAAGCGCGATAACTGACCTACCAGTCCATCACTGGCGTCAAATTTCAAAGGTCCGCTTGATACAGAAGCGCCAGTGGACAGTCCAAATTGAGAAGTGGCTGTGTCAAGGACCGCCCTCCCATGACCACCCACGTAAAATTGCGTGGGTCACATGACTACAGAAAGACGGTTCGAGACGGATGGTTGAAAAAGCCGAAGTCAAAAAGTGAACAAAATTAAAGTGAGTTGATCAAGACCTATGTCCAAATACTGTCTCAATTCAAAAGTAAGCGAGGAATAGTCGCGCAGTTTCCTAAGTCGCGCACCTGGGTGGTCGCGCCTTCAAAATTTATTTGAAGTCACACTTTAGTGGAAAGTGAAGACGGGATCGTTAGATGGGTCTACAAGACATTACAAAAATTAAGTATGGGACACTAGAAAGTACACAATAAGGCGAGCTTCTATTCTAAGGACAGATGCAGAAGTCAAAATGGTGTCAAAGATTCTACAAAAAGTCCAATGATGCGAGATCCAAAATTTCAAGTCCCAAGATAAGTCCCAAAGAATGCGAAAGTTCAAAGTACGGCGAAAGTGATGATATGAAGTTCCGCAGGAGAAGGGGCGAAAAAGCGTGAGGAGGGGAAAAAAATAACACGAGCCCTCCTCAGGCTTTGCTCACCCTCATCCCTCTCCATGCGCGCGGCGCGATGTCTGAGATTCTTGAAGGTCGACGGTTCCAGCAGTGGAGGAAACAAAAGGTCGGGGCGCCGGACCGTTGAAACGGGAAAACCTGCTCGAGCACTTGCAGGAGTTCCGATCGTTCTCCACCTGAGCTGCTTCGGCTGACAGGGCCCGCGATGCGTAAGCGAAGGTCGTCCTCCCAGAGCTGGGGCATCAAGTAGGCCCGCAAAATACACCAGCAGGTTCTTGAGTGGTGAGCTCGACAGGAATCCCAGAATTCGAGGGAAAAGGCCCGGCGGACTCGTACATGTCGTGACTGACGACGGAGCGAGTTGGCAATGGCGAGGTCGCTCACGGGGAGGCGCAACCAGCCGACGAAATCTACAAAAGTGAGGAAGCAGCTGTGGAAATAGAAATAGGACTTACTCGAACGGAGAGGCGGTGCGGGACACCGGCGGCTTCATCTCACGCATACGCACCGGACGGTCCGCAATGTGAAGGTGCCAATGCAGATTTTTCGAGACGCGCAGGGAAGGCAGGCTTGTTGGAGCCCAAGAACCGACATTCCTCGCTTTCTCCGCTGATGCAGTTTTCCGCAGGGCGAGGCATCACGTAAGAAGAGGAAATTAGTGACAAACAGGGGACAACAGAGGACAAGGAGACTTACAACGACATGCTCCGGTCTCGATATAACATCGAGGAGCCCTGGCTTGTCGAGGAGTGGACGATGGGCCGTAGCGCGCTCGTCAGAATCCCGCCAGGTGGGATAAGGCGCCGACGAGGCGGAAATTTGAGGCCGGCCCTACCCTCCCAGCAGGCACAAGACCGCCGCGAAGAAGTCATGTGGTTTGGTTCCGTTTTCACATCGAGCAAGTTGAGGCTCCTGCCTCCGAGGACTTTCAGGGGTGCGCCGCGTTTCGATTTGAGAGGAGGAGGCGTGCTTGATCTTGGAGGAAAATCGGTTCAGAATTGGGAGTTGGTGTGCGAAGCGGAGGAGTAAGCTGCGAGCGAGGGTCGAGTCAGACGACGAGGCCAACAACAACCTCGTCGTGCTTGACGGAATTGTTAAGCGGAAGCGCGAGGGTGGCGCGAGGACGACGCCGTTTAACGTCTTCGACGAAGTCTCTTGACTATAGAAACGTGGACTGACGAGGTGCAGAGGGCAGTCGAGAGTGAGAGAAGGCGTACGGGAGCATCCGCCGAATCCGGCACGTTCGCGAACTTGCGTTTCGACCCTGTGTATCTTCGACGAGGAGGAACCGGGGCGGCGAGGAGAGACCATCCGAGGCGAGTTGTCTCTTGCTTCGAGGCCGGGTTTCCTGAATGAATCCAAAACCAAGTGAAAAACAAGGATTAGCGCTGAATGGAACACTACTCTTCGAGATGAGTTGGACGAAGGGCGAGGCAAGAGTGCCCGGAAGTCGGATTCCGCCACAGGAATAAATATTGCGCGCTGTATGCAGTCAGAAAACAAAGTCCAGAAGGATGGAATTGAGCGTACGGGGCGATGTCTTCGAAGAGCTGCAGGATGAAGCGGACGGATTTGGCGACGAAGGTGGTCGGCTGCACAAGTTCAAAAAGCGGGATGAGACACGCCGAAACGCGGGTCACGTCCGGGTGTAGCCATAAGCCCCCTTTTAGCCTGGCATGAAAAGCTCTAGGGAGAAGTTAGCATAGTGAGCCAAGGGTTCAGAAAGTGCGCGACGTACCAGTGTTATAGCACCTTCCGGCATGTTCCACCTCCTTTGGACGTGACTTGGGGAACGCAACCAAATTGGAAGACTGGACGGATGTATCCCATGCGTCCGCGAGTTCGAAAAAAGACGGGTCGAGGAGATCGGGGGAGCTGGCAACGCTTCGGTCGAGCTGTCCGGTCCTGACGAAGGGCGGAAGGACGTGTAGTGAGAGTCAGCGCAAGCTGTGGCGGTCAGAAGGCAAAGACTAAAGTCATACTTATTTGTACCACCAACTTCAACCAAGTTGGTGCCCAAAATAGACGCGTACGAAAGAAGCGCGCGCAAGCGACAAGTCAACGGACATAGCACGTTAGCGCTGATAATCACTTTGGCCAGCCCAATAGCCCAGCATCACATAAGCCGGCAATCATCCGGATGCACAGCTTTGTGGACTTAGAGAATTTGAGGCAGCGCAAAGTGAACCGCCCAACGTGACATTATGTGAGACAAGCGTGACTGGCACATCCCGAGGTGCCGTTAAAGGCAGTGACTGAGAACTTGACAAATGGATGCAGAGACCGCGTATGAAATAATTAATGAATCATTGACTAAATTCTATAAGCCCGCGGAGTCTATATAGAAGATCAGGATGCTGGAAGATATTGACACAGCAACGTGCACCAGATTGACCGGGACGGTCAAAGATCAAGGGGGGAATGATACCGCCAACGCAGCTTAGAATTTGCGATCCTATGAACGTGACCCACGCCGCTATACAAACGTGTTATAGTGAACGACTAAACTCGCTTCATTATATCACCTAGTTACAAGTGAACTCGATCGTTAATAGACACGAGTGTGACCATGTATTCAATGGCGCGCACTAGTCGTTTGTATGAGGACATAACAAACATTCCGAGACTAGTGAACAAACCACAGAGTCGCATACAAGACGGTAATTAGAGCACCAGCAGTCTGGTCCTATAAGTTCTTAGCGAGGCAAGTAAGTCAAAGTGACCATCAGTGAATAAGCGGCGCCGTGCTTCAAGCGCGCCGTAACTAAGCATAATGTCTGAGACAGTTTACACATACAAAGAAGTGAAGGTATCTTGTGATTCGGGTCGGGAAGAGGCTCACCATCGACATGGGGACGGTTCAGACGCATGTCTGATACCGACCCGAGCCAAGTAGGTGGATCACCGGAGAACCGTTTCAACGGGATTCTGCTAGATTGCCCGAAGCCGTTGGATCGCCAGGCCGTTCTGAACGTATGTGAATCCGCCCGAAGAGAATAGCCGCGTAGAACAGCAGACGTTCTGAACGGGATGGCTGCCAAAAGTCGGCGGACGGCACTACAATCAGTTGACGTCGAGGCTGGTAGAAGTCACCTGCTAATAGAGGCGTCGTGTGATTGGCTTAGAGTCTCTCGGGACTAATGAAGCAGAGTTCATAGGGGGCGCGATATGCCTAGGTTGCCCAGATAGATCAAGTGTAAGCGCGGCACATGTTTTTGGCGCAGCGGAGCGGAACAAATCGGCTCATTGTTATCTGGACGCGGATAACGGATTAGGCTTGGTGGTTGGGTTGGGTCAAGACTGAAAACACGCGATGTGTAGGGCCGGGCGGCGATCCTATCCCTGTATACCAATATGTCCAAGGGCTTGGATCGTTTACCTGATACCTATTTCGATGTATTTAAGGACTGCGATAGTTACGTCTCTAAGTTTAAGCAATTGTACACCCACATTTTGACCTAAAATCAGGTGCGGAGTGAGATTGACTTCGGTGTGATCAGGACCAAGTAAGTGAACGAGCATCCAGTGGGCGAGAACAACGTTTTAAGTACCAAGTCGAGCAATTGTGAAGTGGCTGAGGACGCATAGGCGTCTAAGTCAAGTAGCCAATTGAGCAAGTGAATCTTTGGAGGATCGAGGTGATCTGAGGCGATTGGTGTTCGTGCTGATCCTCCAGATGTATCTGGAGGCGACTTGGATTCGTGATAGATCCTCAGAGATATCTGGAGGCGTCCTGGGTTCGCGCTAGATCCTCAACACTTGAATTAGATCGAGTGGTTAAGAAAGCCAATAGAACAGAAGCGCGCACTAGTTTGAACGAAGTCATCGAGAATTAGTTGGAAGCATAGTAACACTATATCGAGTTTAAATTCCCATTAGATTCGGAGTTCCAAGACCTACAACCATTTCATTACTTATATCTCTTCTTCATCGTCGAACGGTCTTGGATAAAGTCGTTGCCTAGAGCTAATACACACAGGCAAGCTATGCGGCGGCATTAGGCGCCCTCCTCGAGATAGTTACTCGCTCTCATAAACTGAATATTAGCTCCCCTACGGACGACATTATTGATCGAGTGCGTCAATAAGGAGTGTTTATGTTAGTGTAGAGTAACACTTTGTAGACTCAGTCCCGCACGAACCATTACTCAGCGAAATAGGAAACAGGCCCAACAATAGGAAATATGTTTCCTCATTGTTGCGCTTTTCCCATTGAAACAGGGGTGGAGCACCAAAAACGATGAGGACAATGCTCGGCATTGTTCCTGCATGTTTGCCATGTTGACATCCCTGCCACAGCCTGGCTTCGGCACACCCGCAACAGCCCTCCATGGGTGGACTGCTTAACACAGTCAGAATGTAATGTATACCCTACTTAAATAACAGGTTCT
>MPNV01001743.1:179388-316641 GCA_013376435.1 Cyclocybe cylindracea | reverse complement strand
TCGCCCTCGCCCTCACTCGCCCTCGCCCTCGTTTCACACCCGCCCTCGCCTCGCACCGCCGCCCTCGCTCCCCCGCCCCTGTCTTGCTGTCGCCTCGCCCCTGCCCTCGTCTCGCCGTCACTTCGCCCGGCCGTTGTCTCACCGTCGCCTCGCTGCTTGCACCCGCCCTCGTCTCGCCGTAGCCTCGTAGAATACCTGCTGTATAGTATGTATAAAATAAATATTCTTATTTAATTGTGAAAACAAAGTAAAAATAGGTGCTTTTTTAGGGCCGGCCCGGGGTCAGCCCTGGCCCGACCCTTTTATGGCCCGGCCCGGCCCTGGCCCTTTTAGGAGGGCCAGGGCCAGAGAAAGTTGGCCCCGGCCCCGAGGGCCAGGGTCAGGGCCGGCAAAATAGGTGAGGGCCGGCCCTGACCCGGACCTTAGACAGTCTATCTGCTCAGGAGTGAAGATAGAGACCGTGTATGCGATGGGAGGCGGACCCGAATCTTCCACAGGGTCAACACGTTGAGCTGAGGGAAGGATGAGATATGAATGTAGCAGGAGCAGTACCAGACATCACCATTTTTCTTCCCCGGTCCCCGGCGTCGCTTTGGGGGAGGTTCAGCGTGCGGAGAAGGGCTGTCATCGTCAGGTATAGGACCAATAACCTGGTCCAAGACCTCTTCAATGGTGCGTGCATGGGTCATCTAGCAGGAGCGGGGATGAGGGGGCAAAGAAAGGTGCGGGGGACGTTGAGCATGCATGGTTTCGGTCGAAATTCCCTAAGTTCCAAATTTGCTCAAGTTTTCCCAGGATCACCGACTGACAACCTTTTTGCAAACAGCTGTAAAGGATACTTATCTGTCCACTAAGGTGTCCGCAAGAGCTGCCGACCAACCTCGAAAATCCAGTTACACCGATCCGTAAAAGGATAAGCTGGTTGACTTGAGCTGAAGTTTTCCTTTCATTTGCTAAAGACTTTGATTGTGACTACGTCCTTGATTTTTTTGATCCAGACTCTCTATGAGAGATAGAGCATTCATCCACGGTGATATCAACTCCTCCGTCACCCGCTAGTCCTGAAATGGAAATAGCGGCAAGGACCTCGATTCATTCCCACGGCGAATGCTGCAGTCAGCTTAGGGTTTCCGTTCGACCTCCACCAAGGTGTATGTGTTCAAGACCAACCTCAATCTAACAGAATCTGACGCTGCATATTTTCCCCTTTCTGCATGCAGGAAACTTCACATTTGCTACAGCAACCAACTATTGGCGTGTCAGCAATGGAGGCAACTTCCAACACGGTCGAAGCAAGATCGTCTCTGATCCACCACCTCAACGAAGATCTGCTGCTAGATATTTTCATGTTCAACGCACACATGGACAAAGACCCCTGCGAAGCTGACAGACCTATCCAGGATTGGGGATCACGAGCACTGACGGACGCTCGCAACGTGTCCCACGTCTGTCGCCTCTGGCGGCAAGCGATACTTTCATCGACGTTGTTGTGGGGAAGGCTCGTCGACCTTGAATTCCTCATCCACCTGAAGGAGGAGTGGAGATGGGAGATCATACGCCGCACAGGAATATCCCCTTTGCACGTCAAAGGCAAGCAGGTAAAAAATAACCCCGCCTTTTTGCTTTTGCTCGCCCACATCCTTGATGCCCATTGGGAGCGAATCGACACGCTCGATGTTGTCGCATATTTCGAGAAGAGTTACAAGGGAGATTTCTGGTATCCGATAGCGCGGCCGTCGAAAGTGTTGAAAATTATTCGCATCGATCTCGGTGCCCTGGAGGAACCGATTCACGCGGGGTTGGGCCAAACATTATTTGGCAACGACGCGCCCGAGCTGCGCGAAGTACACTTCCCCATGTGCTTCCCAACAAATCTCTACTTCTACTCGTCGTGGCTCAGCCAGCTCTGTCACCTCATCGTCTCCAACTCGACTTCAGCGCCTCGCCCAACGCTTTTGGCGTGGTTGGAAAGGCTCTGCGGTATGCCTCAACTCCAAACTCTCAGCCTATCCGATGTATTCAATCCCGTCCTCGAAGACCCGATGCCACTCCCAGTCGTTAAACTACCCAATCTTACCGAGCTCCAGGTCTCGCATGACGTTTACTCTGCTGCGTTGTTTTTAAACCATATCGAGGCGCTGCCAGAGTGCAGATTGGGTATCAACATATCTGAAGCATCCAGCACAGCTGAATTTCCATCCCGAAGCCTCCTGATCACCGAGGTGCTGTCGAAATACAGCCAACGTTGGTTCTCAGCAAACACCAAATGCACAAACCTCGCTCTGGAGACCTCCTGGCGAACTTTGCTAATTGAGCAGTTCGAACAGAATCGCTCAGGCTTTCCCAGCATGGAAACCCCGGTATTTACAGCCCGTCTCGACGTCGACTATAATGTCGAGCTCCAAGCACGTCTTCCCTACGTCAATGCCTTCTCTCACTGCAACTTCAACCACATCACGATGCTCTCTATACGTATCAATTCCACTCCGGCTCCAAGCCTTCAGAATCTCATATTTAATTTCGTATATGCCTTGCCCGAGGTTCGGTCGCTGTCCACCACAATGGAAGTCATCGCCCAACTCACGCAGCTTCCACGAGGCACCGGGGTGCCACCCGCCTTTCCCAAACTGCAAACACTTGACCTGAGTACAACTTCCGTCTGCCGGGAAGACAAGGACGCAGGCCGAGACGTTGAGTATGGATGTGAAGTAGGCGAGGAATTCTTTCGGCAACGGCTGGAAGATAACTGTCCTGTGCAGGTTCTCGATCTGACGTCGTGCAACGCCGTGACGAACTTCGGCTACCTGGAAAGTCTGGAGGGGATGAAGGTTATATGGGTCGACAGGGAAGGAAATCAGCAGGAGGCAATCTGTGGCTCAGGAAGAGTTGCCGAAGGACTCGGACTACTTATATGATGGCCGTGGGTCCGAGATGAGAGAATGATGATACTTCCAAAATTCTTTATGGTCGCTCAGAGGGCATCGGTGAGTTAAGTGGCTAAGGGGATCACTTGATGGAGAATGGCTGAAATAATAAAGGAAAGAGAAAAGGTGGCTTGTAATAGGGAAGTAGGGTAGTTTAGAATGAAGCCCTTTGATTAGGTTTATCGTCCTTTCTCTTTCGTCGTCCAGGCGAAAGACTCGTGCGCCACGCACTGTGACGCACTGAGAGATAGTAACATAATGTGCAGGATGGGGAGAAGGGCACAAAACGCGAGGGCTCGCATGAACAACACAGAGAAATATGCTCTGGCAGGACAGGTGAATGAACGAGTCAAAGCAGGTAAGTGAGTATGAGACTGCAAACCACGTCACGTTGGATGACCGTGTCATGAGTGCAGCGAATGCAGCGAAAAGAACAGGAGTATTGTTCCAGAATGTTGCAACTAGCTTCTCGGGGTCTGGCTGGAGACGAAGAAGCCAGACACACGCAGTCAGGTGGGTTCGTTCATGCTGCTCTTGAAATAGGCGCCGAAACCCGAGACTCGAAATAGTCAAGATAGTCAGGGTAGACGAGGTCCAGGGTAATTCGACGGCTTTCAATTGAGGGCAGATAGACGAAGTAGCCGTTACATAGGAGATAAAAGTCATTTCTGAAGGCGATCCTTATTCCTCGCTCTGTGCATTGATATAGGATGAATATCACGTCTCTCATTGTGAAAGCAGATGGGAAAAGAGCGAATCGTGGCTCGAGGAGCGTGAGAGAGCTCGTGCGAGTGAGGATTTGAGGATGTATTAGACCTTTTTCCGGGAAGCCATACAGAGGGAGCACTGAGCAGAGCAGTCACCCCTGAAGAGCAGTGCACCTTGCGGAGACCGAGGTAGCCAGAACAGCGCGAAGGGCAGGCGAAGAGCTGAAAGATAAGTAACTGGAAGCTTCGTCCTATTCCCAAGAATTCATGTAGAGAGCGCATGAAGAGGTGAATAAGAACCAGACATGCGGAAGATGTCGCCTTGTCGTGTTGGTTGACCCCGGAAGTGGTTTTGGTAGTTCGTTATCGGGTGTGATTTGTACAATGTTCGAGGAACACAGCCTTCGAAAGCACTGGGGAGGTGTTAGACTCCTCGAGGAGGAGGGTCGCTGTGTTGTTCATTGTACGAGCAAAGACAATCTCTTTCAGTGAACACGACAGGCTGGGCTTCGAGGGTGCTGAGTAGCGATATCTGTAATCGCTAATTGCATACGATAGGACGGGAAGTTGATAGAAGAGGCTCTATCGTCCAAGGAGGTGGTGATGGACGGAAGAAAAGAGGAAGTCCAAGGTTCGTAGCGATCGTTAGACGAGACGATAAGTGGAAGAACTTGAAAGGTTGTCGGTCCGGGACACATCGTTTCCCACGAGTGATGTCACCCCAGTCCGTTTTGGTTGCGTAATAAAATTGAAAGGTCCCCAACGCATTTTACCACCCGTCTTCCACCTCCCCCCTCCTTCTCCTCATCCTCCTCCCCTTTTGTCGACGTCGACGTAGGAAATGGCCTCCCTAGCGCGGATGCGCATCGCTCGCAGCCTCGTACGTCCAATTTCTCCGCCTCTGCTACCACATCATCACCATCGTCATCATGGCTCGCTGTCCACCCATTCCCGGCTTTCCACCAAAAACACAAGCTAATTTCCCTTCTTTATAGCCTGCAACCCTCTCAGCGCGCGCGCGTTCGATACACACGACGTCAGACACGACCCAGCTGCAGGAGAAGCCCGCTGACCTCTCTCAGCCCATTACCGTCAAGCTTCATGAAGACTCCTTCCGTTCCTACCTATGCGAAAAGCCCGAGCTAGAGCTGGAGGTGACGAAGGACGAGCTCCTGACGATGTACAAGGAGATGCAGACGATGCGGCGGATGGAAATGGCCGCCGATGCCCTCTACAAGGCCAAGCTCATTCGTGGGTTTTGTCATTTGGCCATTGGCCAGGTACGTGCTTCCTTTCTTCTCGCTTTCACTTCTGAACAACCCGTACTCACGCGCTTGACGAATCGCAGGAAGCTGTTTCCGTCGGCCTCGAGCATGGCATCACCCCCAATGATCGCGTCATCACCGCCTACCGCTGCCACCCCTTCGCTGTCATGCGCGGCGGCACCATCAAGGGTGTCATCGGCGAACTCCTCGGTCGTCAGTGCGGCATGTCCCATGGAAAGGGCGGCTCCATGCATATCTTTACCCCCAGCTTCTTCGGTGGTAACGGCATCGTTGGTGCTCAGGTCCCCATCGGTGCTGGCGTCAGCTTCGCACAGAAGTACATGGGCGAGAAGACGTGCACGTTCGCGTTGTATGGTGATGGAGCGAGTAACCAAGGCCAGGTGTTCGAGGCGTTCAACATGGTACGTTCCTTGTCTTCTCTTATCGTCTCTTTTTGTTGACTATATGCGTGTTTTCAGGCCAAACTCTGGAACCTCCCTACCATCTTCGTCTGCGAGAATAACAAGTACGGGATGGGCACCTCCGCTGCTCGCTCGTCCTCCAACACCGAGTACTTTACCCGCGGTGACAAAATCCCCGGCCTCCAGGTCCGTCTTCTGCGCTTTACTCGGGGTTTCGGCTTTTCCCTAACTCGAACGATAGGTGAACGGAATGGACATTATCGCGGCCAAGCAGGCCGTCCAGTACGCCCGCAAGTGGGCTGTCGACGAGGAGAAAGGACCGCTCCTCCTCGAGTTTGTCACGTACCGCTATGGCGGTCATTCGTACGTCATTTTTCCGCCAGTCTTTCATTATCTTCCTCCTTATTGCTTCTCGCAGCATGTCGGACCCTGGCACCACCTACCGCACGCGCGAAGAAGTCCAGCGCATGCGTTCGACGCAAGACCCCATCCGCGGGCTGCAGAAGTACATCGAGGAATGGGGCCTCGCGTCTGAGCAGGAACTCAAGCAACTCGACAAGGACGCGAAGGCGGAAGTCGACCAGGCTGTGGAGGAGGCCAAGGCGTCTCCTGAGCCCCGTGCGGAGGATTTATGGACGGATATTTACTACAAGGGCACTGCGCCGCCTTTCATGAGGGGACGCGAGAGGGAAGAGGTCAGTGTGTGCTTATGTAATGTGTTGGTTTCTTGTTGCTGACGCTCTCGATGTTTGCTTCTCAGGTGCACCGGTACTAAACGTACTGTGCCCTGTCGACTTGAATACGTTGAGCACCCTGGGTCCGCTCATGGTTTCTCCTGTCGTCCGTGGTGGAGTGCATGTGGAAGTTGCATACATAGACTGGGACCTGGTTCGGACACTCTCTCGCTGGGTCCCTCTTTCGTCGTAAATTTATCGTTTTCTAATAAGTATGAATATGATTTCTCGCTTGCGATGATATGTTGACGTGATGCCTCGGACCAACGCAAGAGAAGTGATGCAAGTCAAGTTGGTTTAAGGGTAGAGGCTGTCGACATTTCGAGTTGGATGCTTGCCGTCACAGACGGAAGCTCGTACCTCTTGGAAAAGAATTTGCATGTACTTCTTTCTTTCGATTTTGCCTGGTCTCTGACCCTTTTCCAGCCCATCGAAGGATCGTAGATCAAGACGGACAGATAAATTCGATGATCACGAGAGCCGGTATACGGAGGTCCAAGTTCGAAGTCTCCTTGCATTAACACCGCTTTTACTTCTGTTATCGTCTTCAACGCTGTGAGACTTCAATTATTCTCTGACAGTCCGCCATCTTCGCCTTATTCATGCTCTTCATTGAAGTCGAGCACTATAAAGTCGCTGCTACCGCCGAAGCCACGCAGACCTACGACTGAAGACCTCAAATCTTTCGGTAGTGTGTTCAAGTTGTTGTTCGTCCATTCTCTTTCCGGACTGTAGGTAGGCCTCAAAGCTGTGTGTTCGTTTCCGCCGTTCGACATGCAACAAACACCTAGGACACCGCTCGAAATAATGACCGAGCTCAAAGCGGAGCAACAAGGCCCTGGAAGGGAGACCATGAGAGGTACGTACACTCGCTTCATTCGATAGCGGATTAATTACTTCCTGGTACTCATCGTATATTGTACATCCCCCGGCCATCTTCAATTCGTTGGCTTGATATACGTGGAACGTTCGCCCGCTGAGCATGAGGAAATCATTCACAAAGTCGGTCTACTACGGCGGGCCTAGTGAGCTTCGAGAGTCCATCTTATTTAGCGTTTGCTATTTCTCCATTTCTAGCGCCTCGCCGCAGACGTTCCCGTTTCCCTAAGAAGACGATGTGAATCCTCTACTGCTTCGAGTGAGTAGAGTAAAACACTCGGACCTGCGGCTATGTACTACTCTGCCACACCTTCTATACCTCCAGGGACGAGCAGCGAATCGGAGTCCAATCGGTAAGTGTCCAAGTCCTTTTCAACCAGGCTCTCCTCTCAAGACGAACCGTTTGGAAGACCGTCTGATAATAGAAGCGTCATACTTTCATCCTTTTTCTTGAAACCTGTTTGTTATTATTAAAACGACACCTTTGGCAGTTTTACCCTAATTTGAAAGTACAAAGAGACTAATTGTTCAGTGAACGCGACAAAATACTTTTATCCAAAATTTACCCGTTTTTGGCTTGTAACTACGGTGCCATGCGCCCAGTGTAATATGTAGACCAAGTGCAACTGCAAACAGACATTCCTGTGCGCTTCTCATCTCAAGTGTTTGCTCCACCGTACCAACTTGAGTTCGCCAAGCGAGTAGCGACGGTGGTCAGCTTCTGAGTTTGTCAAGGGAGAATTTATTCAGACGGAGAACTCAGTATTCCTTCGCCCAGCGGACTAGAGCATAGTTTGGGGCCCGCGGTCCGCGGGTTGATCTTAATTAGTTCCCACGGTAAATTTCACGGTGAGCCATTTGAGGCATTCGACACCTTCACAACCAACCAACCAACCATTCAACGTTAACGCGTCAACGTTCAACGTTCAACGTCAACATTCAGTATTCAGAGCCGATCTCGAGCCAACAAAAGTAGGCACTGCCTATTTTCGCCTTTGTGCATGTAACATGACTCACGCTTGCTGCAGCGACGACCAACGATTGGCGTCTACGCGATGGTGCCTCCTTCCAACGCGGTTGAGGCAAGATCGTCTTTGGCCCACAGCCTCAGTGACGATCTCCTGTCGCATATCTTCTTCTTTAATGCGAACATGGACGGCGATCCCTCCGAGTACGAGGGACAAATCAAAGATACACCATGCGCCTTGACGGACACCCGCAATGCATCCCACGTCTGTCGCCTCTGGCGCCAATTGATATTGGCGTCAACATCGTTATGGGGAAGGCTCATCAACATCGGATATCTCATTCTCTTGAAGGAAGAGTGGAAGTGGGAGATCTTACGTCGCACAGGGGCATCACTTTTGCACGTAAAGGGGATCCAGACCGGCTACAGTCCTGACTTTTTCTTGCTCCTTAGCCACATCCTCAACATGCATTGGGAACGTATCGAAACATTCGAAGTTGATGCATACTTCGAATCTACTTAGGAGGGCGATTTCTGGGATCCTATAGCGCGTCCGTCGGAGGTGTTGAAAACCTTTCGAGTGTCGCTGGGTGACCTAGAGCAGCCGCTGCAACCCGGAGAAATATTGTTCGGCAATGATGCGCCCAAGCTGCGCGAACTACAATTAATCGGAACCCTTTTCTTGCGCGCAAGCCTCGACTTATCCTCATCATGGTTCAGTCGACTCTACCACCTCGACGTCTCTGGCTCGATTTTCACCCCTCGTCCCACTCTTTTGTCGTGGTTGGAGCGGCTCGGTGGCATGCCCCAGCTGCGAACTCTCATCTTATCCTCCGCATTCCGTTCAGTTCGCCAGGACCCGATGCCGCTCCCAGACATTCGACTACCTAATCTGTCCGACCTTCAAGTAAAACACGACATCTACTCTGCTGCGTTGTTTTTAAATCATATCGAGACCCCTCCAGGATGTAGACTGCATATTGACACGTCCGGGATCTTCACCACAGTCGACTTTCCAGCCAGAAGCCGCCTAATTGCCGCAGTGCTATTGAAGTACAGCGAGCGCTGGTTCTCAGCGAACACCAAGTTGACGAACCTCACTCTGAAAATCGAGCGGAAAGGCTTCACCGTGGCGCATGTCGGACAGAGTTCCTCTCGCTCTCGAGGCCAAGCTAGAACGGAATTCGAAGTCTGCATCGACGTTGACTACAACGTTGCGTTCACGGAACTTCTTCCCTACATCAACATATTCTCCCAATGTGACTTGAACCACATCGCAACGCTTACCACGTATCTGGATATCTTCCCACAAACAGCAGCCAATCCCCACCTTCAGAAGTTTATATCCGATTTCGTCTGTGCCTTGCCGGAGGTCCGAGTGCTCATCACCTCAGAGGAAGTCATTGCCCGCCTCATGAAGATTCCGCGAGGAGCCGGAATGCCACTTGTGTTTCCTGCACTTGAAGTACTGGTCTTGTACAACACCTCTGCCGGGAGGGATGGCAGTTCGGTTGGAAGCGTCGATCATGGGCGCCAAGTAGGCGAGGCATTCTTTCGACTACGCAAAGAAGAGAAGCGTCCCATTCGGGTTTTAGATCTCGCATCGTGCAGCGCGTTGCATGACATGGGCTACCTAGAAAGCACGGAGGGGATGAGGATATCCTGGACTGACATAGAGGGTAATCGGCGAGAGGAAGTCCACGGCTAAGGAAGAGGTGCCAGAGGTCTCAGTAGGTGCGAGCAGATGGGGTGAGACGACAAGTGATACTTTGCGCAGCATATACATACCTAAACTCCATTTTGGTGTTGAACAAAATTTACAGTATATAATTTCCGTCGTATCGAATGACAGAGACTGAGTAGAAAAAACAAAGTTCTACGGGGCTATGGGAGAGGGCTACGGGGGAGAACGGCGATTTCGGCGAAATGTGAGTATGTAGATGCTGTCTCAAACGTTGGCTGACGATGGCCTGAGTACCAGCGTTCGCAACAGCACAGCAATGGAACGCGTATAAAAAGCGAAAGACCGATTCCACGCACTTGCCACGGCCTACGGAGCTGGAGATACTGTCCCACCGGCGCTGAGATCTGAGGCCTGAGGGCCCGGACGCACCATGCGCCTTGAGGTCTGCCTTCCCGGGATGTTCTTCAACGGTAACGACGGATATGGGACGGGGTTCGAGGTTGGGGATGCGTGCGATGATGCTACCGGCTAACGACGGCCCGCAATCTAGGGCAGGGATATTGGGAAAAATTGCCATGTCAAGGGTGTTCCGGAAGCAATTTTGTGCACTTTTTTGGCCAGGGTTTTCATCTGAAACCATGCTCAAACTCCTCGGCAGGTGTCTCATTTTGTCATTATTTTTGTATCACCGTTCGGCATGCAGGTTCCTGGCTCGCAAACCGTCCTCAATTCGGCTTTCGTATCACGTGACATTTATTCGGTCATTTCGGTCATCGTTTGGTCCTGCTCCGCAGAAGGAGACCCCTTGGGACGAAGCTGCCGACTCAGAAAAATTGATTCAGCGATGCCCTCTGAGCAGCCATAAAGAAATTTTGGAAGTATCACCACCACCTCATCCCGGACCCTCGGCGGTCATATATAATTCGAGTCCTTCGGCGACTCTTCCTGAGCCACAAATCGCCTCCTGCCGATTTCCTTCCCTGTCGATCCATATAACCTTCATCCCTTCCAGACTTTCCAGGTAGCCAAAGTTCTTCACGGCGTTGCACGACGTGAGATTGAGAACCCGCACCGGACGGTTATCTTCCAGGCGTTGCCGAAAGAATTCCTCGCCTACTTCACATCCATACTCAACGTCTCGGCCTGTGTCCTTGTCTTCCCTCCAGACAGAAGTTGTACTCAGGTCAAGTGTTTGCAATTTGGGAAAGGCGGGTGGCGCCCCGGTGCCTCGTGGAAGCCGCGTGAGTTGGGTGATGACTTCCATTGTGGTGGACAGCGACTGAACCTCGGGCAAGGCATATATGAAATTAAACATGAGATTCCGAAGGCTTGGAGCCAGAGTGGAATTGATAGATATAGAGAGCATCGTGATGTGGCTGAAGTTGCAGTGAGAGAAGGCATTGACGTAGGGAAGACGTGCTTGGAGCTCGACGTCATAGTCGACGTCGAGATGGGCTGTAAATACTGGGGTTTCCATGCTGGGAAAGCCTGAGCGATTCTGTTCAAACTGCTCAATTAGCAAAGTTCGCCAGGTGGTCCCCAGAGCGAGGTTTGTGCATTTGGTGTTTGCTGAGAACCAACGTTGGCTGTATTTCGACAGGACCTCGCCGATCAGGAGGCTTCTGGATGGAAATTCAGCTACTGTGCACATTCCAACCGTCTCGATACCCAATCTGCACTCTGGCAGGGCCTCGATATGGTTCAAAAACAACGCGGCAGAGTAAATGTCGTGTTTGACTTGGAGCTCGGTAAGATTGGGTAACTGAATAAGTGGGAGTGGCATCGGGTCTTCGAGGACGGGATCGAATACGAAGTATAGGTCGAGAGTTTGGAGTTGGAGCATACCACGGAGCCTCTCCAACCACTCCAAAAGAGTCGGACGAGGCGCTACAGTCCCGGCAGAGACGATAAGGTGACAGAGCTGGCTGAACCACGACGAGTAGAAGTAGAGGCTCGCTGGGAGGAAAATGGGCAACTTTAATTCGCGCAGCTCGGGCGCATCGTTACCAAATAATGTTTGGCCCAACTCCGGGTGAATCGGTTGCACCAGGTCACCAAGAATTACGCGAAAGATTTTCAACGCCTTCGACGGCCGCGCTATTGGATACCAGAGGTCTCCCTTGTAATTCTTCTCGAAATATGCGGCAACATCAAGCGTGTCGATTCGCTCCCAATGGGCATCGAGGATGTGGGCAAGGATAAGCAAAAGGTGGGATTCTTGTTTATTTGGTTGCCTTTGACATGCAAAGGGGATATTCCTGTGCGGCGTATGATCTCCCATCTCCACTCCTCCTTCAGGTGGATGAGGTATTCAAGGTCGACGAGCCTTCCCCACAACGATGTTGATGAAAGTGTCGCTTGCCGCCAGAGGCGACAGACGTGGGATACGCTGCGAGCGTCCGTCAGTGCTCGTGGTCCCCAATCCTGGATAGGTTTGCTATATTCGCGGGGGTCTTCGTCCATGTTCGCGTTGAACGTGAAAATATCCAGCAGTAGATCTTCGTTGAGGTGGTAGATCAGAGACGATCTTGCTTCGACCGTATTGGAAGCTGCCTCCATCGCTGACATGCCAATCTGTAGCAAATGTGAAGTTCCTGTACGCAGAAAGGGGAACATACGCAGCGTCAGATTCTGTTAGATTGAGGTTGGTCTTGAACACATATACCTTGGTGGAGGTCGAACGGAAACATTGAGCTCCTACGTGACTGCAGCATTCGCCATGGGAATGAATCGAGGTCCTACCACTGTTTCCAGGACTAGTGGGTGACGGAGGAGGTGATCTGCTACTTAATACCCCATTTAACTCCATATCACCGTGGATGAATGCTCCATCGCTCGTAGAGTGTCAATAGAATCCATTTCTTGGGTAGCGTGGATCGAAAAAGATCAAGGACTTAGTCACGATCGAAGACTTTAGCAAATCAAATGACAACTTCAGCGCAAGTCAGCCAGCTTATCCTTGGAAATGGTCCTCGCCTATTTTAGGGTCCTCTGTAACGACCTGCTGCACTTGCTGTAGCAAGTGGAAGTAGTCAGTACCTGACAGGTTTTGGAGATTCAGCTAACTCGGGCTGACATTGCGGTCACATATACTTACGAGAATAGCAGAAGAATCGTCGCCGGTGGTGTAAGAGAAAGAGAGAGGCAGATTGGCATAACTGGATTTTCGACGTTGGCCGGGAGCTAAGCTTGCACATACATAAGTGTGCATTAAACCAGAAATTCGGTTGCTCATATCCGTCCTGTCGTACTGTATAGAGGTAAGCCGATGACGATGGGGCAACGGCTAATAAGGCAGGAGAGAACAAGAACTGGCAGCTACATGTCCCCGACGCGGAAACTCGATGATCTTAATTTTAGAATGAGTGGTTGTCTGACTACTCGTTTACTCAGATCCTATATTTCCGTCACCTGTTATCCCTGGGTCCTGAATAAATAATAATGACTAGAGCAGAATTAAGCTGGAGCGGACTTACCGACCGGCGCCGAAGGCATTGGGAGGCAAATACAGGGAGTTCCTGGCATATTTACTGGACCCCTACTGCAGATATTGAGCTGGGGTTAGGGAAGAGCAGCATACCTAGGTGCGATGGGATGTCGGGTCTAGACGAAATCCTTGCCATCTGCGCCTCGGAGGCAACAATACATGGAGAAATGTGGGGGACCTAACGAGAATTGTCGACGAGAGGAAGTAATCTGACATTCACGATCGAGATTCAGTGTTGAGGGAAGCCGTCAAGTAACTAGTCGCCCAAATTTGGAACTGGTTGAGGAATTCGTGCTCGCCGACTTCCGTGTTCCGTCGAGTGAGCACAGACAGCGAGACGCCTTGCGAATAAACTGTATGAGAGAGGAGCATTAACCGGGAATTGGAAGAAGGATTCAACTCGATATCATACAGTCAAAAGGAGTGTACACCAGAGATACGGAAAAGGCGGTCGAAAATGAGCAAATTTGATCTGCAGTGCGATATTGCATTGATGTCAGGGGAAAAATAGGCCGAGGAGAGGTAGACTCGCATACGATCAGGAAATTTTCAATATTATAGAATACTGTTTATGCTCGTGAATGCAGAGAGGTGCTATACCTCTAGACATGGTTCTCGGGGCATCTAAAAAGAGGAGGAAGGAAGTACGGAGAAAGTCAGGTGTAAAAAGCCAGAGATTAGCAGCTGACGAACTTGTGCGAGAGCCGTGAATGTCCTTGAATTGGCCGAAACGTCTTAGTTAGATGAGACGGAATGTTCGCATGAAGCCTTCACTACCACATATGTCCGACTTGAGGGTGGGGCGCGTCCTTGGACCAAGGGGTTGGAAGCATGAAAGGACGAACAAGATTTGATCTCGAAGTTGTTATCTTATCTTATCTTTCCCCATTTTCGGTGACAGCGAAACGCGTCGTTGTTTTCGTCCGCCACCCCGCCAGCCCCTCAGAAAGTCAGCGCCCTCTCTTTCTCCCCGCACCCATGGCTAGCACGCGACACGTCCCCGTCCCCGCAACATGACACGACACGTCCCCGCCCTAGAAGCATCACCTCTTATTTCACGTCCTCAGCTCCCTTGACGCGTCACAACACCGAAGAGTTCCCCGACAGCACCACACTAGCCGCCTCCTCGTCTCAATCCGCTGCTCCCGACACGGCGTGTTCCAGCCCGTTGCCCACCCCGGCCTCTGATGACATGCCACTGCAAAGGAAGTTCAAGATCACGGCGTCGAATGGGTGGCAGGTCAAGTTGAAGGACGCGTCGAGGAAGAGGGTGAAGAGGGAGCCAACATTGGAGAACGATGACTTGGCCTCGGGCAACGAGACTGGCTCGCGTTTCTACGCGCCAGCACCGCTGAGAAGGCAGGGCTCACGCGCCAAGTTGGCGATGCTGCCTTCGTTGCCGCTGGATATCCTATTCGAGGTGAGTTTTTTGTCCTCCGTCTGTCCAAAACGCGTCCATTGACGTGTTGCCTCTCGCCCAAATACTTAGATCTTCGGGTGCCTCCGGCCTCTGGACCTGCTCCACCTCGCTCGAACCACGAAGAGCATTCGCGCCTTGCTCTTGCACCGATCTGCAACTTCGGTTTGGAAATGGGCCTTCAGTGGCGATTCGTCCTTACCGCTCTGCCCGGACGACGTGTCGCTGCCTTCCTGGGCAAGTTTGGCGCTTGACAAGTTCTGCCAGGTGCGTTGTATGCGCTCATCCTCGTCCTCTTTTCGGGGGGGTCTCATACATCGCCTCCTCCTCATAGTACTGGCACCGCAGATCCGGAACGTCGACTTTATCTTGCAGGTCCGGTACTGCAGTCGATGTGCCAAAACCAAGTTCGTCTTCGTCTTCACTTTTCGGCTCGTATGGAAATGACCGTGCGTTTGCAGACTTTTCTCTTCGCATCTCTTGAAGAAGGACAAGAAACTCCATGTCATCATCCTCCAAGCGGTACCTTTCAGCTATTGGAGTGGTCGTAAGCCGAAATACTTTTCATTCTGTTTCGAATGTCGTCTCTGAATATTGTTGCAGGTAACTATAAATCGTGCACCGTAGACGATAAAGACTCTTTCGTCGAACTGTTGGATTCCCATCAAAGCGACCGTTCGGCGTTTGTGGAGGAACGTAGAGCGTGGGTCAAGACATGCGCGCCCCGGTCCTGTGGTTCGGCGAGCTCGCGCACCATCCCTGTACGAGGATGGTCTACCGGGCCTACGCCGAGTCGCGCGCGCGCGAGGGTGAGTTCGTGGGCGTGGAAAGGGTGTATTGGAGCTGTCTGCGGGACGCGTGGTGTTTGGAGGGTAGGGTGGCGGTGGCGGTGGATGAGAGGGCGGGGAGGGCGGTAAGAAGGGTGTTGGAGGCAGCTGGGCGGGAGTGGGCGTGGGAGACGGAGAGCGCGGAGATGATGGATGGGAGGGATGAGCGGTTCGTTTGTCTGAAGTGTAGTTTTGGAGGAAGGTGTGATGGGCAGAGGAGGGTGAGGGTGTTTGCGTGGCGCGATGCGGTGTGTTCTCCTTTTTTTTCTTTTCGTTCTTTCCCCTTTCCCCCCCGCCTGTCTTCCTTTCCGACCTTCGCTCATCTCTCGTCTCTCTCTTCTTGTGTCGATATCGATAGGTCCACCACACCCTGAAAGCCCACTTCGGCGACTCCCACGTCACCTGGGAGCGTATCTCCCCCTCCGACACCGCCACGCCAAAGCCCGCGAGCTCGAGGCCATAGAAGCTACGAAACGCGGATACCTCACCCCCGACAAGGGAAATGCATTCGGTGCAGGGACACGACGCATGATCGGGGCAGGATGACTTGGGAGGAGCTGAAGACGCACTTTACGCATAACCCGTGCGTTGGTGTTTTATTTTGTTTTCCTTTCCTTTCGTTCTTGGTTCGCTTTTGATGCCTGTCATGCTGATTGTTGTTTTCTTTTTACCTGCAGGAAACATGGCAACCCCGACGAGATGGAGGGTAAAGAGGAGGTTACGTATTATTGTGCCCTGGATTATTCGGAGAGAGAACGGCCGCCGGTGAAGATGGTCCCACAGAAGGTAGAAGTTTACAAGGAACAACGTAAGCTTGCCTCCTCGTGAAAGTATAATGATAATCATATACTATCCTCTTTTGATAGAATATGTTTTACATGCTCGTTTTTTGTACATACCTGCGCCACCACTATTCTTAATACACAAATCGAATTTGACAACGGTACTTGAGAACGGATGAGCAGGGGGCAGACCAAGTTCTTCCTCGCTCACGAACGCCACGAAAAAGTAAAGTCTGGTTCAACGCGACGATGACGAAGAGACTGTTAGATAGCGCCCCACTTCGTCAAATTTATTGTGTTCCCAAACACGCTCCTCGTTCGACGCGGCTGAGGAAGAGATCCTTCGCACACCCGGGCATCAAAAGCGCACTTTCTGGCGAGTTTCTCGACGCTGAGACCTAAACTGGGGACAACAGAACCCACACCTCCAGTTGTAGTCAAACTCTAGACGGACAATCGAGGAATCTGCCAGAACGCGCTCTAATTTCGCCTTTGCGTATTTGTAACCTGATGTATAACAGCGAGGGTAGATGTGTAATTTTAGGGTCAATGTACAAGGTTCTCGAGAACAAGACTCGATCACACACGGATAGTCCGTCTAATCGGTTCCACCAGCGGTGTCGCATGGCAAAAGGAGAGCGGCCCACGCAGCCTCACGATACCCGTCGCACTTTTATCCCCTCAACTACACAGTCGCGCATGCATCCAGGCTAGCTCGCGATGGGAAAGTGCGGGCAGCGGACAGGACGACGGTAAGTGGGTGGTGTATGGACGACGGGAGTAAAGGCTGTAAGTGGCCTGTGTGGTAGGAGCATGGAGGGATAAGAGACGGCGGTGAGTGGTAGATACCGGAGGGATCAGAGGACGAACGAGAGGGTACTCTGCATCGGAGCGAGCAGAGGAAGGACCAGTCTGTTGGTTAAAACGAGTGTGTGTGCAGACCAGATGGATGGGGTGAATGGCGACGGACAGGGACGAGAGGGAACGGCGCAGGAGGAGAGTCCGTGCGCGATTACGGTTGAGCGAAGATGCGGAGGAGCGGAAAGGAATGGCAGAGAGGTCTAAGGAGACGTGGCGGAAGAAGAGACGTAGAGATCTAGGAAAGGGTGCTGGGACGAGTACGGCGGCACGAGACGACGGGCGAGGCAGAAATGAAGCAAAGACCGTCGAGGAGAAGAGGCCTGGAGAGGGGCCATCACGTGATTCAGATTCAGAACAACACCGCAGGAGCATGATAACCAGGACAAAGTGGTCATCGTCTATACTCACCGAAAACCGGCGGACGAGAAAATTGGTGGACGAGAAGAGAGACGTGGGAAAACCGGTTCTTCGGCCCCACTTCGGTCCCGGACATCCGCTGGCCAATTGGGATTCGGATACGGTCGCTCTGTCTCCCTTACATAGGTTCGTTTCTATGCTCCTGGCTCACCGCATTTTACATCTGATCCCCGTTGTCTGACCAACACCCACAACTCCCTCGTCCAGTGCCGCCGTCCCACTGCATCTCCTGCCTGATCATTCTTATCTACGATCCATATGCCCTCACCAACTGTTCTCCATCCCCCCACTTCTCTCCGTATCCCTACACTACGCCCCGTTTTCATCCTCCTGCGATTCCACATGTCCACCCGCCTGCGCAATGTGACCCCACGATCCCGTCGTCGAGACAATGCATATCTACATCCAGTTCTCGACATCGCCCTTTGTTCTCCGGAATGGACAGGACGGCACAGGGCTGGTGCGAGGAACTCAGGAGATGCGATTTCATCACGATGGGTATTCATGCTGTCTTGCACAGTGTACATCACCTTAACCCTGCGCAGCATACATGCGGCTCCACCGACTCAGCTCTCGCTCCTGTCTCGGATTCCTCGCCTGACCCACCCCTCGCCGTTCTCAGCTGGTCTGCTCGCCCTTTCCATCCACATCCAAGCCAACGTTGTGCCATTCTCTCCTCCAGTACTGCACATGCACCCTCCTTCGTGTAGTGCACGGCTATCGGAGAGTATCTTGGATCGAAGATAGACGTCTGGTATGGATGCGTACACACGACTGCGGTAAGTATTCCAAAGCTGATAATCGATATCGACCAGCCCTTATTCTCCTGGGTTCCCTCAGCCTACATTCAGTCTCACAATTCCCCACGTCCTTCGCCTCTTCATCGGACAAGGCCTATTGACATCTCGGTGCCTCTCTTGAACGTACTTCTCGTCTACCTCACCCACTCGCCCTCTCTGCCGCTCGCCGTCCCACCTTCCAACCTTTCGAACCCCGTGGTCCATCTCCCTATTGACCCCTCCCATCCCAACCCCGTCGCTGAAGCCGCTCGCTCTTCTAGTGCTCGGTGAACGTCGGCGTTGCGTTCGTCAGCACGCACGTATCCACGTCTGGCACTTGTCGTATCCGTGTTGGAGTTTCAACGATGGGCGATTGCGGTCCGATTGTGACATCACCAGCACAGCACCACGGAGCGTGATAAATCCCAATTTCGCTTATTGCAGCGCCGTGAAGGGTTCTGGGTCTAATTCTCACACCGTTCGTTGGCTTTACACCGCCCTTCCACACCTGAACGTGAATAAAAAGAAGATCGCTCGCGTCCATCCTTTCGTTCCTTCGAGTCTGTCTGCACGCTCAGGATTGCACTCTAAGCCCTCCCGTATCATCACTCCACATCTACACCACTCTCTCTCTATCTCTCCGGTTGGCTTTTCGACCGCTCATTCGGTGGCGATATCATCTCAGAGATTAAAAGCATCTCTGGGTGCTTCCGGTCCGGCATGGTCTATTTCGCCCTTGTCATTCTCCATGGATGTATGCCATCCGTTCTATGATATTCGACGTGCATCTGCTCAGCCTCTCGCATCGGCGTTCTCTTGGACTTCCTCTGTGATATGAGCGCAGCCACTACCGCATAAAACTAAGACGGTCCCAGGAAAAAAGTATTTCCTCGATATTCGTTCTCTCAGTACAGTCGCGGTATGGGCTATAAGGTCAAACGCTCGTATTATCGAAAAGTTATGGATAGACAATGGTTGAGAGAAGAACCTTTGATTTCACGAATCACGCTTGGAACTATCATCTACTCTATATGTTGCCGGCGTGCATCTGGAGTATTAGGAACCCCTTCGAGGTCCGGACCTTGAAGTGCACGAAATGTGACTGAAGGAATTCCGAGTGTCTGAATCGACAGTGGGCGCTCGGAATTACGATAGGCGCCATACTTGAACGCCCGGGCCGACCGTGAGGCTTTGTTTGTTTAGTGGTTCTTCTTGGAAAATAATGATACCTGGAGGTATCGCTTGGGTGCTTTTGACAGTAAATTCGAAAGGGGAAGCAGAATTGCCTGAACCGGTTCAAACTCTCGCCGAACGGAAGAAAGGTCGACCAACTGGGTTTTACGTATGTAACGAAAGCTCGAACGAGGCGAGACGAAAGGTGGAGGGATAGTTAACGTCCTTGAACGCGTGTGGCTCGAACCCAACTTGAACTTCAAACAGGGCGCATCGAAAGTGCTACAAGTGAAAATAGTCATTCGGCTTGGAAGAATTGTCGTGGTGTCAACAATCATGGAGTCGACGTTCAATCGCGAACTCGGACGAAGTAGCAGCAGCCTGAGAAGGAAATATTCGCAGTAGATCTGCTGGGGAGGTCGACAGAAGGCACAGTAACGGGTGCTGTGGAGCGCGACCGCGCCAGACGAGGCAGCCATCACGTTTGAGACTCCAGCCTCCCTCGGCGCATTGATAGACACCCATTACTCCACGGGCTCGAGTACGTATAAGCAGAGCACAAGCGCAGCGTGGTTGTCGCCAGAGACGAGACGCAGAACCGAACCAATACCCATTCTCAAATTTGGTCTTCCTCCTTTACCAGTTGGTGATGGGTATCGAGATACTTCCCCTCGTGACGTGGATGTGGGCAGTTGAACCCCAAAGAACATCCAGTGAAATTAAGGTGGGCGGATGGAGAGCGCGGATAGGAACGGGTGAATGTACGACGGAAGAAGGGAGGAGGGAAGGACAGTGGACCGGAGCGACGAGTGGCTTGGCCATGAGCGGGGTGGGATAGGGGGCGCACAGCACAGAGCTGGGAAGAGCGTGATAGTAGCCTCCAGGGGACGACAACTTAAACCTCATGGGAGTCAACGTGCGTTATGCCATAGTTAAGTAGAGAATGTATGCTCGAACTCACCGTTGTTCGGGGGGGGGGTACGTGTGTGCCAGCCGAAACATCTCCACGCTCGCAGAAGAAGGTTTCTGATATAAGAGCGAACGAGGAAGCGAGGTTCAGCCAGGCCTCGCGCTTCGATCCGAATGAGGTCGAGGTTGACGTGGATGTTGGAAGTAGCCACGTGGATAAATCGACTCGGAGGGACTGAGAAAAGCTGAAAGGACCAGTCCTAGCGTGCTGAGATACCCGTCATCGCCCCATCGCCGAGCGAGATCCGAAGCGACGGTTATGCGTCTGTACCTGCGTCGCACGGCGAGAGGCTCTCCGCATAACTGAAGGCGTGGGATCTTTCGACGATGGGGTCAGAACGAGGCTAGGCGGCATAGATAAGGAAGCTGGCTGAGCACGTCGGAGGAGAGGAAGGAGGAGCCGAGCGTCGAGGTCGTGGGGCGGGGGTGGAGGAGGGAGCCCTCGCACTCTGGAGAGGGCCGCCGCACTCGTAACCTGCCAAATGGACGAGTAGTTGTTGTGCATAAGATAGAAGGGGAAAAGTTATGGAACGAGAAGAATAGATGGAGGGGTGGTGGTATGAACGGGAGGGACTCAGAGACGAGACAGGAGGGTGCGATTCGGAGTCGAAGTAGGCGATAGTGCTCATTGAGTATGGTGGACACCGCGCTTGAAGGCACCGCGTTGGGATCCCGGGTGAGCCAGAACCCGATGGATGGAGGAAGGAAGAGGCAGACATTGTGTCCGCCGTGGCAAACACGGAATTCGGCTCGCCCCGAACTTTCGTTCGCCAATCGATGCGTATAAAGCACTCCTTCCATCCATGAAACCACACTCATAATACACGCATGTCCAACACACCTCGCCAGACGCCTCGACAGCGGCCACCCCGAACCCCAATCCTTGGGGTCGGAGACGTTCTTGGAGCCGGAGACTCATATCTTGTGACTGACATACTCCCTCCAGAACTCGCAGAAGTAGCGTTCGAGAAGCTCAAGACGGAGGTCAAATGGCAGACAATGTATCATCGAGGTAGGCTGCCTGCTATTCTCTGAGATATGACTAAACGGCGCATGTATCATTAGGCGGGGAAGTACCCAGGCTTGTCGCTGTTGAAGGCGAAGTCGCGGAGGATGGCAGGTAAGTTCTTTCACGGCAATAAAACGAATACTGCCTCACTGAGGTCAATACTAGCTTCCCAGTTTACCGTCATCCAGCGGATGAGTCTCCGCCTTTATCTCCATTTTCGCCGACTGTTGCCCTCATTCGTGACCAAGTACAGAGGGTAGGGTAACTCAAGCTCCTACCAACGGCTTATCGAATCCATGGAAATATTTCACAGGTCCTCAATCATCCAGTGAATCATGTTCGGATCCAATTCTACCGTTCAGGGAAAGACTATATCTCTGAGCAATTCAGACAAGACGATCGACGTCGTTCGCGGCTCTAATATCGTCAACGTCTCTCTTGGCGCCCAACGAACGATGACCTTGCGTGTCAAAAAGGACAAGAAGGCCGCAGCCGGTCCGGAGGAGGCAGCTGCGACAGACCACGGAACGCCCGACTCAACCCCAGGTACGCCGCGCGCTGGACAGCGCATCCCCCTCTCGCACAATTCTATGTTTGTCATGGGCCTCGAGACGAACGCGAAATGGCTTCACGCGGTTAACCACGACAACCGCCCGCTTAAGATCAAGTCCCCGGAAGAGCAGCTCGAGGGAGGAGGGAGGATCAGCCTCACCTTCCGCCACATTGGGACGTTCTTGTCGAAAGACGAGACAGGGATATGGGGACAGGGCGCGAAGAATAAGTCAAAGGAGGAGGCGGGCTTGGTGAAGTATGATAAGGAGGAGGTGGAGAAGTTGTTGTTGGCGTTTGGGGAGGAGAACCATAAGAGCGATTTTGATTGGGAGGCCGCTTATGGCACTGGGTTTGACGTTCTGCACTTCACGGAGAAGGAGGGAAAGGCTGGCCCGACATCGGGACCTGAGGAAATGTCTTGAGGGTTGAATCCGTTGGCACAAGTTCAACTGAGGAGATATCTGTATTCTGCAGCATCATTTTACGTCCAGTAAAGTAAACACGATTTTGCCTTGACCTCCATTACTGCTAACTTCTGAGGAGTCCTCAGCGCCTATATTCTGGCAGTCTAATGCCCGTTATTTATAGGTTAACCTGGACACAAAAAGACAGTCGACGTCGTATTCGAGACAAATCTTCTACCCTGATGCGATGATCTTACTCGGGTGGCACTACGACATGAACATCCTCTCTAGCCTTTCGAGCCTCTTCATATTCCCTTTTCCTCTTAGCAGCCGGGTCCTCGCACTCCTCCTTGATAAAAATAGACCAAGAAGGGCACGGACGGAGCGTGTCCTCCCCCTTCCCCTCAATAAGAGACCCCACGTGCCCCGATACCGTCACACAATCGAACTTGTCCCCATTGTCATTGAGCTCAACATCGACCTCGCAATACCCCGGAGGCACATCTGATGAGTCAATCGTGCAGTAGTGGACGCCGTCTATTTCGAGGGCAGGAATTTCGTATCCGAAGGTGCGACTTAGGGGTTTATCCGACCCTGGTTCCAAATAGGGGCCTTGCCATTTTCCGTTCGAGTCCCAGACGCAGAACGCTGTGACCCATCCGGACGGGCAGGGAGGACCCGAGCCGCCCGAATGGTAATGGCATACACGGGCCCGAAAGTCGATGTCAGGGTTCCCATCGAATGCGTTGACGAAGCGTTTAAGGATAGGGCGGAGAAGAGCAGCCCATGCTGCGGGTTCGGCGCCAAAGGTTGGGAGTTTGTCGAGTCGTGCGAGGAGGTTCTCCCAGTCGGATTTGGCACCTTCAAGTGTTACGGAGGGTATTCCACAATACATGTTCATGCCGTAGCGGAAATAACTGGTCGAAGCATTTAGTGAGATTTTTTTTTGACAGGGCATGGCAGGTAGAGTAAATAGACTTCGCGCACGCTTTGAGTGTTGCCATCATAAGTACCGCACAAATGACGGTGTCATTTTGCGAAGTCGTGGTAAAGGCCGGAAGGATCCAGTCCTTCAAATCTTTATCAACGACCTGTATAACCAGGAAACCCGATAAATGATCAAATTGTACGTTTCACAGAGAAACTACCTGCATTTTTGTGTATCTCTCCTGTCGTCTGGTTTGCCAGAGCGCCGAAGTCAGCGGTGTATCAGTTACCAGCTGTGGTGACAACCAGTTTCTTCTGCCCGTCGTGAGCGTTCACACTGTATCGAAGTTCTTAAAATTTCCCAGGTAGAACAGAACAAAAGTGCTCACTATAGGTTGAATTGGGAGAGGATCGCGATCCATACGTCGTCTGGCCTGTTTCAGGAGGACACTGATACTCGATTCGGCATCTCCCCAACGAGAAAGCTCACCGGATCACTAGGGGTTGATGTTCATTATATGCCGAAACGACTGTGTCGACGAACCCGTTCCTCTTCGCGACGATTGACGATATCGCATCCTTGGGTTGGGATGACTGCAGAATCTCTTTGACCTTCTGCGTCCTATCCTGCCTGCACCAAGTAGACTCCAAGATTTCGTCAGCGCTTTCAAGAACAGATGCGTATCCGTATCTCTCGACCGGGGCGTCGTGCGTCGCGACTTTGAAGGCTACGGGCATGGTGCTGGTCGAGAGAGAGGATGCGATGCTGCATGCCTCATGGTCAAATTGTTTGCGTATTGTTGTGACGTGTATAATATGATCACTCCAAGATTCCCGACAAACGCATGGCGGCATCTGAGTTAAGCGCTGAGTACACAACATTCAGAAAAACATGGCATACACCCATATCCTGAGCTTAATGTTCGGAATTACATCACGCTCCCATCCGATACTCTGACGTTGCTGCGCCACGTTTGGCGGCCCGTATCGCTTCCAATTTCCGCCTCATCACAGCCGTAGGATCCTCGCACTCCTCCTTAATGAACATAAACCACTCTGGGCGTGGCCGGAGCGTGTCCTTCTTCTCCCCCTCAATCAGAGCTGCCACATGCCCTGATACCATCACACAGTCGAACATGTCTCCATTATCATCGAGCTCGACGTCGACCTCGCAGTACGCGGGGGGAACGTCCGAAGAGTTGATGGGGGGGTACTGCACGCCATCCAGTTCGAGGACAGGGATATCCTTTCCAGAAAGAAGTCTGAGAGGCTTCTGCATTCCTGACTCGACGGAGGGGCCCTGCCACTTCCCTTTCGAGTCCCACACGCAGAACGCTGTGATCCACCCGGATAGATACGTTGGGCCCGAGCCCTGCGAGTGATAGTGGCACACGCGGCTCCAGAAGTCGACGTCGGGTTTGCCGTCGAAGGCGTCCACGAACCGCCTGAGGATCGGCCGAAGGAGAGCAACCCATGCGGTGGGCTCGGCGCCAAACGTTGTCAGTTTATCGATCCGGGCGAGAAGCTTCTCCCAGTCCGATTTGGTTCCTTCAAGGGTGACGGAGGGAATTCCACAGGAGAGCTCCATCCTATAGTCAAAGTATCTGAGGGATACAATTGGTGAGGTACAGACGAACTTAATATGCGCCTCACGCACGCTTTTAGGGTTGCCATCATCAGCACAGCGCAAATTACGGTATCGTTGTGCGAGGTTGTGCTGAAGTCTGGGAGGATCCAGTCTTTCAGGTCTTTATCGACGACCTGGATAACAGATTCCACTGTAAGGTAATAGACGGTACTCGCACTGGAACTACGCACGTTATCGTGTATCTCATTCGCCATCTGGTTTGCCAGAGCGCCGAAGTCTACGGTGTAGCGGGTTCCAATGGCCCGAACGATGAGCTTTTTCTTGCCTTCGTGCGCGACGAACGACGATCGCAGTTCTTCCGCATGGGCATTCACACTGCGCTGCAGGACTGACAAACATCCTGAAGGAAATGACTCAAGCAGTCCACTCACTAGAGGTTGAACTGCGACAAGATCGCGATCCATACATCGTCGGGCCTGTCCCACAGCGGCGTAGTCAGGATCTAGGATTTCAGAAGGAGAACATCGATAAGGGACACTCACCGAATTACCAGATTGTAATGGGCATTATATGCCGAAACCACCGTATTGACGAACCCGTTCGCCTCCACCAGCATCGACGGGACCACATCCCTGTGCACAGACGACTGCAGCACCTCCTTGACCCTCTGCGTGCGGTACTGCGTGCCCCAGGTCGACGTCACAATTTGTTCCACACTTTTGAGAGCATTGTACCTCTCGACGGGTTTGGCGGCGTGCGAGGCAACCTGGAAGGTTACTGGCATGGTGTTGGATGGGTCAGAGCGGTCGATGCGGCTTCCAAGGTGGGCGAAAGTTCAGAAGACAATTCAATCCCTATAAATACCTTCCCTGTAAGGCGGTGTTGTGATGATCAAGAATCAGGAGACTTTGTTGGAAGATGAGGAATGGGGTACGAGTACCTTTGGCCGGGATGTGATGGGGGGCTTGTTCCATTTGTAAACAATATGTAGCTTGGAAGCCGGGGAGATTTAATTGAGCGAATTGAATTCATCCGCAGTTTGGGGGGTACAGTGCCGCCTCAGGGATTGCTCATTGGGAGGTATGAAATCATCTGATCCTCGAGCCCGCCGTGGTGTCGTTAGTTGACTGCCCAGACTCCGCTGCCAAGGAAAAGAGTTCCGTAACGATTCAGTAAAAGGCGTCCGGATACATAGAAACTGGTGAAGGATGGTCGAAAGTATGGTTCTGATGAAGAGCCGGATGGAGTGGCCACTAGGACTCACAGATGCCCGCTTCTTTCACTTTCTACCCTCACATCCCTTTCGTCCCGCTCACATCAACGCCTTTCTCTGCGCTGCAAATATGTCGATATACGGCTCCTTTCACCCAGCCATGGCTCCTTGCCCGCCGTGCCAGCTCAATCGACCATTTGTACGTGCGATCCACGTCCGGACCTAAGCCATCGATATCGATCTCTCCCTTCGAGACTTGCGTTCGCACAATAACATATGTGTGTTGCGGGATCTCGGGAGAGTACTCGTCGTGTTCGCGCTTCGGATGTGCGTGCACATGATGGAGTTTGTAATACGGCTCTCTGCTGGTGACAAGCACCACCACCTCTGCCTTGTCTCGTCTCTCCCTCTTCCTCCATAGTTCAACATTTTGATCAGCGCATCCCGTAGCGTCCCTCGCCTCCCTTTATCGATCATCCCTTCTCTCTGAACCCTCGTCCCACTCGATCTTCTCACTCGTTCGCCTCCTCCCGCCCAGTGGCCCACCCATCCCCACGCCCATTAACCCGACACTCCATTCACGCACGCGACCCACCTCCGGACCAAAGCCACGGATCCTCTCCCTTTGGGCATGCACATGCATCATGATGCACGTTGGGCCAGGTCATTGGAGAGTTGTGTATTTTCTTATTGGCTTGGTGCGGATGTGCGCCCGCCCACGATGGCGTACGTTTGGCTGGCTCTCTGTTGCTGCTCGCGTTTGTCTTCTTTGAGCAGAAACGATTCGTGTCGTTGAAGCCTCTCGCACTTCTCCTAGTCCTAGTCAAACGTCAGCCTTCCGCTCGTTGATTCGAGACACCTGGGACTTGCGATGTTCGTACGTGAGCCGCCTCTAACGACGGGCAGCGAAGGCAGTCTGGTGGGTGCGCCGGGGAACTTCTCATCAAATGCACCGTATCTGAAACGTTCAATCTGCTCATTTCTGTGCTGCGTGGATGGGAGGATACTTAGCGGTGCTGGAGGACCTGAATGATCGCTCGCTCTGTTTCTGTTACTTCCATACGACATCGAGTACAGCTCTTTCTCACATATGCCGACATACACAGGTCCTTATGTTCTGGTTTGATCCTCGCCAAGGTCAGTGAAATGAAGGGATAATTAAGCCCGATGGGCCTATCGTGTCTCTGTTCCAGTCGGTGTGAGCAACGTCCTTCTTTCTTCCATGCCGCCGTTTTCCACCTTCCCACTCTCAACCCCCTCTTGTCCGACCCCCTCATGTGCCGTGCTCTATACCCCTTACCTGGACCGCGACTCTCATTCCCGCTGTTCAAACCATTCGCCTTCTGCTCCTTGTCAAACGTCGTCGAGTCGAGACGTCCGGGACTACTGTTCTAGAGTACGTGAACGCCTTCCAACCACGCGCTTTTGCGAGTGCCCTCCGATCGGCTATTTATCATACGACAGGAAGATCTCGGTGCTCGAGGACTGGACGTGAACTCCGACCGTCATACCATACCAAAGGCAAGTTTCCGTTCCGTTCTTGGCTTGTAAAACCCAGACACACACTCTTTCGCCAAGGCGCACTCTCCGAGTCCAGTTCCCGTCAGTTTTGTCTAACCTACTGGCCAAGATAACGACTCGCTCGCTCGAGGGGCCGAACCCGCCCATCGGCGCTCTTCCTCTCGACTCGACTCCAGCCATCCTAACTCGCACCCCCCACCCGTTCTTCTTTGTTTACTTAAAATCAATGCGAAAGGGACGTCCGGCTAGAATCCTCACTCGCACAGTCGTTCATCAATTATGTGTACATTTAAACGGTACTGGATCGTCTTCCGTTCTTTTTAATTATTCTCGACGGTGGGTGTCCTCGTAGTCGTTGTTCGTGTACTTTTCTGAGCGAGCTATTAGAATACTTTCTTGGATGATGTTCGAGGTAGGTAGGCAATGCGAATTGCGGGCCGAATCGATGCTTGGTGCTCCATATCATAATAATAAGTATAGGTGAACGTTGACCCTGGGCCGTGGCGGTTTCGATGGAACGCGGTGAAGTCGCTGGTTGGGATGCGTCTTACTATGAGAGCGGCGGTCGATGAGGGACACCCCAAAATGGACGCACACGTGAAAATTCAGACCGCCAACTCGACCTCCTGGACCTGGACCGACGAAAAGGCGGGTACCGTGAACGTGCCGGAATGCATTACCGTGCGGAGCGATAAAATGGGAGATTAAGGGCGCGAGAAGGCTGAACTTGCCGTTCCTCTTCGAAGGAGGGCCTCGATTGGAGTGAATGGCGTTGAACGAGGAGGTCAACATCGAACGCTGAGTCCCGAATCGTAACGTCAGGAGTCAGAAGCCTCGCTCGGATAGATACCCATATATGAACCTGAGCTCATGACCAATTGCTTGCCGCGCTCTGCGCTATAGAATCAGGGCGCTACGCGCAGCTGGAGGGGCTCAAGCCAATGATGGGTACCGGGCGATCGTATGCGCAAACGTACACCAGAGGGTGGGGGATGGGAAATTGGTGGCGTGGGACGCCAGCGCAGAGGGAGAAAGTGGCGGAGAGATGAAGGTCGGATAGCGAGCGTATGAGCACTATTGGTGGTTAACCAGCCCAGTGGGATTCGGGGGTAGCGCCCACGTTGATTGCGCAGGACGGTGGTGGGCTAAAGGCACGATAACGGGCCCGAGGACCGTGTCAGGCGGCGCACCCAACTGGCTCGAGACAGCTGTCGGTGGATAGCCGTTATGAGCTCGAGTAGAGTATAGATACACATAGAGTGGGCGGGGTCTACTGGCGAGCGACGGACACCCATTGTCCAAGATACTCTATCACCGATTGCGCGTCGCGCTCTGCATTATAGAAGCCAGGGCGCTATGCACAGCTGGAGGGAGACCTGTCGACGATGGGTATCGGGTGATTGCGCCGTACGCCGTGTGCCGGGGGTGGGGGATGGGAGGAGCGTGCGCGTGAGGACGGATATGGGAGAGGGGGGGTGGGTTAATGTATTCCCAGGAGCGGAGAAGGAGAGAAAGATGTTGGACAGAGCGAGGGAGAAACTGGGACCCGGCCCACACAGAACGTGCAGGTATCTGCAAGCATCAACAGAACGCCACCACGCCACACCACGTCTGGTAAGCCACAAATCTCAAAAAGATAGCATTGGCGAACGCATAGTTAGTTGCACGCACCCGACGCGCGCGAAAGGCTAGTTGAATTCGTGCCTCCGTGACGTGGATGTAGGCTGTGGTGGATGTAGGCTTGGAGGATGGGCAGAATTCCAACAGAACGGAACGTTAACGCTAGAAGTAAAGGCGAGTGTGCGTGGGAACGTGTGTGTGGAGTAGATGAGGTAGTGGGGGTGGTGGGGCACCGAGCATCGACGTTATCGTGCTGGGGCACGAGGCATGAACAGGGAGGCAGGAGGTGCAGAGGAGAGCGGATGGCGAGCGTGAGCGTGAGGGGTGGGCACGGCACTCGAGTGCGAGTACTGCGCTGGGTGTAAGTACTGCGCTGAGTGTCAGGCAGGGTGAGCCAGACGAAGAAGGGAGGAAGGAAGAGAAGGACTTGCGCACGCCGGGACCTTTCGTTGGCCAATCGGGTGCGTTCTGAGAGGGTGATGACGTATGCCTCATGCCTCACGTCGCTTTCTCATCTTATCTCTATTCCTGCCCATACACAGCGTAACGGTATATACGACTCCTCTCATCCGAATCGCCTGCACGACGCACGAAGCTCCCCTAGCGCCATCAGTACTGTCAACGGAGCACAACACGAAAACGTCCATTAGCGCCCCCATGCAAACCAGCATCCCATCGTCCCCTCTCCCATCTTTGAGACGATCGAGTAAGTATTCCTTCGGTAAACTGTGCGCATGTTGGCAGGCACACACCCCCTCGGTTTCCCCTCTCATCATGGACCCCCCCGTCCTACTCCTGCTCATTCTTTGTCTTCTCTCCGACATCGAGCAGACACGATCCACCCATCGGTTCACCTGGAAGCACGTCCTCCCCTCCCTCTTCGTCCCTTCTACCCAAATCCTCTACGCCGCTCGATCTTCCCCACCTTCCGTCCACCCCCTCCTCCCACCTCCCCACTCCCTGCTATGTCCCGTACCCGTACCCTGACTCCAGCTCTGATCCCATCCTCGAAGCCTCTCGCACCAAGTTCTACTCTACCAGTCCTAGGCACACGCCAGCCTTGCGCTCGTGATGCCTGGGACTAGTGGTAGCTGTAGCGCGATAGCAGGCAGCGAACGACGGTGGTCAGCTGCGTACCCTGAGATCCAATACTCCATCGATCGCCTTTCTTGGCTCACCTGCTCGAAGGACGTAAAATGTTCATGGACTACGATGCTTGTGAATGAGATGGACCGTGGGTCATCCTCGCGCGGACGGCGGGATGTTCGAGCTGGAGGACCCTCGCTCGTCTGATAGGGCGCGCCCCGTTCTCAACCTCTAAATCTCTCTTTTAGACACACACACAGGCGTCTTTACGTTCGCGTTCGATCCTCGCTCAGCTCATATCCCTTCCCTTCTCTTTGAACCCCTCCATTCTCTGCCCCGACTCCCCACCCCACTCCTACCTCGTCCCGACTCCATGCCCCGTACCCCCTCTGATCCCCGCCGTTTCAGCCACGGCCACTCGCACTTCTCCTAACCTAATCCTAGTCAAACGTCAGACTCGCACTCGCACTCGTCGAGTCAAGTTGAGACGTCTGGGACTAGTAGAGCACATGGAGTGAATCTAACGACGGCCTAGGGCTGCGAGCGCGGTCTTCTGTCTGCTGGTTCCTGGGTAGGATACTCGTTCGCTCGGCTCGAACGATCACGGACGACTTCCTGGTCGATGATTCGTACACGAGCCTCTCTCTCTCTCTATACATCACTGCAATACGAGCAACGTTTGCGCGATAGAGAACCAACTATCACCTCCTCAGTCCGTTCGGGTGGAACATAATCAGCTCTCCTCTTTCTGTCAATGCACAGAACGATCTCATCATTCTCCCCTCTCGTTTTCGTTTTCGGGTCCGCCACGCTTCTGCACACTGGGATACGTCATTCCATTCAAACCACCAGATTCGGGAGCGCAGGACCGATCCCTACTCTTCTTCATCGAACAGAATGCCTGTCTAGATTCTTCACAACTCTCGGTCTGGTACACGCTACTTGGTTTTAGATGTACTTCTTGGTCGGAGTGCAATATATATAGATATTTCGAACGACGCCTATCCCTGTGATAAGCCAGGCATGGTGTTTTGAACTATGTCAATATCCGGGTATACTAGAGCACCGTATTCGTATTCTAGGCTCAACCGACGCGTGGACACGAACTTGAAGGATAGGACGACCGTAGGATGTATAATGGAAAGATGCAAAATTAAGGTAATCGATGTAGTTAGGATGATTCAAGGTCCTCGACGTCGCTTGAAGGATCGACAAGATGTTCTAGACGGAAAATATTACGGAAAGGCCAAAGACGAGGTCATATTATCCTTTTCGAAAGTGAAAATGTAATGCGACTGTGGTCGTCAAGATGGCAAGGCGTGCGAGTCTCGCACTCAGCTCTTCGGGACGCGGACAAATGCATGAACTTGGACATCACATCGCGATATGGCCAGGGTGTCCGGGGATGGGGGGGAAGGATGGCACGAGAGGATGAGTTCTTCATAACGGAAGGGAGCCCCTGGGTGGATAAGAACGTGTTGAGTGCGTGTTTGAACTGGGGTAGCATGAGAGTCGATATGTATGTATGTCCGACGTCCGGGGTAAGTTCGATGGTACGGAAGCACAACGCGAGGTAGGTAGATCACGTATCTACATCTGCATTCGTGGAGAACAAGGAGCGAGAAAGGACAATGGCTGCAGGGCAGGGCAGGGCAGTTGAGTCGATGATTGGGATCGTGTCCGCGCTGTGAGGGAGTCCGCAGGTCGGACATACTGTATACTATATATCGGTTGGAGGAGAGATGTGAGATGTCCGGCGACGAAGATATTGTGTGGTGTAGGGTCGGGATGGGGATTGAACGAGAGGGCATGGGTGCGCTGTTCGTAGCCTTGAAGAAATCCATGAGAAAGGCGTTGAAGCATGTGTTCGAGCTTGAGACGGAGATGCAGTGGGAAGCGAAAATGGACGCCATTGTCGATATATACGAGGGGCCGGTGGCCGCTTGAGAGTCGCGAATGGGCATCTGAATATTAGACCGCTCAGATGATTAAAGATGGGATCGCTGTGCTCTCTTTGCCTTGATCGGCGACTCGAAGCTCGCTGAAATCTTGAAGTGACGTGGTAACTTCGAGGGTAAGTCTGCGACCGAGAAGCAGCGAGAAACAGCATGCAGGCCTGGCTGAAGCCCATCACGAAGGGAGCCGCAGCCTGACAGTCGCGCGCCGCACTCTGTACAAGGAAGGTCAGTAATCAGGTGCGCTGCACACGACTGGGGGAGACTCGGGTCGGTGATGGGGATCGGCCCAGGTGAGTGTAGGATCGGAAGGGCGGGCTGAGAGGGAACCTCGGTGCACGTCCACTAAACATGAAAATGTATTGAAGCGTATAGAACGGCAAATAACGTATAGTTGAGCCTGATGCTCGTGAAGTGGCTTGGCTTGGCTGCGAGATTATGCAGAGCTGGGAAGATCGGGAGTGTAGTGAGTGAGGCCACAGAAACTGTGCTAGCACGCTGAACTGCCCGTCGTCAAGACTATTTCCACTGGATCAACAGTTATGGGTCTGGACGTGCGTCGCGGAGCGTGCGGCCCTCAGGATAACTGCAAGTGTGGGATGTCATGACGACGGGGATGGATCGAGGCTAGCGGGCAGAGGTGGGAGTGGGAGTGTTTGAGGCGTGTTAGGAGGCACGTCTGGCTCGTTGAGGAGGATATGTTGGGTATCTAGAATGTGTTGGGACATGTGAAGCCGTGGAAATAGAGGCGTAGACAGAGGGATGGGGTGAATGGAGAAGAGTGAGACGAGGAGAGGAGAGGAGATGCAAAGGAGAAAGGATAGATAGCCGCTGTGACGGCCTTGATGAAGGCGCACGTTGCACTCGAGGGTACCGCGGCGAGCTGGGGTGAGCCAGACGAAGGAGAGAGAAGATCACAAAGAGCTCGATGGATGGAGGAAGGAAGACAAGGATGTTATCGCGACACCGCGGGAATCGCGGACCTCGGCTCACCCCGACCCTTCGTTGGCCAATCAGTTGCGTTCCGTATGGAAGATGATGTGGATGACGTATGCTTTTTGCTTCCTGCCCGCACAATACTTTCTAACTCACCGACTCGTCCACGCCTCTCTACTTCGTATATCCAGCTCCTCTCACTGGGACTAAGTATCACCCTCCCTCCTCATTCCCCAGATCGTGTGCGATGCTCCCCTGTTCTCCGTTGACGCACACGCCCAAGCCCGCGGCCATGTTCCTCTCCCTTCGAGCCTCGTACGAGCCCTGCGCAACATAGGTCGTACGAGAATCCCAGAGAGTACGACTTCCGACGTGTGCACACTATGGCATACAGGTCTCCAATGCCGACGAGCACCACCTTGGCTATCCCGCTCCCATCACCGTCCCAGACCCGTTCGTTCTTCATCTCCTCGTCTAGCAGACACGATCCACCACGACCGACCTACTCGTTTTCAAACACTCGATTGGTGCACCCATACTAACGTCATCGCATCCCCCGGATCTCCTCTTCATTCTTTCATCCCGCATCCTCGATGCACCATATTCCGTCCTCCGATCCCCACCCGCACCTCATCCCATCGCCTCCGGGCCGCTCCTTGCCCTACCCCATCCCCGCCGTTGAAGCCTCTCGCACTTCTCCTAGTCCTAGTTCAATGTCAGACTCGCGCTTGTCGAGTCGCAACATCTGGGATTCGTGGTGTTTGTGAAAGGTATCTAACGGCGGGCTGTGAGTGCTGTCTGGAGGTTACGCCTACGTCTCATCCGGTGCTTTCTGTCTGAGGTTCATGGACGGGCAGAGATAGCTGGAGGATGCGAGTGATTGCTCGTCCTTAAGTTAAGTTTCTGTTAGATCTGACATATGACTGTTTCTCACATATGCTGACATGCAGGTGCGGTCTGGTTTGGTCCTTGCCGAGCGAAGTGAAATGAAAGAATAATTGGGCTCGGTGGGCCTGTCGTGTCTCTGTTCTACGTTGTTCGAAAATACGTACATAAGTAACGTATTATGACCAATACCAATTAAGAGTACACCAAGTAAGAGAACGGAAAATCCAGAACATCCAACAACCTTGCCCAATCAGATCCAGATCCCTCGATAGGGCATCCTCTTCAACGATAACGATAAGGAGGGGGAACGGGTCGTGCCACGACGCTACGCGGCGCACGGAGGTCGCATAGCATGGATACGTGACACTTATGCCCTTCCGCTGAAACGAATTGAACCACGGGCGCGGGGGAATCGAAGTTGAAGCGAAAACCTAAGGGGAAAAGAAGAAACGTAGGTATTAGCCTGTGCATGGCGAGGTTGAGACTGAGTGGCGATCTCGGGACGAATTTGAGAGCAAGTTGAGGGTTGCTGAGGAAGTGAGTAAGCGGTGATTGTCTATCAAGGAAGTCATTCACGTCGACTTGGAGCAGAGACGCGATAGGCCGCTCGTGCCCGATTATTCCTTCACTTCACTTCGCTTGGCAAGGATCAAACGAGACCACACCCGTGTGCGTCAGCATATGCGAAAAGAAAGTTGTACATCACATCCAGAACTCACGTTAAGAGCAAGCGATCATTCAGGTCCTCCAGCCCGTCCATACGAGAATGAACAAAGGGAATTCTCAGAGAGAGAACAAGATATGGTAAGTAGGCGTGCCCGTCAGACCGCGCTCGTAGCCCGCCGTTTCCAACAAAGCACCGGTATCAAGTTCTACTCTAGTTCCCAGAGCCTTCGACGCGACTTGGTGAGTGCGAGTCTAACGTTGACAAGGACTAGAAAGGCGAATGGGGATCAGAGTCGGAGTACGAGGGATGGCGCCAGGGGTAGGGAGGCGGTATGGCGAAGTAGAGGTAGGCAATTGGAAGATCGAGCAGCGTGGAAGAAGGAATATCGGGATTCGGCGGTGGGTGCCCCGGGCGCATACGAGACGCACCGATCGATCGATATGGCGAGCCCAAGTACATATGTGAACCGTTTCTGCTCGAAGAAGACGAATTTGAGCGCGAGTAGGAACACTGAACAGAGAGCCAGCCGAACGTACACCATCCATCGTGGGCAGGCGCACATCCGTACCAAGCTAATAAGAAAATACACTACTCTCCAATGACCTCGCACACATGCGTCACGATGCATGTGCAGGTCCCGAGGGGAGAGGTCTGTGGCTTTGGTCTGGATGTGGGTCGCGTGGACGGAGAGTTGGGCGTAAGTAATGGGAGTGGGCTTGGTGGGCAGGGGGAGGTGGACGAGTGAGAAGATCGAGTGGGACGAGGGTCCAGAGAGAAGGGACGGTCGATAGGGGGGGTGATGGGCGCTACGGGATGTGCCGATCAAAGTGCTCAACCCGAGTTATGAGTAATGAGTATGAGAAGGGGAAGAGTTCCACGCGACGAGAGGAGGAGTGAGAGCGAGAGGCGAGAGGCGAGACAAGGGAGAGGTGGTGCTTGTCACCAGCAGAGAGCCGTACGAACGCCATCGTGTGCACACATCCGAAGCGCGAACACAACGAATACTCTCCCAAGATCGCGCAGCATACGTTATAGTGCGAACGCAAGTCTCAAAGGGAGAGGTCGGTATCGATGGCTTGGGTCCGGATGGGGGTCGCACGAATGGTCGATTGAGCTGGCATGGCGGGAAAGGGAGAGCCGTGGCTGAGTGAGGGAAAGGGGCCGCGTATTCGATGTGAGCGGGACGAAGGCGATGTGAGCGGGACGAAAGCGACGTGAGGGTAGAAAGTGGAAGAAGCAGGCGTACGTCATCTTCGTCTCGGAACGCACCCGATTGGCCGACGACAGTCGGGGCGAGCCGAATTCCGTGGCGGACACCGTCTCTTCCTTCCTCTATCTAGTATCCATCAGGGATCTCAACGCGGTGCCTTCGAGCGCGGCGTCTTCCATACTCGACGAGCCCTATCGCCTACTTCGACTCCGAATCGCACCCTCCTGTCTCGTCTCGTTCCCCCCCGTTCATACCACCATTGCTCAATCCACTCTTCTCGTTTTATAACTTCTCCCCCTCCACTGTATGCGCCCACACAACAACTGCTCGTCCCTTTGTCAAGCCACCAATTCGGCGGCCCTCTCCAGACTGCGAGAGCTCCCTCCTCCACCCCCGCCCCGCGACATCGACGCTCGGCTCATTATTCTTTCTCTCCACCCCCATCCCTCCTCCGACGTGCTCGCCCTCCTCACCGCCTTCCCGCTCGCCATGGCTAGCCTCATTCTGACCCCATCGTCGAAAGATCCCACGCCTTCAGTTATGCTGAGAGCCTCTCGCCGTGCGACAGGTACAGACGCGTAACCGTCGCTTCGGATCTCGCTCGGCGATGGGGCGATGACGGGTATATCAACACGCTAGGACTGTACCTTTCAGTTATCCCTCCAGCTGTGCATGTGCACGGCGCCCTGCTTTCAACGGTGCATATTACAGGGCACGACACACGATTGGTAAGTGGACTAAGACCGAGTTCGAGAATGGGTATCCGGTTGATTCTGCGTCTCGTCTCTGGGGGCACCACGCTGCGCTTGTGCTCTGCTTATACGTACTCGAGCCCGTGATGAATGTCTATTTATGCGCCGAGGTAGACTAGAGTCTCAAACGTGATGGGTGCTTTCGTCGGCGCGGTCGCGCTCCATGGCACCTGGTGTCGTACTTTCCGTTGACCCTCCTGCCTCCTGCACAGAACGTTAACGTGGACGCTTGGTTCTCAGGTTAATGCCTGCCACTACCTCGCCCGAGTTCGCCTCCGTGTTCATTCAACACCATTTTCGCTCGTGGCACTTTCAACTGCCTGTTGAATCGAATTATGTTATTTTCGGACCACACACTTTCAAGGACGTTTATTCACCTTTCGTCCTCGTCTCCGAGCACGTTCCAGCTTTCGTTCCGTATATCCCAGTCGCTCGACGTTCAAGTTCCGTTCGCCGAAAGAAATGTTTGAACCGTTCTAACCAATTCTCCTTTCCCTTTCGGATTTACTGTCAACAGCACCCAAGCGATACCTCCAGGTATCATTATTTTCCAAGAAGAACCACTAAACAAACAAAGCTTCACGGTCGGCCCGGTCGTCGAAGTAGCGCGCCTATCATGATCTCGAGCGCCAACTATCGATGGAGACTCGGAATTCCGGGTCCTTCGGTCGCATTTCGTGCACTTCAAGGTCCGGACCTCGACGGGTTCCTAATACTCCAAATGCACAATGCATAGATGATGGTTCCAATCCAAACGCGATTCGTGGAATCAAACGCATGCACAGCGATGTGATCGTGATCGTTGTATGCGCACGATTCCCAGAACCTTCTTGTTGTCGTAACTGTTGGCTATGTATCCGGGACGTTCGATACGAGTGTTTGACGTCTGTATAGAACGAATGTTAAGGAAATATTTCTTTTCCTGGGGTCGTGTTAGTTCATGCAGTAGCGTTCATATCGCGGAGGAATGCGGACGCGAGAAAGGAGCGGACGTACGTCGAATGTCATGGAAAGACGGCACAAATCCAGGACGACAAGGCGGAATAGACCATGTTGGACTGGAGACACCCATAAAGCGCAAAGAGTTATTTCTGAAGTCTGAGAAAGTGATATCGGCGCTGAATGAGCGGTCGAAATAGCAACCGGAGAGATAGTGTGTGTGTGTGTGTTGTTGTACGTATGGAGTGTTGGTACTAACACTGGGTGCACAGCACCATACCTGCATGCTCAAAGACGCTACAAATATAGTAAAAAGCCGACTACGAAATTTTAGCCGATGTAAGCAAACAAATCTAATGAAATTAGGGCCACCATACTTTTAGACCATTTGCGAACCCACGCATGGTCTGCAGGCATGGTGACCTGTGGCCCCTTTGAGTTACCCTACTTTGATCTCTTTTTGCAAACTGTTTGTTATCACTAAAAATGACCCCTTTCATGATTTTACCATAATTTGAAAACACAAAGACTCTAATTGTTCACTGAACACAACAACGTACTTTTATCCAAAATTTACCTGTTCTGGGCTTGCAAATACAGTGCCGTGCACCCAGTGTAACGAGCTTGCAAGGCCGAGAGTGCAGAGTCGAAGGAGGCGAAAGGGTGAATGCGAAGGCGATCTTCTTATTTGTATTCAGGTGTGGAAGGGGGTTGTAAAGCCAACGAACGACGTGAGAGTTAGACCCAGAATCCTTAATGTTGCTACAGTAAACGGAATCTGGATCGATCACGTAGCCCGCGGTGCACCGTGCTTGTTGGCGATATCACAATCGGACCGCAATCGCCCATCGTTGAATGTCTCGCCAGACACTAGTACCAGACGTGGATGCGTGTTCACGAACGCGACGCCGACGTTCAAAGTACTAGAAGGGCGAGCGGCTTCAGCGGTGGGAATGAGATGGGTCGAGGAGGCGATGATGGACCGCGGGGTTCGAAAGGTCGGAAGGTGGGATGGCGAGCGGCAGAGAGGGAGTGGGGTGAGATAGACGATGAGCACGTTCAGGAAAGGCACTGAGACGTGAATGGACCACTTAGGCTGAGGGAACCCAGGAGAATGCGTGCTGATTGATACCGATTATCAGCCTTGGAGATCCGCAGTCGTACGCACACATCCAGACCGAACTCTTTGATTCAAGACACTCTCCAATAGACGGGCACAACACGAAGGAGGGTGCGTGCGCAGCTGGACGGGAGAGAGTGGCACAACATTGGCCTGGATGTAGGTAGCGTGGACTGGAGATGGATTATTTTCGAGTCGAGAGATTGCACGGCCTAGGCGGGTGAGCGTGCGGAGTGGCAGGAGGATGAAGATGGGGTCGAAGAGGCTAGTGGATACGTGGAAAGTCGGGTTATTCTGTCGGGGGGATACAGAGGAAAAGGGTGGGAGATCGAATGGTTGGTGAGTGAATCCGGCTCTGAACACGTAGATGAGAACTAGGCTTGGACAGCAGTGGACGAGGGAATTGTGCAGCGTGAGTCTGAATAATGGGATCGGAAGTAAACATGGGGTGAGCCAGGAGTATAGAGACGAACCTATGTAAGGGAGACGGAGAGCGACGTGATGGTCAAGATGGATGTGCACCGAAGGACCATATCCGAATCCCAATTGGCCAGCGGATGTCCGGCACCCAAGGGGGGCCGAACAGCCGATTTTCCTGTGGCTCCCCTCTTCCTTCATCCACCACGATCTCCTTTCGATTTTCGGTGAGTGCAGACGATGACCACTTTGTCCTGGCCCTCGTGCTCCTCCGAGGCTGTTCTGATTCACGCGATCACCTCTATATGGCTCTTCCCACTCGACGCTCTTCGCTTCACTTGTACATCGCCCGTCGTCTCGTCTGCCCGTCGTCGTCCCAGCACCCTGTCCTCGATCTCTATGTCTCTTCTTCCGCCGCGTGTCTCTTGACCTCTAACACTCGTTTCAGCTCCTCCACGTCTTCGCTAGCGCTCAACCGTAATCGCACTCCGACTCTTCTTCCCTCTCGTGTCCCCCTGCCCTTCTCTTCCCTCTCCGTCGCCGTTCACCCTATCTGCCTGGTCCGTACACGCATTCGCACCTCCATCCACGTCTCTGGGATATGGACTCCATCATCAAATGAAGATCCTGACATACGTCATCAGCTGCGCAGGATGGGTCAATCGATGATTAAAGACAGACCGTGTTCCAGTCGCGTGGAGAAAAAGCGTTTAGCCCGAGTTTGTGGTGACATCCTCTCTGGGTGCCCGGATCTTCCTCTCAATCGTGGTCCGCATGGATCGTTCGCCTTGGGTTGGGCGTACACGTACGTGTCAACAACCCGATCTCGCGATCTTTCCGATACTCACGTCATCTTCCAACTCGCCCTTCCACCCGCCAAGTTTCACCAGCACATCCAATCTTCCTCTGATCGCCCAGAGTCGGAGTATACTCCCGCTCATCCTCTTATCCCTGTCTATCGCACTCTCATCTAGCACCTTCCCGTGCCCGTTCCTCGGTTACAACACAAGCCGCTCGCAGCCTCTACCCCCGTCATCCTTGCATCCCACGACTCCAGTCGCCCAAACATCTCTCGCACGATGCCATTGCGACCCAGATGCGGAGGAGCGACTGTGAAATGGTTGATAACGAAGGATGACGGATATCGTGAGGCTGCCTCCCGCGCGACGTGATATCTCGGCTCGACGGAGGGTCGTCCGTCTATTTTCAGGCCATCATGTCAAGTTCCAAGTACTTACTCCGCATCGCACTGTCATCTCAGCCACGTCCTCGGAAACCCAGTTAGTTTAATCAGGAATTTCTACTGGTATTTGGTTGTGATTCGTCTCGGGGTCACACGTCTTATTTGCGCCCTTTCGCTGGGTTAGCACGCCACCTCTCTCTTCCTCGTGTTGCTCAACTCAAGCCTCCGGCCTCAATACTCACGGTATGTGTAAGTCTTAGCCCTGCCCAGCCTTGATATTCTAGAGTATGCGAAGCTCGGGACTAGCCTTCCATCCCGTTCATAGATTATGCTGGCCAAATTCCGAAGGGTTCTGGACGTGTGCAGCTCGTTACTCCACGAAGCTCACTAGCATGAGGCGCATATAGCGTATCGAGATATCTGCTCGGAAGTACCCTATACACTCACAAACGGCGGAGAGGTTCAGAACAGCATTGATTATTTAAAGCGATGGAAAGCATAACACGAGCGTGTTAGAATCTAGAGTATGCGCCATGAAACGGAGCTTGAAGGCGCGAGAAGAGAAAAATAATCATTCACCCCTCTTCGGAGCAGAGCCTTGATTGAATTCGAGAAAATACCCGGTTGACAGAGTAGATGGGTTAGGTAAAACTTCGGACGTTCAGGAGAGAGCGGCTGGAGAGCGTGAAGGATTTGAAGACGGACATGGTGATTGAGAGTGAGGCAGACAGGACTGAGGAAACCACGATGGAGAAGGACGCGATGTCCGCCTTGTAAAAATAGACTTCGGCCCGCCCCGAATTTTCGTTGGCCAATCGGATGCGTTCTGAAACGATGATGACGTATGCCTCTTGCCTTCACTTTCTGCCCTCACGTCGCTCTCCCCCTCACCCGTAGCTATGCTCGTCGACGCCTCTTTGCTGATGCACCACACCTCACTCGGACTCGAACATACCCTCCCCCTCTTCCCCCATCCCATGCACACGGAACCGTCCATTCGCCCCCACGCCCAAGCCAGCGGCTGTTTTCCTCTCCCTTCGAGCCTTGCGCACTCTCTACAGCACGTGTTGCGCCCGGATCTCTGAGAGGATTCACTAATTCGTCTGCATTGGGTGTGTGTGCGCAGATGGTGTACCGACCTCCCCCCTCACTTCGCCTTCTTGTCGGGCAAAAACGATTCGCGTACTCGGGTTCGACATTCGGATTGACGCATCCCGTATGAACCCATTCGCCCCCTCTTTAGCTGATATCCCTTCTCTTTGAACCCAGGACGCCGCTGCATTTTCCACCCCGACTCCCCCCCTACCTAGTCATGACTCTATGTCCCGTACCCCGACTCTGATCCCCGTTGTTCAAGCCTCTCCCACTTCTCCTAGTCCTAGTTCAATGCCAGACTCGCGCTTGTCGTGTCGCGACGTCTGGGATTCGCGGTGTTTGTGAAAGGTATCTGACGGCGTGCTGCGAGTGCTGTCTGGAGGTTACGCCTAAACGACGGGTGTCTCAGTTCTCTTCCTTCACCCATCGCATGTAGTGTCCACTGCGTTGGATTCAACCTGCTCTTGGCCTGGATGGGTGCGTACGATGGCGTACGCGTGTATCTCCTGCTTGATCGGCGCATTCCGTGCGCACATCCGGTGCTCCTTCTCGATATTCTTTCTTGCCTCTGCGCTGCTCGATGTTCCCGCTTCTCTGCCTTCATCCCTTCGTATTACCTATCCACATCACTTACACCGCTCGTTCTTGCTTCTACTCGAGTCCTAGCCACACGTCAGCCTTGCGCTCGTCGAGGCACCTGGTATTAGTTGGATTCCTTCGACGTTCGGCAGAAAAGGATAGCTGAGTGCGGTCTACTGGTCACATCTGGAGACTTTTTTTCTACTCTGATCTCATCTGCTCAGACGACGCAAATTCTTTGTGGAATACCCAGCATCCATTTCTTTTTCTACTCGAGTATCCTGGGACTTGCCTTGGTTGTTACTGCATCTGCGTGCAGAGATTACGCATGCGCCTGAAGACCTGCATCGTTGACTGCTCCTCAGTGGGCTTCTTCAAATTCGACCCTGCCTCAAATCTGCAAGTTTCTCTAGACTTGCTCAGAGTGTCAAGGTTCTGTTTCCGTTTGATTCTTGCCGAATATTTAAAATACCACCGTAATTCTCTTCGGGTTGCACACATCGCTCTTTAGATGAAGGTGTCTTTTTGATAGATAGATAGATAATGCTCATTTGAGGGCCTGTCGGCTCTCACATTCGCTTCGAGTTTTTCGCGTACTTTCAAATCCATGGTTAGTTCGATGTTGTACTTCCTTATTTCCCCAAGTAAAGCTCTGATCATAGACGTGTTGGCAGAATGAGAGAAGGGGAAAAGGTCCAAAGATCCTGTTATCATGACGTCAGCCTCAGTTGCGGACCCGCCGGGCCGGGGAGGCTTCTTTTCCACCTTCCGACTGCGACGTTCTCCCTCTTGTTCCCATCCATCTCGACGTCTCATGTCATGATGGACCTCAAGGCGCTACCGGACGATTCGACAATAGCGAAGGCTGCGGCACTCGAAGTGTTGGACGCGAAGGGCGAGAAGGTGAAGTTCGGGTCGATTATCGAGGGGCAGAAGACCATTGTCGTGTTCATCCGTGAGCTGCTTTCACTCCGTCTCGATTCCGAACTTATGGTTGTGTAGGGCACTTCTTCTGTGGTGTACGAAACTTCTCCTATAATTTACCGGGCGTTACTCATGCTTTCCCTCCTGCCTTCCTCTCGTTGACCAGGCCTGCCAGGTGCGTCGAGCTCGTCCTTCCCACTCCTCCCTATCTCACCTCCTCTTCCACACCCTCTCGCTCTCGCTCACAGGCGTACGTCGAGCAACTCGTGTCGGTCCCACAAGACTCCCTCACCCAAGCCGGCACAAAGATCGTCGTCATCGGATGCGGCGAGGCCGCCGCCATACCCCACTACGCTGGTCCGTGCGCCCCACCACGTCTCAACCGCATCCTTGTCATTCGTCTTACCATCTCCCGGCTACAATAGAAACGACCAAGTTCACAGGACCGATCTACGCCGACCCCTCGCGAGAGCTCTACCACGCGCTCGGAATGACGATCGAGAACCTCCAACGCACGCCGGCGGGAGAAGAGAGGCCGAGCTACTTGCGCGGGATGAGCCTCTTAGGGGGAACGTTACGCTCTATTTGGGTGCGTGTTGTGTATCCACCCTCATTTCTATTTCTGCAAGTGGCGGTCGCCCTAATGCTAACGTGGGTTCTTACAGCGCGGACCCGTGAAGAACCCGACGCTCATCGGCAAGCAGGGTAACATCTCGCAACTCGGTGGCGAGTTTATCTTTGGGCCAGGTGCGTCTGCATCAGCAGCTACTGCGCGACTCGCTGCTCATACTCGGCCAGGAAACACATGCTCCTTCGCATCTCGCATGAAACATACCGAAGACCGTGCGTGCTCTCCTTTCATCGCCTCCTATCTGAATGACTGAATCCTTCCTGACTGCGCGAAACCCCTCTTGTTCTTCCAGATATCGAAGTGGCAGATCTGATGAAAGAGGCTGGCGTCCTCCTTCCTTGACAAATCTTACTGCATATGCGATATCAACTCGAGATGTACGTCTAATGTACTTGTATCTTTCTTTGGTTCGTCTGTAAATCTAGTTCTACGGTTACTCTTTGTTTTCCATGAAACACTCGGTCAGCAAACATTCGTTCAGGTAAACGATCGCCTTGCCCCAAAGTCAACGTCACCCCTCTCGTTGTTTCTGGTCGTGTCGACGTTGTGGATGAATCACGAATCGCAACTGACGCTCGTGCCCTTCAATGATAGTGGCATTGACTGACCTCATTCCGTCTTTTCGTCGCGTATCGCTTCCCATACTACCCTCCTTCTTGAATCTTCTTCAATTGGCGCGCCTCTCTTCTCGTATTGCATCCCGCTCATCCTTGTCCAGTTAAATATTTATCGATTTTCCACAGGCTCGTTCACGACTCGAGCTACTCCATGTCTTGTGATTAACCCCCATGTCGAACTGTCGCCCCGAGGTGCGCTTCCTCCGGACGGTAGTCCCTGAGCGATAGCCGTTCGATTTGATAAGGCCTTTGCACATTATGCTTGCCCCGTATCTTCTGGACTGTCTAGTATATGGCTGGACATGCCTCGCATCTGCAGTTGCGGCCAGTCGCAGTTAGTCGGGCCGTGGACCTATCAAGGATCGCTGTCCTTCTGGCCTTTTTTTCAGTCGCTCATTCATCTTAAAAGCCTGGTCCCTCCCCTGTAGCGTTTTTTCTTCAGGCATCCAGGAAATGACCTGCAGCTGACCAACACCCCCCCCTGCATCGCCTCCTCGAGGCCTCGTTATCGTGTTTGCAATACAAATATCCCACTCAATACTTGTGGATATTCACAGTCGCTTGCTCTCTATAGGCCCTCTGAAGCCTTAGCTCGGTCGACAGATTGAAGAACACCTACGTCTCTCGTGTCCCTATATCATTTATGTCGAACTCCTCCGTAAGTAGCGCCTCGGTCCATGGGGGCGAATCGTGCCTTCATCAATGCTTCATCTCACGCACTGATGATATGTTCGATAGCATCCATCATCAACTGACCAACTGACCTTTTTCCGAGCGATAGATGCCGCCTCACAGGCCAGAATGCGCTGCGTATGACAGAGCGTTCTGCAAGAGGGAGATCCGGGCTTCCTGTTTTTTTTTGGGTTTTACAGAAATATAGTAGCTGATTCCTCTTTCTTCGTGCGATAAATTTAGAAGGAAGTGGCGCGTTGATGTCTATTGAGGGCAGGGCGCTGAGGGAGGATGGCCATGGGCGAGACGAGCGGAATACGGGCGGGGCGGAAAGCACAGACGAAGACGAGAGTGGCGACTGGAAAGGAAAATTCCCTAGACACCTAGAGAGGTGGCCATCGTGTGAATCGGAACGACTCAGAGGAGCACGATAAGAATGAAAAAGGAGACTATCGTACGCTCTCAGCGGGTTGAACGAAGAGGGTGGACGAATGAAAGGTTTGGTCGTGGGAATGTCGGACTTTTGCCCCCACTTCGACTCCAGGAACCCGTGCAGTTCTTCCTCTCTGCCCTCATGTCGTTCCCTCTGCCCCGCTTCCGCCCCGTCATGCCTGTGGACGTCCCTACAGCGCAGACTCTATTCACCCCCTCCTGTCCACGTCGCACCTTTCGTCCTGATTGGGATATCTGTTCTTGCTGCATCCACATCGCTCTCTGCAGAACCTCCGCAGGACAGCCCCATCGTACGGCCCACGTCCAAGCCAGTGCCTGTTCTTGTTCCTCTCCTTTCGAGCCGCTCTCATTTTTATGATTGGTTGCTCTCGGAGAGTATCATAAGCAGCCGTGCAGGTTTGGATGTGCGTAAACGATGGCGGTTGCCTCCTTCAGCCACGAGACCGAGCTTACTCCTCCTCCGTTCCTGATGTTCTGATGGATGAAATATGATTCAAACCCTCTGGATCGATGTACACCTCTTGTATGCGACAAATGTCAATCAAATCTTATCAGATTATCAATCTCTGCTAGGACATCGACGTTCAATCGTTTGAAAATGCCGAGAGGAATGTTCATCTCCCTCAGAGTCCGAGATCAAGCCTTCGGATTTCCTCGGTGCAAATTAGGCCCGAAGGCGAGAGCCGTTTTTACGAAGAGTGCCTGGAAGCTCACGAGGAAACGTGAAGACGAGGATCGCCATGAAACCCGGTCAAGCAAATAGCCTTGTAGCGACGCGTTTCGACATTGGCACCCAGGTTATGGGGATAGGCACCGAAATATACAGCATGACTGAACACAGAATCGGCGGAACGAGAAATTGCTGGGAAAATCAACCAAACTGTACGCGCGAGAGTTCGGAAATATCTGAGACAGGTGAGGGTGAACGCGCTCCGCTCGTTCGTGGTTCTAGAGGAAGGCTAGTAGGTGAGGGTGAGGGCGGATTGAATATTGAAATATTGAAGGGTAGTCAGTCCAAACAAGCTTGCATACTATTCTTCATCGTGTGGCTATCAAATCTTCGTGCTAACGAGGCTTCGGCGTATCGTGGGAACTATCTTGTTCGGCGTCAATCCAGGCTTCGTGGGCGTCAAACTGGACAAATCGTGGTCGAACAAATAACTGAGCAGGACTAAACGTGGCGTGGTGAGTTGTGTGAGGTTCTATGTACATGAGAATAGGCATTTATACTGTAGACTACGTAGGATGTAAGTCATTTGGAAGAAACAATGGGATGGTGGCACAAAAGCAACTGGCGTGAGGGGAACTGATCGTATTTCTATCGACATGGACGACTTATACGATGAACATCCCTCTTTTCACATATTCGATGGCAACGGAAGTTGAATCATTTCCGTTGGTTGACCTTGGCGGGAAAAGAGGCGTCGTCACATTGCAAATCGTGCCCGCGATTGGGAGTGTGCCGTTCAGGAAATAGTTTCGAACATGACGGTAGGTGCATTCAGATGGGGCCGCAACCGAAGTATGCTGGTGAAAGTGAGGCCATGTATTCAACGATGGGGCTGTCCAATCAGAAAGAAAGAACGACTTACTCCAGGAGTGTCTTGGGTTAGGAGGACGGATCCGGGAAATGCCTTGACGGCTTGCTTCGCGCTATCAACTGTATTAGAACATTGGCTCACAATGAGAGAGAAACAGACGCACGCTGCAAGAGGAGTGATGGGATCCGCGGTATTGCCAATGATAAGGAGCGGATGGCTCGTATTAGCGGTAATAGGACCTATGTTTCGAATTCCATACCGATCCCAATGACGACTGGGGGGCAGGGAGAAAGGAAGAACGGACCTTTGAAACTATTGGGATGAATCTTCCAACCACTAAGAGAGATGTCAACATCGTCCTTGTGTTAAAATTTGAAAAAGCACTTACGAGCACAACAGGCGCACAGATGCAGCCTGGCTCCCGAAGCTCGACCTCAAGCTGGCCTGTTTCGCATATTCGGCCAACGTGGCTGGGCTATCAGAAACAGGCTTTCCATCAGCACACTCAACTGCAGCTGGAGTTTCACCCCCTCGCGGTATCGCGAGCTGGTACAGAAGGCTTGCATCTCCGTCCTCCAATAATTTCAAGCCTTGAGCGAGGGTAGGGAAGGTCTGGTACGGCGCGTAAAGCGCGATGAAAATGGTGCTCTTCAGCAGGGCGTAATCAAGGACTCCGTATTGAGGAAAGGAGGGCGAATAGGCAGGAGCAGGTTGGCGAAGGACACGTTTGTACAAGGCATCGAGACGTTGTTTAATAGCACTGGGTTGAGGAGAGTGGAACGCACACGAATCCGGGCCCGCGGCAGCACATCCGTCGAAGAACGTTTGGAGGGCCTTGTCGGCGTCGACGATGTTGTTGATCCATTCAGCTAAATATGGAGAGGCAAAGATCAGCAAGGAGAAGAAATTGAAGTGTGCGATATTTGAACGCACTAGCATAATACCCATCGAGATCTAACACACCTAATGCCATAGAGTAAGCTTTCTCTGAAAATTTCTTACGTTGGGGATACATACCGTCGAGAATTGCACGTTCGATATTGTCCTAAACCACCCTTTACAGTGAGTTCAAATTATCAAAGCGGATTGTTTGAGAGATGGGATACCGGGAAAAGAGCAGCAAAAGTCGCTCCAAGAACGGTCCCGTATCTATAGAGGGCGCAGCGACTGTCAACGCCCGAAACATAGATCAACGTCACGAGGGAACTTACGAAAAACCCCAGTACTGCAGCTTCTCCCGCCCATGGGCCTTGACGATACTCATCATATCCCGTGCCACATTATCCGTCGTGACATGGGACAAGAACCCATTGTCTCTACCCTGAGCGAGCCTGCCGAAGACTTGCATCCGTGCCCATCTCCCGGGCAGAGCAGGTAAAGAGGAAACCTCCATATTCCAATCGTTATACCCGAGGCCAAATTCGACGCGTTCCACGTCGTTGTTGAAGATCGATAATATACGCGGGGTCGAGTTGGCGACACCTGTGGAAAAGAAAGTCAGCCATAGAGCTCAATCGAGTTCCATGCCGATGGACTTGCACGAACCTCTGGGATCGAACCCGACCAGGTCGAATTCTTCGCCAATGACGGAGGCTATATCACTTCCGATAGAAGAGAGTACATACTCGACACCGCTCCCCCCTGGTCCTCCAGGATTGATGAGGACAGGTCCACGATAGGAAGGCGAGCCGGCCAGTCCGAGAGGAGATGGGATACGAAGCAGAGCTATGGCGGCGGAACCTGCCCCGGGATCGGAGTAGTTGAGTGGTACCTATATAGTCAAAGAAGTAAGAATAAGAAGACAAAGTGGAGAGAAATTGAGAACAGACGCACGCTGAGGCGGGTACATTGGGTTGCCTCGCTATAGCAGGTAACCCAGTTGAGAGTAGTGCTAGGCGCGATCTGGGGAGAAAACACACAATCAGGGGAGGAAGGCTGGTCATAGAATAACCTACCGAGTCCCAGTCGAACGTGGGTACGTCCTGCCTTCTTGAATAATGAGAAAATACGGGCAAATCGGAGGCGAGACTAGCAACACCCAAAGCCAGCTGGAGGAACAGCAAAGTAGACTTCATTCTAGGGATCGAAACACAGGTACAAGGAATGCTCATTAGCTCGCTGTTGGGCCCTTTAAAAGCATTCAAGCAAATCATCGCCTTCGAGACCCTAGGACGGGTATTTGGCCAAGCGCGTGTAAGCATGCTTCTAGCATCATTTTCGCTCGTAATGGTAAGTATCTCGGATCCGAGTACGTGATGTTCAGTTTCTCGCCTGCCATTTCTCCCACTTACGAAGGCGTCAGAGGCGAATCTACAACATTAGGGGGGAACAAGACTCGCCTCCCTCCGACTATTGCACGTCTCCGTAAAGAAAACCTTCCAAACTCTTCCAAAATGCAGTTCTCAAGTTCAGTGTGACCTGACGTAGCCTGCAAAGCATCTTTGATCATCCATGTGGTCCTTCGGCCGCAACGGGAGACTTTCAGTCCCGATAGCGCAGCAATAATTGCGCAGGTTCCTTGCAAGCAAGGGTCCTGGGAGTGTCAAAATTCGTGGGCAACGGGCACACCAGCATTCCGACATCTCAGCAATTTACCACATGTGACTCAAAAGATGATCTTATCCTTATCACCTATACATTTATGACCCTTCGACAAAGTATGAGGCTTCAAAGCATCAAGTTCACCACCACCTGTTTCGTCTACCAATCCAACTTGACGCCTACGTCGGGATAGGAAATCCCACTCATCAGGCAATGAATTCAACGGCAGCATGGACAAAGAGAACGTACCTCGAGGATCGAAGCTGACAAGATCGAATTCGCGGCCGATCACAGATGCTAGCCTCCCCAAGAAGGTACATATAGTATACACCACTCCCGCCTGGTCCTCCCGGATTAAAAAGCACGGGCCCGTGGTACGTAGGTGAGCTAGCGATGTGAAAGGGCGAGCGGAGGCGGAGGCTATAGCAACTGAGCCTGCGCCTGCACTTGGGTCGGAGTAGTTAAATGGTACCTGAGTTTAACAGAGTATGAAAGAATGCTGAATGACCGGATAAGAAAGCGTACTTACACTAAAGCGAGTGCACTGAGTCGCGTCGGAGTAGTAGCTGACCCAGTTGAGGTTCGCACTGGGTGTCAGCTAGTTCAGAAGTCATTAGACTTATAGCAAGGAAACATAGGTGCCATAGAAATACGCCCAGAATTCCAATCAAAACCCGGGTCCGTCTAGTTCTGTCCTCTTGCATACGGCACCAATTGGCAAGATGCGCAAGACCTGCTGCCATCACCGAGGCGCGGGCAAAAATTTCCGGAGACTTTCATTAAACTTCCTGCAGTAAGTTGGGTGATTATAAGAAACGAGGGAATAAGAGAGGTAGTTATGACCCACTTGCACTAGTTCCGTAGCTTAAAATGCCGGCCACCGCCGGTCCGTTGTTGTCCCCACTCTTCGTTTACAACTCCAGGCAGACGAAATCGATAGCGACCATGTGTTGCGCAGGAATGCACAGGCTCTTCTCATTTTTTAACGACGTCCACGTATCCGTATGAAGCGAAGGCATTCCTCGAGGCAGTGCCACTTTCCTCTCGTCAAGCTCTCATTTACTTACATCAGTGCAATGCCGAGCCATAATTTTCGTGCGGTTTCATGTTCCTCGGGGTCGAAAAACGAGTCGAAGTGGAGTATTTCACAGTTAGTTGTACGGCGAGATGGGGAAGTCGGGGAAGATGACGCGTCGGACCGGATAGAACGATTATTCTCACGATACGGATTCTTCCGACCCATAGGTCCGTCGGGTTTCTCGGACGATCCAACTTGCACCATAACCTCCAGCGTGTACCCCGACCCCAACATTCATCGTCGGCAAACTCACGTCAATTCCCCCTTTCTACGTAGGCGCCTTCACAATGACGACTATAACCATGGAACTGGGCTCTTATGTACGATTCAGATCCCAATTCGTCCTGAACGATGTCAAGCGGGTTCTCCTTTCCACGACGCTTATCCTATCCTGCGGGCCAGGACGCATACGACATCGCTGAAAATCCTTCGTAATTCCACCTATTTGTCTTATTCACCATCGCCAAATGGTCAATCTGAATCGCAAGCCAACTCCGTATCACTACGAACAAGGCGAGCCTCGGCGTCGCGATTCGTTCTCTCCTTCTCACCCTCCTTCTCCTCGGGACCCCTCTCCTAGCGGACGTGCTCCGGGCATCTCATCTAACACTTTTTGGACTGGTCCTATCTCTGCCGCAGTCCCTGTTCCGTCGTCGGAACCGGCCGCTCGCAACCCACGCATACACCGACAGAGCGGGATCCCTTCCATCTCTCGCCCTCGAGGGTCTACGATAGGGGGCTCTACCTATGGTCTTAGCACGAATGAGAGTTCGAGGCCTGCCCAATTGCAAACACCGACGCCTCTCGCCCCTACCTCTACCTCAAAGAAAGCGAGCTACGGCCTTCTCTCCGTGTCTTCCTCTCCTGCGCATGCGCACGACCCTGCCGAACGACGGGCAGTCTCCACACCCGACCCACCACACAGACCCGATTTCTACAAGAACATCAACGAGTACGCTCATAGTGGTGCGAGCAGCCCGCCCCTCGTCGACTTTACGCGGTTCGAGGACACGTACCGTCCGCCGCGAGAGCGGAGGTTCGAAGGCCTGTTGGCGGTATCGAGCTCGAGGTCTGGGTTTGGGTTATCTGAGAGCCTGGGTCTAGGAGCGAGGGAGAGAGGGGAGGTGAGGAGCGTCAGTGGAGGAGCTGTACTCATGGGCAACGATGGTCAGCGCGGGGGTCAGGGCCGCCACGGGCTGAACTCGGCATTGAAACATCCTGGCCCACGAGAGGACTTTAGCTTTGGTACAAAGATGCAACCGAGTCATGATTCGGGCAGGGAATGGCGCACCATAAACGTGTCTGAGCCCCCGCTTCCAGCGTCTGCACGCAAGCCTGACCCACGTCTTGTTCTCGACACGCTAGAGGAGTTATTTGCTTTGCATGACCAGACAGTCGGGGAGAAAGCGCTAGGGCACCTTGACGCATACGAACTCCTCGGTGCGCATCAGCTTGACCAAATGGACTTCGAGGAGCGAGAGAGGATACGCGGGGCGAGGATGACGGGTCAGCAGACGAGCTTCACGCGGAGCAAACGCCCTCTGGGTACGTCGTCCTTTCTTTTCTTTCCACCACTCTAATCTTCCTAACCCCTCGATCAGCTGTTCTCGGCGAACCCATCCGTCGCGCTTCCTTGTACGCCTCGATACAGATGGTCCTCGCCGGGCGCGAGCACGAGCTGCCTATCCTGATCGTGCACTGCGTGGAGGAGCTCTACCGCACGGGCATCTACCAGCCCTCGCTCTTCCGCACCCTTCCCAACCGCGCACGCCTGCTCGAGCTCATTGGGATATTCGACTCGGAGGTGCAGCGGCCGGGCAGCATCATACGCTCGCGCTCGAGGGGATCACGGGCAAACATCTCGATGGGGTACTCGTACTCTGGTTCCAGCGATGGTGGTGGTGGTGGGGTGCCAGGCCAGACGATGGGCTTTGGGAGTGCGACGTCTCTCCATCTTGAGTCGACCCCAGATGTCTGTGCCCTGCTGGCGACGTACCTGTCGTCCCTTCCAGAATCGATATTACCGGCGTCACTATTCGAGGCAATATGGAATGCATGTGCAATTGGGGAAGATGAGGAGAAAGACTGCGACTCGGACCGCGGGTCCTCCATGGACGCCGGACTGAGTCACTTGGCGGCATCAGCGTCGACACCTGCGTCGGGTTATGCTTTTAGGGGCCCGCAACAGCATCACCCACGCACCAGAAGATTCAGTTCCCCCACCGACCATGCGCAGATTCTCGCCGCCCAACTCCTTTTGCACCTCCTTCCTTCTCCGCACTTCAGCCTTCTCATCTACCTCCTCGCGTTTTTCAGCCAGGTCGTTCTTGTCCGCGACGAGAACGGAGTGGGCATCGAGGATGTGGGCCGGATGTTCGGTGCACGGGTCTTTGGTACTGGCGGTGGTTATCCACGCTCGGAGAATGCGAAGGGGAAAGGAAGGTCGAAGGAGAGAGGAAAGAGTCGCGAGGAAGGAAGGCAGAGGGGCGAGGCGATGATGGTGTGGTTCTTGCATCGTTGGGGCCTCATCTCGGAGACGTTGTTCGAGGTCGTGGAGGAGGCGAAGATGAGGCGCTCGAGGGTGATGAGGAGAGATAGCTTAGGTGGGTACGTTGTCAGAGGGTTGTCGCAGGAGCAAGAGGAGGAGAGCGATGAGGAAGGCGATGAAGAAGGTCAGCAGCACAAACTTGAAGAAACCAGAGGCGAAAATGACATCGCAGAAGAACGCGAACATCACCCTCCGATGCCACCTCCCAAGGACCGTGTTTCGACGCTCCAGGAGATCCTTTCCGTCTCTCGTTCGTCCTCGCGTGCGCGTTCGCCTTTATCCAAGCCCAGCGAAGCAGACGAAGAAAGCATCTCCAAACTTCGCCTCCTCCAACCTCCGGCCTTACAGAAGAGCCTCAGCGCTTCGGATTCGTCGCGGTACAGCTTCCACACTCCACTTCCACGTATCCGACTGCAAGATATGGACTTGGAAGAACTTCGACAGTCGACGCCGCGTGTCAAGGGGAAGAGGAGGGATACCGGAGGAGGATTACCGATGGACGAGGAGGGCTTTGGTACGTTACCTTTTCTTTGCGTTCAACACTAGGGTTTGCTTATCCTTTGCACTTCAAGTGCTCACGCCCCGAATGCCTCCATCGTTCTTCATTTCACCACCTGATGCCAACCAGCGCTCGGCGAACGCGGGGCATGGAGACATCAACCCCGTCGTGCACTCACGACTCTTGCATCTCCGCGAGCGAGACCGAAACCACACTCCGTCCACATCTACGTCGCCCAAACGCGAAAGTGGGTATTCTAGCCCGAGGGACGCACCCACACAGGACGAATCAAGCGCTACGCTGACTCTCAGCGTACCTAGCGGTGGTCCGCGGCCCGTCCCACGCGTAGAACGGGCAATATCGCACGACTCTGCGAGTGTCAGCGTTCATTCGATGCCCTCGTGTACGTCCTTTTTCTCTATTATTACTCCACTCTTATCTAATCCTCACGTACGTGATAGTGTCAGAAAGACTCATGGACCTCTCGATGTCCACACTCATGGACGTCGACACGAGCATGCCCAACTTCTCCGTCGGCGACGATCCCGACGGTGAACGGGGTCACGAACACCAGGAGAAGGCGAAAGGGTTGGCCGCCAACACTGCCCCGCTTACTGTCCCCCCGAAGTTGGCGAGGCGATACTCATCAGGACCGACGCTTAGCCAGATCCCCGCGTCGCGTTCTCTGCGAGCCACGGACTCCAAGGAGAAGGAGAGGAAGGTGGAAGATCTGGAGAAGGCGCTCGCTGCTGCTCGGGCCGAGTTGGTAGAGGAGAGGGTGAAAGTTGAACGGCTGGAGGCGAGGGTTAGGAAGTTGGAGGGCAAGTCGGTTACCGGCAGGCATTTGGACAACGAGGAGGGCGCCGAGTAGTGGGTGAGTAGGAATGTGGATGTGGAGTTGGAATGGACATTGGTGTTGATTGTGTGCGTCTTTTGGCATTCCGCGTTGGAGTCACAGCCGTAACTTACAGTAGGTTACTTTGTAGATGCAGTACAAACTGCGCATCTTTCTTCGTTGAATATCGAGAACTCAGTGAGTGTCTCTTTCCAAGAAGGTCGTGCTCAGAAAAAACGTTTCGCTCCTTTATAGTCCGTCATATCGATTGCGGCAATTGCCGCTCGACATCTCGCAGATTAGTAAGTGCAACACTAAAATTGGTAATGATCTGCTCAACTGATGGCGTGCCACGCCGCTACGAGCAGTGCAGCGAATGCTATATCCTGCATGGGTATAATCAGACGTGAAAAGAGGCTGCGCCCCACGCCATCTAGCGACGACGTCCAAACCATGGACGCGGCTGTCTCTACGTCTGCTGAACGGGCGGTGTCGTCGGTGTTGAGTCGTCGGTCAGTGGACGCCGAAGTATCGAGCCCGCAGTAGAATGTTCAATACCATCCGAAGACAACGAGAGGTAAATATGCGAGATGGCTAGTATATAAAACAACCAAAAATACGGGAGTGGGCATCACCTATCTCATACATTCTCTCGATTCTCGAACATGCACTGTCATCTGTGCTGTGAAAGGCTCTCGGAGAGTCTTGAAGGTCTAAAGTCGTGGTCTGGATGTGCATAAACGATGGCGGATCGTCCCGCGGCTGACAAACTTTCTGGACTTGCCGCTCTTTCCTCCCCCTCTTATGGTGCCTACCCACTACCCATCCCCTCTCCCACATGCTTGATTTTCCACAACCACTCTCTTGATTCCAAGTACCAACCCGCCCGTCTTTCTTGAGCTACTGTAGAGCGGCTAGTAGGCCCGATCCGACCCCATTGTTGAAGAATATCACGCTTGCAATTAGTCGGCTGGCCGCTCGCTGTGCGACGCGTGTCCATAGTTGTGTGCAAATTATGTTCCTACCATGAGCGTTTCAACACATAACCGCCATCTCTTTGGGCTCTCCTCGATTTCTCGTTGCGGCCAAAAGGCTGCTTTCAACCCTAATTCTTTTTAAATCCAAGATCAAGATCTTGAAAATTTGAACTCTCCTTAGTGGCTGTCTTGTTCGTCGACGCATGATGAGAATAAACACCTGGATTTTACCATCTGGTTTACTTCTCTCCACCTCTCTCTAAGCTGGCCATTCTGTCGGTCTTGTCAACAATCTGCGTGCTCTTATCTTCCTTATCTCACAGAACAGGGGTGTCAATTGAAGTTTTGGGGTTGCAGCCGCGTCCTGCGACAGTGAGGCCAGCACGCATCCTCACCCTCTAATGCCTGCTTTCGACACACAGAGTATAGAAAATTTCCCGGAATATTCTAAGACAAATAATGTAGTAGAAGCCTGCATGTAATAACGTAATTCGTAAAAATGACTGTTCGTTCAGTCGGGACGGAGAAATTTCAAACGCGTCTGAGTACGCATCGTGTCACGTGCAGATCACTGACATTAATATTCAGAAATCTGCCTCAAAATCTCTCGATTGAACCACAACCGTCATCCGATATCCCATGAACAGAGCCGCTGCTGCGTCTGCGCACATAGATGTGCCCACCAACGCGCAAACCTTCCATCAAGGGACCATGTGTTGAACATCAAGGTTGTTGCGACCCTGCCTCGGACATCTTGCTTTCCCCCATCATCGAGCCCGACGGTTCTTTGGCACCTTCTAGCGACCTTGGAAAGGCTAGGGAGTGAATCTTGAAGCTTCTGGCCCTACATGTTGACGAGTGCAACCGCAGGAACGACCGGGTTTGGACCAACGAGCCGGGTAAGTACTATTTCTTGAGCCCGCGCGGACGATTGCTTTACTTTTTGTTAGATGCCTGAGACTGAGGAGGATCTTCAGCGCCTTAATACACTGCAAGAGGTGCGTAACATCCGGGTTTAAGAAACTAGCGATCATGTTGGTTCTATACAAGGGAAACAAAGGTGGGGGAAGGAAGAGGTTTCTGGTCGTTGAAGAGTACGAGGAACCGGTGCAGACTCCCCCGGAGAATGTGCGTCTGTTGTTAGGGGAATAATTCTCTGCATTGAACTAAAGTGCGACTGACGTAGCCTGCTACCTTTGAAAGTGGCACTCCTTACGCATACGGACTACCCAAGAAAGAAGGCCACGACTACTGGAACGACCTTCTAAAACCTCTCCAAGCGCACGATAGGGCCCAATGTAAGATCTGGGAGGACAAGGTGCAGAATATCCTGATCTTTGTGCATTTGCTACGCTCCTCGTCCATCTCTACTTTCTAAACAATCTCACCAGGCATCACTTTTCTCTGCTGTCGTCACGGCTTTCATTGTCGAATCATACAAGAACCTCAAGCCTGATCCCAACGACGCCACCGTCGTACTCCTAACACGCATCGTCGCTCGTCTTGACAGCGTGGTCAACGGCTCGACACCATCGTTTACGCCCGATGAACCAATCCCTTTCTCCCCCACATCCATCAGCGTCAATGTATTCTGGATCCTGAGCCTCGTCGTCAGCCTAACAACAGTGCTCATCGGAATCGTCGCATCACAATGGCTGCGTGAACACCAGCTGCGCCCAGAGCACTTCTCAGCCCAGGAACGATTCGCCCTTCTCAGCATGCGGACGGAGATGATCGAAAAGTGGCGCATCCCTGCATTCTTTCTTTCCCTTCCTGTCCTCCTTGAGCTCGCATTGGTCCTATTTTTCCTTGGCCTCGCCGAATTCCTCCGTTCGCTCGACGTTTATGAAGTTACGGTGCCCATCATCGTGGCGATATCCCTCTTGCTGCTATTCCTTGTCACTACCACATCCATCCCGGCTCTCCAAGTCATGACAGTCCGCTCGACGAGGACGCAAATCAACAAGAACGTCCCAATTCCATGTCCCTACAAATCACCTCAAGCGCGACTATTCCGCCTTCTCATCTCTTCGAGGCTGGGAAATTTAGTCGCACATATCATTTTCATTCCCGTTTACTCTACTATCACCCAATCCGTTAAAGCTGCTCATTCACTTAAGCTCGGCGGACTTTTCTGGCGATACATATCGCCGTTGATAGCACCCTTGCGCACCGAACCTGCCCGAATGCGAGTCAGGAAAGCTCGGGCATTTATCACCGACCCTATTTCCTTCATTCGTGGGCGTCGACGAGCTGAAGGTCGTGCTAACTACGAGATTTACCAGCCATGTTACCCAGAATACAATCCAGCCAATGGTCGCTCATGGACAGACCTCGACATGGAGTGGATATCCCTTCTTCGTCACTATTCGTCGCAGACCCTCATCGGGTGGCACTGGAGCCCGCTCGATGGTAGATTCCAAAAGGACTTACAATATGGCCCCTTATACGATCACCTCCTCAGCATTGAGCAAGTCTGTGTGCGACACCGACACTACCCAACCATCCTTCACTCCGCCTACCACTGTTTCGTGGACTGTATCTCGACGGACGACATGAAACCCGGTCAACCTTCACTCGACCGCACGTCTAAGCGTTTCGGAGACGACTACTACAAGACCGTCATTGAGCTTTTGAGGCTTCCTGAAACCGTCGTTATCTCCGATCTCGTATCGCAACCACCAAGCCCTGACTTGATGTATGACGAGGCTGTTGTGCTCTTCATCGAACGTTTTGTACCAGTTCCAGAGGATACGAAGAAAGAGCTTTTGTTCCGAACCCTCAATCATGTCTCCGAGAACAGCGGTTCTTGGAAGGCAGATAAAGATCGGCGACTAATGGGCCTCGCTCCTAATCGAACACGGATGTACAGTACCCCATTACATGTATCTCTGGTGCAAGGAGTGCCGGAGGATGGCAAGTTTGTCGTCATTTCACCACATGGATGAAACTTGACGTCCCGAATATCAATGCTAGCCGGACGATGCACCGGCATTAAATATGTCCAATCATTCTTCAGAAATATCGCAGACGGCAAGATCGACTGGACACCACACCAGATTTTCGTCGAGGATCTTCGCGGCCTCGTGAGCAACTACCTCCGTGCCTCCTCCGAGTCGCCTCCACAAACCACAATCGATGCTCCAGGCCTTGTCGAACTAGCTGTCTCTGTCCTCAATGCGAATCTCAAGCTCCACTTAGAGCCAGCTCCGCGACCAACAGACCAGATCCCCGTCCGGCGTGCCGAGCGCATGGCCGCCCATTCAGTCCTCAGCGCATGGGCCATCGTCGACGGTTACATGCTCAACTGCAGGCACCACCAACTTCTTGTTCCTCATTCCGTGCTGGATCTGGCGGTGACGTTCAAGAGTGTCGTCGACGATATCATCGCGCGTCCTGCAGAGGTACGGAATAAAGCGATTCTGAGGATTACGAGTGATATTTGGGGCAAGGATGATGCGTACATACTCAGAGAGCTCGAGTACCACCGAATACGGCAGGAGAGTATCTTGAGCTCGCTATATCTGCCAAGCAGCACGGAGCAGAGTGAGTAGTTGTTAGTCTCGTTTGTCGATATTAGAACTGACTGATGTTTTTACGCACATCTTCAGAGACTCCTGCTCTTCCAGACACGGAACCTAGCTCTGCTTCACCTCTTCTCGCTCCTGGCTCGCCTCCATCCAACAATCTGGCGGACACATCGGAAGTTGAACCACCCATAAATCTGCCTAACAATCAAAATGTGAACGATGAAGACAAGAGCAATTCGACCTCAAGTCATGAAGGGTCTCGTAACGATGAGTACGATTGTGCAGAAGCGGGAATTTCACGACAGCAGCCGTCGTGAACTTGCTACGTGGATGGTGTCTGGCTTGTTCATTGTATCTGTCGTTTATCACAATATATTTAACGGAACTATGTCCAAGTATGACAAATTCGGTGTTTCTGGACACAATCGAATCCTTCCATGAACCTCAGGACTATTCGAATGGCGTGGTATGATGCCCGTGGAAGGGCTTCCGCTCAACGATGGTCTTTGATCCAGTTAACTTTTTGTACTTCCGCCCTACTGGAAAGCCTCGAAGCTGTGTATTGGCAACTTTGCCACGGAACGGAGCGTGTGTAGGCCCCGCTAAAGCTACAATTATTGCGGAGAGCAGGAGAGCGGCGGAGAGAAACTGACTCTTGAGAACGAAAGTCATGATAAAATAGAGGAGGCTAAAGGATCGACAAGGTTTCAGCTGCTCAATGCCGACCAAGAAACGCGGCTTTATAATCTTGAAGAAAGGTAGCCAAGGCAGTGCTCGTAGCAGAAAGATTGGGGCGACCAACATCCTGATTTGTGCTTGGCCATACGTACGCGTCAAGTCACGTGCTCGGACGTTCGTGAGCCGCACCCGCGTCGTCCTAAGTGACTTGCTCCCTCACTTCAAGTTCGATATCGAGTCGTCGTCGATCTTGGATTTGCGCCGTAGCGTGTCGCCCCACATGTTTTTTTACCCACCTCTATCCCCTCGTTTCTGCCAAATACCGCCTCAAAACGCTTCGAGTCTGCTGCTCATCGTGGGCCCCCGGGCCTTTCATTTGGATCCTCGACCTCCGAGAGATACGCGGAGAGAGTCCGTCTCCAAATCCGCAGCTGTGTGCCTAAAACCGACTTTGCTGGACAACGGCGAGCCCTTGAATTCAATGTCAGCTACAAATGTTAGCAAACGACAGAAGGTTGGGTGGGCGATAGAAACCGCCAGCAGTTTGGAGGCAGTCAGGTTGTAAGTCCTTTCTCTCGTCGCATTAGGCTTCCCCCTAGATGTATTTATAATTGTCCACCCTGTTCACTCCTCTCTCACTCTCGCCCATTTCACGCTTCACATCACTGTTGTTCTCTTATAACTTCTGCTCCTCCCCACTTTCTAATCCCGCCGCCTTATACTGACCACCGCTTTTTCAGAAAGGTATTTATTTAAGCCTATGACACTGGCAGTTGTCTCCTCCTTCTGTGCACCCACTCTACGCGCCTATTGGAATATGGAATAACACTGCTTGTTAACCGCCCTCAACGTTTGATTGTCAACCGTGCGGCGCGCCTCATCAAAATTCGCTCTCGTCAACGCCTTCTGGATCCTCAGCCTCGCACTCAGCCCGTACTCAGTCCCACGAGCGTCATGACCGAGATCGTCTCGCTTCAATGGATCCGAGAGCACCAGCGCTATCCCGAGCGCTTTCCCCCCGAGTAGAAGTTCATCCTCCTCAACATGAGGACGGATATCATTGATAGGTGGCACGTACCGGCATTCTTTACCGCCCTCTCTGTGCTTCTTCAACTTGCCTTAGTTCTTTTCTTCGTTGGCCTCATTGACCTTTTGCTCGATATCGGGGTCAATGGAGTGACAATACCAGTCCTGATCGCGATAACTCCCGCGTCGACTTTCCTGTTGACGACCACGGCGATCCTGGCACTCCAGATCTTTCCAGTGAGGTCGGCGAAGACTCAGGCAAACGATGACGTTCCCAGTGTGGTTGTTTCGCTTCGTTCTTTCCACTAGGTTAGGCCGATTCGGGGCCCACTACGTCTTTCTTCCCACTTATTTCATTCTTGCACGCTCACTGAGGCGAATCCGAAGCTTCCATCTTGTCGCTGCCGCGACCAAATATTCTGACACTCGTACGGTGTAAAAATACCAACCTTTCGATTCGAAATTTAATCCTTTGAATGTTCAAACATGGACGAATTTCGACCTCGAGTGGATCTTCCTTCGGTGTTACTACTCATTTCAATCGCTTGTTGGAGAGAAGACGATCTGGAAGGAGGTTGGGTTCAACGCCATGATGCGGTATGGCCCGCTCTGCGACCATCTACAAAGCCTATAGCGAGTTTGTCTCCATTATTCGCACCATCAACCAATCCTCGAGGCTGCATACCACTGTTCCCTCTGGTGCCTCTCTCCTGGAGTGAAGGCCTCCGCGAAACAGGCATTGCGGGACGAACTTTTGCGGTTCAATTGTCAAGATCGTAAAACCTCCTGGAAGAATTGTCGTCTCTGATCTTGTCGAGGACCTGGCAGTTGGACTCCTCTACGACGAGGCCCCACTCCTTTTTATGGAAACGTATCTCTGGGACTCTAAACTTCAATCTGGAGTCGTTGACCGTGCCAAGATAGAAGTAGCCCAGCGGAGTTTTTCATCCCCGATCTCGTTCGAGAATATCTAAATTCGACATGTCGAGGCGTCTCCGATGGGGAGATAGATTGGACTATTCAGAAACTTTATCCATTGGATGATCTCACACGGGCGATTGTAGAAAATTATCTGGACATTCTCGACATCGCGTCAGACGACATTTTGGGCCTGGGTTCTCTCTTGAGTCTTATCTGAAAACTGCTCGCGAACGCGACGCTGTTCTGTACCTTTCAAAAGCACGTGATTGGTTCTGGGTATTGCTTACTATCGGTGGGCAACACAGACTATGCAATCACGTCAAGACATATTTGTCAAAAATGACAAACAAATCTGAAAACGGACTCACACGTTTAACGTGTAATCATTTGCCTAATTTTTGCTACCTTAAGAAAGGGTTCAGGTACCCGCACGAGACTGTCATCTCAGTGGGCTTGTAGATTAGGAAATAGCGTGCAAGAATTGCTGAGAGACCCAAGTCGATTTTATCCACGTTCAAACCCTCGAGATCGACATCAAGGTCTGTTGTTCACTGTGACCTCATGTGTTTCTTCCAATTTGGATTCGGTGATTGCTGGCGACTCACTCTCCAACATGCGACATGCATACGGTCTCTACACTCGACACTGGCCGACAGCCACCGAGGCGCACTACACTACGGACAAGCACTTGCGTGGATCGAGCCTCCTATCATGTAGAGATTATTCCCACGCTCCGACATCAAATGTCTTGGATGTGCGCCACACTGCGAATTTGCTCGACCAGTTCTTAATTCCAGCTTCGTGCGCAAATATTGACGGGATATAAAATACATGGATACTTATATGGCTGAGGTAGTGACAAGTTTGCGCTATAGTACATAGGTACACCTAGAAGTATGGCTAGCAGGATCCTTCGGAACCAATAAATAACTAAATCCGCTCATAAATAGATTTTGATGCGTTGTGCACTACGAGATCACCATGGGCAGTTTTCTGTGGTATATAAGATCCACACGTCGCGCTCGTCTGGGCAAGGAACTAATCCTGCCCACCACAATCCGCCTTTTGAGCTCCCATGCCCTCCTCGCGTAACTACGAGGTGTGCGGCCTCGAGAACGTCTCCAACAGTGACAACACCGCACTGACTCCCTGAGGGGCGGACGACTATGGGACTGTCCAGCCATGACATCCTGATTGCTAGCGAGCAGATATTCATGGGCGCCATGGCTGGCTGGTGTTTCCAGAGCCTCATAGAGGGATTGTTCTTCAGTGCCCGTGAGAGGACTGCGGTCGAGGACGGCTCGATGAGGTGATAAGCCATCGATTGTGAGCTTGATCGATATTCCAGCAAAGGATGGATATAAATGGGATCCAAGGATAACGGAGGCAAAGGAACGGTCCTCTTTCGCACCAGGCGGGGTGGTTCTGGTAGGTATTCTTCAAGTCTTGTTCCATTATGATTCGAGTAGTATTGCCTGCGGGATGAAGAAGGGTGCGGAAAGATCTCCATCCCGGTAGGTGCTGTTTCCGTGTAGGAAACGGCAGCCCCTTCTGGTCCTTGAGTGTGCCTCGGCGTTGAAAATTCCAAATTGTCGATTGTGGCTGCCATTTAGCGAAATGAGGTGCTTGGATACGACCTTTGATTTGCCTGTGTCGAGCTCTGAGATCATAAACTTGGTTAACGAGTCAAACTTCTGCACGAGGAGACATGTTCACCGATTTTCTAGTCTTTGAGGAACAACGATGGTGGTGTGATGTACGATCAAGGTGATGGTATGAGGAAGAGTACGAAAAGGGGAAGGGGTTATGTATCAGGATGCTGACAAGCGGACCCGCAAATCCTCTGTTTCGGCTCCACGATTTGGTAATCTTGGCAATGTGTAAATAAACCAGGGACACGGCTGTGTCTATAATGGCGATTACGACCCGCCCCTCCTGATCTAAGCATGACTCCCCGTTACGCTTTCTGAATCCCGTCTCACTCGCGGACTATCTCTAGAATAGTAGAACGGCGGGTACTGGTTCGTGAAGACTGAAAGCATGAATTTACACCACGAGCGTGATTATTAATGGATCTGTGACCCAGACAAGTATTCACTAGATCTGTCTAAGAGGAAAGGATTGAACCACCCATAGTCTCCATCTGGGCTTTGGCTTCCGGAAGTTACCTTGATGGGATCAAGAAATACCCCGAGCCTCCTCAAGCGCCTTCACAACAACAGGGTTATCATATACGGGTGTAAGCTAAGTAGAAATTGAATACAGCATTCATCCTCTGACAACGTTCGCCGCTCGGGGTGGGCAAAAATAGATATAGAAACAGGCGCTCCCTGTAGCTGCCTCTCACGGCTTCTAGTGGCACTGGATGCAGTCTCCGTTGAAGTGCTTGTGCTATGTAGACTATATCTGTATTTTCAATGGATCGCTGATAATTTTCAACGCGGACTTTAAGTGGACTCGCTGTCGATCTCCTCGGATGCTTAATGTCTATATGTGGCTTGAATCACGATGGCCCTGGTTTTCCCACGAAGCTTAGGCGCCGAGAAGCTTTCCTTCCGCAGGCGGCACACAAGAATTAGATGGTGAACAATGCCAAACCATGCCAAAAAGCATAACAACTCAATCTCGCGGCGTACGAGTGTCGCAGCTCTGTGTAGGACCTTAGAACTACTTGCGCTCGAGATCGGCTGCCCGAAAAGTTCGAGGCTGAATAGCACATTGCGGAGTCTTTCCCCACTTCCAACGAACCAGTTTGGTTACAGAATCACTTTGGCTTGCTCATGGGGATAACGCGTACTCCCGTCCTACATGGTGCTGTTTCTTCTATTCTTACACCCCAAAAGGACTCCAGCGGCACTGGGACGACAGACTAGGGTAGGATCGCGCCCCGTTTCCTCGTCCCAAACATCTGAAGTAGCTATGATGATATCAACAAAATGATCTTGAGATATGATTGTTAGAAGTGACCAGTGACCCTCGTGTACGCAATTTTCTCTTAATGGTCTCGAAGGGACGAAGAAGCTGTTGTCCTATTATTGATGCGTCTCTTGGGACGTCAGCAGATGTACTGATATGCTTAGCTGATAGACGGCCTTTCCTAGGCATTCAAAATTTGCTAATTCGACTACCCAGCGGCTTCTGAGGACCCCATTTCCGGTCTATTCTATTCCCCGTGGAAGCAGTACCAGGCGACGTCCGCTAACATTAGCTCAAGTCACACCCTTCTTCGCTCTGCAAACCCGCCACCATACCCAAAGGTTCGCTTCTCCGTTATCTCGAAATTGAAATGTTCCTACAGGCGTGAATTCACTCGTGCCATCTACCTGTCACGACGGGGCGGTTCCTCTCTTCGTTCCATTCTATGCAACAGCCTTCGACCACATGCGCGTCATACGTTTATGGGGTGTTTCGAGTCCGTTGACAGAAATCCTGAACCTGAGTCTCGGCCATCGGCGATACGAACATCACATGGGATGGCCACGAATAGAAGTTTCGCCGTTGGTTCCTCGGAATCAGTTGTGCGCGGCACAACATACGTGGAGGGTGCCGTATCGTCATTCAAGTTGGAAGATCCTTCAGGAAGAATAGAATGAACGCCGAAGGTGAGTTTGAACGTGAGAAGACTCTCGCAGGCGGAGACATTAAACTGCGGATTGCTCGAATTCAAGGGTCTGCTGGCTTCTAGACAAAGGTAATGTCATTTAAGCTATTATCATGTGGAGTATGTGGGCGAAGAACCCCTTATGCACTGTGTACGGCGCCAATCATGCAAGTAGCAGTGACGAAATAAGGCACTTCTCGTAGGGAAGTCGAAGGGAAAGGCACTATTACTGTCAAATTATTCTTCCGTCTAACGGAACATTCTGTCGCCCGAATTGCCACCTTTCTCATAGGAAGGGACTTCGTATGAAAACTTCCCCAGAATTGTTTCTTTAACTCTATGCTCAGCGGAGAATTCCAGCCCATCCGATCTCCCGGCTTAGGATGACTCCTCCCGCCTCTCCGGCGCCGTACTGTCTTCACGAGGCGAGCGACCCAGCTCACAAAATGAAATCCTACCAGCGATTGGCGGGAAAACCATTAACCCAACGTTCACCCACGACGCTGCGTTGAAAATACTAGATCAGCCATCTTTACGCATTTTTATCTCTTTCAAGACGTTCTCTCTCACCCATTCTTCGCGGCGACTATGAGCGCTACCAGTAATATACGCGCCCATATCTGCGGGCCAGAACAATGCATCATGCTAGAAAGAGTGTCCCATCAGATGTTCGCTGTTGACGGTCTGATCTCCAAGCACATCCCGCTCGTCCAGAAAAAGAACAAGGTGCGGCTTCTGGAGTTCTGACAAACTACCACGGGACGCCCACAGTCGGTTCGCGGCGATGGAGGGCACCACAGCCTGTGATGCGAACAGTTCATACCATCACGCCCACCCTTGCTGTGCGTTTTGACGGGTTCCTTTGTCAGTTTGATGGTTCGAGGGCCAATTCACTTCGGCTGTTGACCACTTTTGGCGGTATCTCCTTTGACTCACGGAAGCAAATGGCGAGATAGGACACTCCTACAATTGGGACTACGCCCGTTTGGAAAAGTGGTCGGCCGAATCGAGCTGATGGGACGATAGGATCAACCCCGTCATATCACCTACTGCGAACCCAAGTTGGGCGTCAACGCACGCCAGGCATTACTTTAGTGAACGTAATCGTCTTTCTCCACCGGAACATCGCATCTTTCGTCATGTTCTATGGTGCGAGTCTGCTTGCTCTTATCATCGACCTAATCACGAGAGCATGGAGGCTGTCCAGCGTCTTATAGAGTTACGCCATGAAAGACCCATGAAAGGTAAAACACCCGAGAGGATTAATCATCCGCAAGAGTTTCTCGTCCTTATGTGAGCCTCAGAAGGCAGGAGACACACCTGTGAGCGGCGGTCGCGTCGTTTCTGTCAGGAATGTGGGTTTGCCAAGCCTGAGACCTCCGTATGTGGGCGACTAGGGCACGGTGGACTTCTACTCATCGCGCAGTCATCGGAGTTATCACGAAAGCACGGCGTGATCTCCGTTTCACTCCACGATGTCCTAGGACACTATAAATGCTACTACTAATGTGCGACTGTCAATGACTTAGCGCCAATGGGGCTTCGAAGGCTATTTCGTAAACCCGTGAGGAGTAAGACGTACCTGCCAGTGATGGAACCCAGCAATATTAGACTGACGGGCGCGCCTTTACGCCAGCGCAGCCGGTACGCAGCCCATTCAAAGAGTACATACGTGGAACAGAGTTAAACCTAATTTTTGGCACCACGCGGTACCAGAAGGCGAGAACCACGCCCAAGCATTGTATGACGACTAAAGTGCGCATCATGTACGACGGGAAAGGGATCGCATCACTACCGTTAGACCCGGCGCCGGATCCCAGAGCCCAGACCCACCCTGCGCAGTGCCCGTAAAGTTTGGGAAAGGCTAAGTGAAGGTACACTGACAGGGACTGCGTCACGCCGTCCTTCGTGGACGGAGGACGGGGTTTGAATGGGTCCTTTTAGGTCATTCAATAGAGTTTAGAGAACCTCAGGGCCTCTAGCGTCATGCGGTCAGGATAGACGTCCGGTGCGTAAGGACTTTTGAGCTAATCCCTCTTTTCGCAAGCGTATCAGACCACGTAGTCATTAGAATAAATTATAACGTTACTAATGAGCTCCCCACTGTCGCATCCACAAATTGGTTCGCTCTGCCTACGCGCAGCTGACGCAGTTCAATTTCTTCTTCGAATCCATTTACCACACCCTCTTTCGTGCATCCACCCCCACGCCGAGCCCCATCATCTGATCAAATCGCGTCCTCGACGCCACGTTCCCCATGCGCGCACCTCTATCACTGCGGCCCTGCGAACAGCGGTGGAGCGGGATCACTGCCATCACCGTGCCCATCGATGGATCAAGGATGGCTGTGGGCTCTCGGGTCAAACGGGCGGCGGATCAATTTCGATTATTGGCTCCCAAGTGCGCCCGTCCGCTGCGGCCTCCATGAATTTCAAATGTTCATGGTAAGGAACGCAAAGTCGTAAGGCGGAAGAAAACTCGGGACGGAGGCAAAATTGGGATCAAGGGCTTCAAGCTGGTTGATGGTGAACTGGTGGAGGAAAATTGGAGACGCGTTTCGAGTGTTTGAAAGCTGAAACTGGAGCTGGAGAAGAACAAGCGTAAAAGAAGAATTCTGTGTCCTTGGAATTGGGCAAGGAAATCGAGTCGGCGGTCGTACTTTCTCCGGCACCGTGACCACTGAAGTACTGAAGGAATATACTGTCAGCTGCACGAACGTCGAGCAAAAAATTCAAAAATTAGCCATTCATTTTCCTCATCCGACGCTTCGCTTTCGAAATGCTCGGAGTATCTTCCATTATCCTAGGGCCGACCGGTGCATTCACTCGTACACATCCGCGGGCCGTGAATCCGCCCTCCATGCGCCTCTGAAGTTCACCTCGGGTGGAGGTCGGGAGCCGAGCGACGAGCAGCATGCGTCGAAATTCAAACCCGCATCGTGCCTGAAGAGCAAGCGAAGATTCCTCGAAGAAGGGGTAAAATGGGTTCGTGTGTTCTTTCAAGAAGCGAGAACCCAGGGTTCGAGTTATCTCTTATCGATTGAAGAAGCAGCCGCCTCGACTCGCCGAGGTTCGCTCGAATGGAATGCTTGTGAGCTCGTGCTCATGCGGCCGGAGAGGCGGGTGAATGAAGGGATAAACTTTCGGTCGACGGCGCTCCTTGCGTCCCTTGGCTTCAAGCCGCGAGAATTCTCTGAATCAGCATGTTACGCGTTGGGGGAGAGCGGATGGCTTACCAACTTAGCTAAGTAAGTGGAGAGGTGGACACCACAGAGTGCCCCTTAATGCGTAATATTCAATCATCGCATCCGTACATAACGCCGCACAGGGCACATGCACTTATGCCGTTTAGCCTCAAGCTCTGCATATAAAATGAACGAATGAATGATCGAAAAAACGAAGGAAAAAAATGGAATTCGTGAGTGATTCGAATACGTACGTACTTGAGGAGGCGGCGCGCTTACCCTCCTCCGATCCACCTACGCCTTGAGGCCTTAATGCCTCACAGCCCACGGGTAAGGCGTATGGCCACGGTGTGGGTGTAGAGTTCCCATATTCTCCTTCCCCGAATCGGCCCCCGTATCGAATTTCGAAGTCCTGTGCAGGTCTTGCATGACTCGACAATGAGTAACGAATGGAGCTTGAGACGATTAGAAGCTCGAGTGCTGTGCCTTTCTGCACAACATTCCTTTACACCATCGCACACCTTCGACCTCTCCAGCTCCAGCGCCGACTCGTAATCCTAGGAGAAGTACTCGGACTCAGAAGGTCGGAGGAGTACATAGCCTACTGGCTACTGATAAGCAAGAAGCTCGGTGCAGAGTAACGCTGGTCCAGGAGAACTCAAGAAGGAGAAAGTTTATTCTACTTGCCTGGCAGTAGAGCGAAAGCTTACCTTACCTCTAGTCATTGGCATAGCGCGTCTTCCCTGCACCCTATAATTATACTTTATGTAAGTTTGAATTTGAGCACGAGTAAGTAGCTAGCAGTCCGGAGCCCTTCGAATTCCGAGAAGACGCCGATCGCGTCGAACACCCATCTTTGGATGTATGAGCGAACGCCATCGAAATCAAACCCGAAGGATACGACTGACCCGCTCGCTCGTGAACGCCGTCATTGATTACGCCCAACCGACGCGCTGTGCGTCATCCTGTCGCCCTCCAGTGTGCAGGTCGGACGTCGAATTTCAAACCACCGCAAGCCCACTAGACTCCGAAGCGTCTACGTAGATAAGACACCCCCGCGAAGGAATCAGAGGACAGGCAATTATGGCGCTGGGAGGCACATTAAATTTCGACCTCAATTGACACGGCTCTGCCTCGAGGAGCAATTCCCCGTAGGAGTACTCATGGATTCGAAAGTATGATAGGCTGAATGTAGGCTGAATGATGCGTTCGATGATGCGTGAGGAATTCAAGTCTCAAGAGGCCCGAGGACAAGTAGGTCCAGACTCCAGACTCGAGAGGCGAGAAGCGCCTGCCTGCATCTTCTAAGTAAGTATGAGAATGAATGGCATAGGAAAGGATGGGAAGGGGACGGAGTGCGTGAAGAGCGCCTCAAGACGACGCGGACGCGGACGGGCGGTTCAAATGAGGGTAATTTGGGGTCTGTGTGTGTACGGTGGGGGGTGGCTCGTAGGAATACACCAGAGTCGAACGAACCCAGCGCTGAGTGTAAGCGCCGGGCGGGGGAACTGGGCCTGCTAATATTATCCTCATCGCGAAATCGAAGTCGAAGTCGAAGTCGAATTCGAGTCTTCCAAGTGATCTGTGTGTCAAGAACTCTGAATCAGTCGCTTTGACTCGTCAATATCAATGCCCACATACTTCCGAACGCCCACATACTTGCGAAGAGAACTGCAAAGTCAACTCAGCTAGCGGTCAGATGCGAAAGTAGCGGAACGCGAATCGTACTACTTACATAGTGTGCATCAAACCGTCTAGCATCACCAATATATGGCGGGTGGTGGGCGTGGACAGTGGGTCCACATCGTAGGAATACAATAGCCGAATAATCGAACCCAGGGACTTGGGTGGGCGTGTGAGTGAGTGTGAGTCGAAGCGCCGAGCGCCGACTGTGCACTGCCAGAGGGCTTATTGTTCTTGTCGCGAAGTCAAATTCGAGTCTTCCATAACTTTGAACGCCTTCCAAGTGATCTGGACGTCAATAACTCCGAGTCCGTCACTACATAAAATAAACCCTGAAGAAAGCTTAGCAAAAGGTCCAAAGCGTACAATGCAAACTCACTCTAAAGTTGTCAACAGCCAACGGTCAGATGCGAGAGTTGCGGAACGCAAATCGTCATCTGGCCTTCAGGCGTTTTCGACACTACCCAGCCCTGCTTCGTGAAGAATTTGTTGTCGTTATGTTGTTGGGTCCTTGCGGAGTCAGAGTAATTATTATGTGTACGGCCCACAGTGGGCGTGGTGGACATGTGGGTCCATGAGTACACTAGCCGAGGACTCGCTTGGGCGGGGGTGTGTGTGAGATGTCCACGACTTTGAAACACACCGACTGTGGGTCCAGTCACAAAAGTCAAGGTCAGATGCGACCGCCGCGGAGCGCGAATCGTCATCACCACCATCGTACATCAGACCATCACACTTTGCGACATTCATCACACTTTTCATGAACGCTTCCTATCATGAACACTTCCTATTAGTATTATCCTTGAATGCGTCGACATCCCGACAAGCCACCCATCAATTTCAGATTTAATCCAAACTGTCAGTCCACGGTCCAGCCACGTTATCGAACCTGAGTGCTGCGCGGAGGAGAGGGTCGGAATCTCCGTTACCTGTTCGTTCGTTGCCCGATATCTTGGAGATCGGGTGTTTGATCAAGTGCATTGACAAGGGTTTGATACCGTCGGGACTCGAGAGAGAGGATTCAGATGATTCAACGGAAAGCTCGAGCGAAAGGTAAAGAGAAAGATAATAAGATTTAGGATTTCAGACCTTGAGAACGTATGAGCGTCCAAGAATATATAGATACGTATAAACGACGCTAGTCGATATCATCAGACGGATTCTTTGAGGGCGAAAGCGAATATAATACTAGAGTAACAAAATCCTGGAACGGTGGAGCATTTAGTTGGAAAGACGGAAAGACGAAGGGCACTGGTGAGAGAAAGACGGAAGACGGAAGACGAAAGCTTTTGGATTACGATACGAGCAGCACGAGCACAAGAGACCGGAACTAGACGGGTAAAGGGCATGGATGGGACAGACAGACAGAAGAGGATTACTGGACAGCGTGCGGGGTAGAGGTAGTAAGCAGGTAGAGGTAGTAAGCAGGTAGAGGTGTAGGCAGTAGCGGAAGGGGAGGTAAAGGTAGGCAAAGAAGGGAAAAGAGACTTTTTCGTACATATTGACAACGGCGAATGGCGAACGGGAAAAGGAGAACGGAGGATAGTAAGCGGTAAGCGGTAAGCGGTGAGTAAGAAGAAGAGGGTTTTGGGTTATACGATGAGAGGTTTGGGTTCTGTATACGATACGATGAGCGGGTTACGAATGGAAGAAGAGAGGAGAGGATAGCGGCGATGCGATGGATATGAAGACAGGAAAGGGGGGTAGGTAGAAAGAAAAAGAAAGAAAAGAGGCGGTTATAATAAACAGAAGGGGTTGAATATGTCACATTTTGCGGTTCTCATCTGGCGTTGGGCGTTTGGTGTGGTCGGTTCGACGGTTCGACGGGTTGGCAGAGGCAGCTAGGCCGACGACGAGGGCGGCCAACCACCCACTCTGAGCGAAGAGGAGCCGCACAGCGACCCCCTCCCACTCTTCTCTTCACCCCTCACACCCTACCCCTCCTACCCATCCCCACCATCCTCGCCTTCCACCCTCTCCACCCTCTCCTCGCGTCCAACTCAAGCATCCCTTACTTTCTCATCCACCGACACGCCGTTCGTCTTCCCACCCCCACCTGCAGTTGACGTTGAGCTCCGCGAAGGTGGCGAGGGCGGGTGGGAACGCGTGCTGTCGGGGGTGTCTTCGTACTTCACACCTTTGTTCGTGGACGACACTGAACCAGAGGAGGCAGAGGAGGACAATAATCGCGGGCTGCTCCCGCTCCCGCTTTCGAGTTTCTGGTTCTGTTTGGGCGAGGTACCGTTCGCTGGTCCGTTCCCACTACCATTCGTATTCGTCGCTCCGCCATTCGCATTCGCATTCGTGTTGGCACCCGCACCCGACGTCGAGGAACCAACACCAGGGCCCGAGGAGGAGCCATTCCCATGCCAGCTCTGCAGCGTCGGCAACCCCTGCCCCTGTCCTCCTTGCCCTCCTCCTCCTCCCTGTCCATGTCCATAATCGCCATACCCATACCCTCCAGCACCCACACCCCCAATCGGAGGGAGTTGCGTCTGATTCTGATTCTGGTTCGCATTGGCGTTGGCGTTACCGGGATGAGCGCCAGGGCTAGACCCAGAGACGGAATTAAACAGGCCAGGCGGGGTCCGCCCACGTAGCGCAGAGGACGCGAGCGGGCCGCGCTTGTGCGGGAACTGGTCGGGGCGCGGGCGGGAGTGGGTGCGTTCGAAGAGGCCGCATTTGTTGCAGAGCTATAAGAGAGAGTGGGGGGTTGGGAGGAAGGGGTTGGAGGGGGGTGGGGGAGAGAGGGTAGCGAGAGGGAAAGGGAGAGGGAAAGAGAGGTTATGAGCATCGTATTACGTCATGTGGGTGGTGACAAAGAAAGAAAGCGAGGAGACGAGGGTGAAGGAAGGAAAGGTGCAAGGAAACGACAGAAAGGACGAAAAGAAAACACCACACTCACCACCTTCCCAGGGCTAAGGTTCGACCGGCGCCAGGTCGACGTGTCCGTCGTGCAGCAGTTGAAGCAGCGCCGCCTTATCCCATCCGTGAGCTTCGTCGCCGCGTCGTCCGTGTGCACGATCGTCACCGGCGGCTGGCCGGGGAGGGGGTAGCCCTGCCTTGGTGCGTGGGCGTACGCGGTGTGCATCTGCTGCTGGTGTGCGTGGGGGTGCGGGTGCTGGGGGTGCATGGGGGGCGCGGTGCCGTACGGCGCGTACGGGTCGTGGTGGTGCACCTGGTCGAAGCGCGGGGGGCCGGGGGTGGGGTCGAACGCCTGCGGCGGCGGCGGTGGGGGGTGCGGGCTGTACATGTACTGGTGCGGGTGGTGGTGGTTTATAGGCTCGCGGGCGTACCCCTGCTGCTGCTGTTGGTGCTGTTGGTGCTGTCGATGGACTGATTGCAGATCGTGCGGGTGGGCGTGGTATGATGATGTGTACATCGCCTGCTGTTGCTGCTGTTGTTGGTGCTGCTGTTGGGACGGGGGTGATCGGCGGATATGGGGCGTCGAGTTTGATGAGCGGTCGACGGAGACGACGGACGGGGACGGCGAGTGGGACTGGGGGATGGTGGCGATGGGCGGCGGCGGCGACGGGATGCGCTGGGCCGGGGCGTCAAAGGTGTGCTGGTGCGTGTGCTGGCGGCGCCTATCGTGCGAGTCGACGTTAAAAAGGCGGGCATCCGAGCAGAGAGCAGGTGAGGAGACGAACGGGGACGACATCTGGAAGCTGGGCTCGACGCGGGTGGGCATCGAAGGCTGATGGTCCGTGTGATGGCTCGACTCCTGTCCGTTCTTATCACCTCGAGCCTCTACTGCTGCTGAAATGCGACGGACCTTTCTGAGCGCTGGGTCAATGACGGCGTCCGGGTGATCGTGATGCTCCTCGTCAGAGGACTTTGTTGAATCTCTGATGATGATGCCGGGGGATCAGCCAGTGCGCGGTATTTAAAGTGCGGTAAGGAGGGTGCTCACCCGCCAAACATGGGCATCGTGGATGGAATCAGAGTGATCCTGATGGGGGCCTGTCGTGCGCGCTCAGCCCACTCAGTGCTGCAGAACGAACCACTGCTGGAGAGACACAAACCGACTCTCGAGTTTTTTCAGACTCCGCTGTGGTCCGGTCCCACGCCGGGCAGGACCCACGAATCTCCTGTCCATCTCCGCACCCCCAGCCCAACCTCGGATCACAAGCCCATCTGATCCTTCCAGCCGTCCTCACTCCGCTCGCTCCTCCTGCCCCGCCGTTATGTATCCTCGACTCGTCCCCGCACGCCTGCCCGGCGAATCTAGGACAGACATACACACACGTACACACACACGGACCACATGCACCCCAGGGTCCCGCGTCCCGCGTCGTACCCAGGTCTCAGCACGCAGCCCAGCCCAGCCCAAGGGGGGGCGTGCTCTCGTAAGCAACACCACAGTCACCGTCTCCCAGATCCATCTCACCCCCAACTCACTCGCTCGGGCCCAACACGCACCGACCCAGCCAGCCAACCACAGCCTTCCTTCAGTCCTCCCAAATCAGGACAGGATCTCCCCACCTTATCAGTGCGACCCTGCACCTCACGTTTCGCCCAATCCGGATGGGGGGTGGGGTGGCGATTCAGACTCGGGGATGCAAGGGGCGATGAACGATGGGGCTGCCGATGGTATCACCCCCATCACCCACCGTCGTCTTCGATTCCATAAACACGAACACGAACACGGACGCCATAAACCAACCATACGCGTCTATCATCCATCCACTATGCATTGCATTACCCATTATATTTGGACTACTGATGGATGGATCCCATCTAAGATTCAATTATGGCAAACACTACCGTTATGTTATGCGCAGATTTGAATCCGCGAACCGCGAGCTGATGATGATGGATGATGGCAGCCCACGTTTACGATGATCAACACCAACGATAGCGACAACAACAACAGAAGTAGTCTAAGAGGCGTTCCCTCAGCCCCGGACATCTACGAAAGCGCGGCTGGCGCACAGGCTCGCGAACCTCACTTTAGAGATGGAAAGGTCGACTGACGGATGGATGGACTGGACGTCGATGGTATGTATGTACAGCTTCCAAGATTCCCCTAATCATAGTCTCATCACGGTTCAATTGCAAGTAGACGCGCATAGCCAGGAATCGAAGACGAAGACGAAGACACGCTCGAGACGCGGCGATCCCTGGCCTTCTCCCTTAAGGTTTCCTGGTGTTTCCTCGCCACCTCCGCGCCTCGTCTCTGCCTTCTCTCGTGCTTTGTCCTCCTTGTCTCGCCTTGTCCATCCTTTCTAGTTTATCGCATCTTTGACAAGACAAGACACTGCACTCTCTCGTACAAGCTACTTGTATTTGCACACTTACGCACTGCTCGTACGTACGTACGCTTCTGAGTTCTTTGCACACCATCGTCAGGTCCCCACCAATCAACTCTTTAAGTTATGGTTATGGCGTCTATAGAAGTAGAAGTGTAGATACAGTGGCTGGGGTGGGGTGTGTAGAGTCAGACGCTAGACACCCAGGGACTGGTGCGTCCCGACGTCTATGTACGTCTACCAGGTGCTTGTGCTTCGCTTCACACCACCCAGACGGACGGACGGTTCTCATTCTCCAGAGTGTAGGATTTCAAATTCGAGGTCCTAAGGCGCCTCGGGTGGACACCAAACGGCGCAGTAGGTTATGGCACGCACATAGAGTACTTAGAGTAAGCTAAGGTATGCAAAGTACCTCTGACGTTCTACAGACGCCCGACCGCGCGACTCCGCCCTATCCCGGCGCTTGCAAATGGAAAGCTTGGCTTGGCACCGTTGGATTTTAAATTATATTTGTCTTTTGTGGTTCGTCCCAAGCTTTCTTTTTGCAGGCAACCCGGTGTGCGAACGCGGTTCGAGGAAGGAATCCCAGCTTGTTGCATCGAACAGTATACGATCTGACGCCGGACCACAGCATCTTGCTACTCGGGGAACGAGACAAAACGGGTATGGGCGCCTCCCCCTGCTCCATAGCTGACGTCAAGGTTCTCTCACCGTCCGCGGGAGGCCAACGTCCAGAGCAATTAAAGGGCGTACTTCTATGCTATATGCTCTTCATGCATACGCGTGTCTTCCCTCTGACTCGACTCACCGTAATTCACAATGACTCGGACTAACCTCCTCAAAACCTCCCAGGAAATTTTCGGCCCGAATCTATGCACTCGACGGACCCATGGCCTAGGCTCAGGATAGACCTCCCCTTTCAAAGTTTTCTCGCAGTGCCGTTCGACTCAGTCACTCACGTACCTCGGCGAGTCAGCTCTTCCAGTGGGCTGGGAGATAGGTACCATAGCAGGTCCCACCGGCTAAGAAAGCTCAGTGAGTGTGCGTGCGAGCCCAATACCAAAAGGACGTACCTCCACCCGCGAAGCGTGCAGACCTGGGGGATATGTAATCCGTGCGGAATCATACTCTACATGTACAGCTGAGCTTAGACTCGCCGGCGGCGGGTTGCATATGCTCGGAGTCGACGGCTCGAGAGGGTGTCGAGTCATACATTATTATTTCTCAGTGAGTGCAGAGTCCACATTTGCGCATATACTCTATCCGGATCCGTAATCCGAGCTGAGGAGTCGGCGAGGGCGCTAATCTCCTCCTTGTGCTTCTAGTCTCCGCTGAGTACTGAAAATTTAACGATTTAGATACCTGCCAACCTAACGCCCGTCCGACCCTCTGGCCCTCGATCCTAGCCTAACGTCGGGCGGACTCGACGCCGCCCGAGAATAAAATACGGGAGGTTGGAGGGTGGTAGGTCGTGAATCCCATGTTTTTCTTACTTACTTACCTTCCGTCCGTCACTTGTTGACCAAGTCGGAAAAAAGACAAGGATGAATAGTACCCGTTCGCCCAAGAGGACGCCAGTCGAACCCACCCTCCAATTAATTTCGTGACGTCAACCAAAGAATCCAAGAATCCAAGATTACGCACAACGATGCTACTCTACCAGCGCGTACATAGTCGCTCTGTCGATGGTAGGCAACCAAAACTCTTATTATGCTCTATCTTTTACCATCGGTCCCAATGCCGAGCAGGGCAGATATTTTCGTCTCCCCCCGCTCTGAACGCCACCGTTCTCGCTGGAACGGATATGTCGACGCTAACCCAAGGCGAGTCGGTCGAGTCGAGCCGACGCCGGCCAAGGGTGCGTACGAGATACCAGGAAGTTGGGATGGAGTAGACCGTGAAACCCTCGTACGGACGAGAATGACGTCGGTGACACCCAGTGAACGCCACATCGCAATTCAGATGAACCGACGCTACGTACTTTTGTCCCTCCCATGCCGCGAACATCACACCTGATCTAATATCACACCTAATCCCAAGGGCGCATCTGATCCCACCCGCCATCCTATTTTAGCCCGGCTTGCAAGAATAAGGAATGAGAAATGGAGAGCGCCATCTGATACGCCTGATGGTCTCCCGTCTTCAAATACCTGTAACCTTCCAACAGCTGCGTATCACGCTCCTGACCAACTGCATAATTTTAGCCTGAACGTGGACGTGGACGTCACGTCGTGAAGACGAAAGGCGATACTCAGAAGCCTGGGCACAGTTCAGACAAATGCTCACAAAGGGCCGGTATGGATGAGTATATCTAGCAAGGCCTGCCCATCAACGGAAGTGTGGAATGGATAAAATGTGTAAAATGGAATCAGGAGTCGGGTAGAGAAGTTCTGGGTTGGGTCGGAGACTAGAGAAAGTTGGATGGAGAGCGTGGGTTCGTCGGCACACGGACAGAAATTTTATTTAGTCGGAGACTACACTCTGCACCGGCTGTACCTCTGCACAGAGCCTGCCAGCTTTCCGCCGCCCAGTCCTGCGTCCATTCACCCATGGACCCCCTCCCAAGCCCAAGCCCAACTCGACGTCCAGCACAAATGAATTCGAACCGAGCCGTTCATCCTTATCCAACGGCCTAAGAAGTAGAACCCAGAAGCGAGAAAAAAGCAAGAACCCTCATCCTACCCAATCTAACTCATGCGTACTCTTTAGAATCCCAGAAGCACGCGCAATTAATTTCCCCGTCCCCCCTGACTAGCAGGTCAGAGTGTCTGGGGCGTGCGGTTCGCCGTCAAAGCATACCCAGTTCGGTGCACTGGCTGTTCCGGGGTCGTCTCTTATCTCCTCCACCTCGCTCTCGCCGCTATTGAGTGGCCACTTCCTAGCGTCCCTTTCTTACCGTTCCACCGTGCGGTGGATTGTATTGGCTATGTATATGAACATCCGAGGGGCGTGGGTATACAAGTATATGACCGTGTGCCAGACCTATAGGAATCAATGGGGAGAGGTAAGGGCTAAGCCGATGTATGTACCTCCGAACACGAATACACGCGCTGTGCACATGGTGTCGCCCTCGCTGAGGCGGCCGTCCAATCAACCGTATCGTCCAGAAAAAGGAAACGAAGGTCAAAGAAGACGACAGAAGAAACTGTGCATTACGAGAAATGAAGCGAGGCACGTCTTCCCCTCGCGCCATCAGCGTGGATAAGGTTACGCCAGCGACGTTATGGTGGACGTACGTACGGTGACGCGTCCCCCCACGCGCTGGCGAAGGTGACAGAGACGTTTGGACGGAGCAAAGTTCGTTATGGCAGGTGCGTGCGACTTTTGGCCTTTATTTCGGGAGTTGGAGGCGTGTAGGGCCTTCAATCCGTGAGGAATCTGGTGTTTGACTTAACCGGCGCGAAGTCGCAGAGCTTCCACCGGCGGGTCATTTATGCGAACAGTCGTGCGAGCGTGTGTCTATAATCCCAGACATCCCTATCATTAAAGAAATACGAGAGACTGTGAAATGGGACTGTGGCGTCTGCACGCCGCACGGGGACGGACGCACCTGTGGATCCCCCCGAATCAGGAAGCGGCTCCGCCAGCGTGGCGCATCAGATTCAATCATTTCAATTGACGGGGCGTCGCCTCCGACGGCCCTTCCGTGTGTACCATCAGCATCACCCCGGCATCAGTTCATCAGCGCACGGAACAGTGGGCGCGGCGTTGGGCGTTCGCTTAGATATGGAGGCTTAAATTTGCGATTACTGGCTAGTGCGCGCCTCTGTGCGCTCTTCGTGCAGTCCTACCGTCTTGGTGGAACGAAGGGAGTCGCGGTGTTCAGATTACTGAACGGGGTTATCGGATCACCCGGTCCGAATATTCTCTTTCCACCGAAATCGCCACACACCTCGTCCCAAAGCACATACCTTGCCTCGAAATAGCATAGCTCGCCTCCCATTCAGTCTGACGAACCACCGGTCGTTCTCACACCCATCTCCTTTACTTGGATTTAGTTGATTCGAACCCCGGATCTGATCCCATGTTTCTGACATCTACCCACAGCCAGCTTCCAGGATTCAAAAAGCACTTCCCCCAAGTTCCTCCGCTGACCAGATCTCCTCTGTGGCCGTCCCCGAATAATATAGCTCCCATCCGTCGAAATTATCTCACGTCCATGCGCTTTGTGAGTGGTCATCGCAGGCTTTTCTGGGGCGCGTTATTGTACCCCATCGTGGCCTGTGCATGCGGTGGGCGTTTTGGGGTTCTTGTTACCGGATTGGCGCCGATTTTCTTTGGGTTGTAGTAGTAGACATCTTATGTCCACTTCGTCCTCGAGAGAGAATAAATTTCCCCCCATTTTACAGAGCGTCCCTCCATGATAGAGGAAAGAAAAGGCTCCACCCGAACGGAGAGGAGGTCGCTAGGAAAGACAAAACAGGGTCGCCTTGATACCATCGTCCACTCGTCTTCTCATCTCAGTCACTCGTCGAGTTACGAGATCAGAGATCTCTTCCTGTCCCCCGAGTTCTGATGATAATCAAGGGCGTGTATCAGCACTTTAGAGTTACATAGAGCTGATACGGAATTCGAACGCCGCGAAGGATTGGTTCAGTTCTTGCCAAGGCTCATAAGTTTATTATTGGGAACTCTTCCAAGTTTCTTTGAAGCATGATCACTGCTATGGCTGGGACGGAACTTGATACAGCAGCTCGAATTCTCACTTTATTGATGTCTTGATCCCTCAACATGGTCGCGTCAACGGATCGCACTGCGTCCCTGACTCTTTAATGAATATCTGATTGAAGTCCTCTCGGGTCGAACATAGGTGTCGATTTACATGTTCGTACCTCGCCCTCGAGTGATGATGCGAGTATCGGCGTGCGGGTCAGTTCGATGAGATGGATTGTCGCCGGAGGTGATTTGGCGGGGATCGGTGGCTAGGTGCGTGATAGAGCATCTGCAGTGCAAGAATACATCATAGCTACTCGGGTTTCGTGATATTTCGGTCAGAGGTACGAAGCTTTTCATGAGTCATCGCAAGGTTCCTGCGACGTCTCGGGTACCTGAGTCCTTATGTTCGACACTTTGACATTGGACAGTATCACAGCTTTGGAAATGAAGACATCCAGGACACCCGACGACGCGCCGTGAGGAGATTCTAAGCCTAAATATGATAATCATGGAGAAGATTAGATCATACGACGCTTACATAGCTACGCAATTCCATCGCATTTTCCCGAAAATGCAAGTACCCATCACCGATCCACGGAACGCAAGCCATTTTCATCGTATTTCTCTGAGTCGCGCGCGACGGTGGCGCCATCAGCTTATGCCGCGGCAAGATGGCTCGGGAACGGCAGTAATCGCGTGGCGCATCGTCGCTGAGTTTCGATTTCTCACCTGCTCTTAAATTATCTAGCACCACTCTGCACCGGCCCCTGCTAGACGTTGGGCGCTCGAGCGCTAAAATAGAGTGCCTATGTGGCACCAGAACGTAGCCTACCATCAGACGATCCCCTGATACCCGATTCTTCCTTTCTCATGCCCGCTGATTCGATTTCAATCCACTCTGTGTTGCGTGCACTGCAAGACAATTAACTCAGGGTCGCTAGGCGTCTATCTTGGTCGCAACACAGTCCTCGGATGTCAGTCAGAGAGGGCACTGTATTGGAAGGGGGCTCACGTGAGGTTCACTCTTCTTCGAATTCATTCCATGAGAACATGGGTGCTAACACATCCGTGATGAACAGTTAGACTGACGCCACTACGCTAATTATTTCTGAAACCTCTTGGAAGCAGGCGTCCAGCGACCGAGTTGCCAGTCGCTGTCCACTGTCCAGCAATAGAGTTTTTGGATTCCATATCGTCAATGGCGCTCAAGGCGCATCGAAATTCTGCTGCGACTTCATGCGAGTGTGGAGCTGATGGAATGGTTTCACGTCCGGCGCGCGGCAAAACGCGAGTGCGCACGCCACGCTGTGTTGACTTTTGGGCTTGTTTCTCTGATGAAGATTCGCGCCTCTCGAGAAAGGCAAGTTGTCGCCTTTCTAACGTACAAGCGTTCAAATTTCGCACTGCAATCAGTGGGCAATGTGTTTCAAGGTTTATTATCCACTGGCAGTACCTAAGACCTTGGATTCACCGCCTTTCTGTTCGGCCAGTCCCTGCAACTCCCCGCAGTGATAAAGATTTTTCGTTCTTGGGGTGCGAGGGTGCAGAAAGAAGAAACGACCCGGCTCGATTCTCTTTGACGAGATTCATGTATTTCTCCTCTTTAGGTCGCCCAACATTGGACATAGCAGAGCTTTTAGCACGTCCGGGACTGTAAAACCCCAACTATGGAGCACCAAAACAGCGCTGTACATGTGCTAGCTTTCTCCGGACTTCCTTGGGCACTGTATCGCCGATGTCGACCTCGAGAACAAACAAATGAACAGATGAAAACCGCCTCGGAGGTTGTATTTGTCTTATTCAAGGCTCTGTTATCAAGACGTAAGGCGCGGGGATAACGATCTTTAGCCACCCTTCCCCAACGCCAAAGACAAAATGGAAAGGATATCGCTTCGACCCAACAGCCAGAAGTCATTCTCAACGCGACGTCTGGCAGACCGTTATCCAGATAGCTAGCTGACTGAGCCTCGCAACCTATACTCGAACGGTCTGTCACTCTGAGCCCCAATTATCTTTCCACGCCGTTCGCGCATTCAGTTCACCTTCGAATTCGCTCAAACGAACCGTCATTTTCCGTGCCCAACGGGGAAGAGTGGGACTTGCAGCCTGAATCAAGCACGCGTCCCATGGCATCATGCGTTCAAGCTATTTTGGAAGGTGGAACCACGCACCGTGGCTTCGAAAGTTCAGAATCGAGGCTGCCGTCACACCCAGTTGGGCAGGCAGCAGGAGGCAGTAAGGTTCCGACATTCACGCCGTTAGGGTGAGGAACGTGGTGAGAATATAGCTCTACTGAATGGCTTGGTTTTGCGCGGGCCCTACTAGTGCAGGATAGAGTTGTGGCAGCCAACTGCCGTTGTGGGTCACCGCTCGAACGAGCCCCCATTCAGCTTAAATTGCTTGTGTAAGGCCAACCAAGTACACCACCCTTAAAAGCCTGTAAAATACGTCTAAGACACCGTACCGTGGTGTGCCAGTCAGTAGCGGGTTAATTTAAGAGCGAACCCACGAACTCACTGTTAAGCGGGCGAGTATGCCGTAAGCATCCTTCTCACCTTCTTCTGACCATGTGCTACCGACTGGCGAAGGATGCACGCAGGCTTGTTAGGCCGCCTTGGTGAGGCTTGGAAGCTGCTCCCCCTTCCCTTCCCTTGCTGTCTGCAATATAAGACGCTGAGGCTCGAAAAGAGAAATTTGGACGTACACCGTAGGTCGATATTTCTGATTTGCTCCACTGTCTCGCATCTTCAAAAAGGATCCCCGTTATTGGGACACTGCCCCGCCGATTGATTTCGTGAGCGCAGCTGGACAGCCGGGCGCATAGGGAGGCCCAGACTCGGAGAAATAGGACACAAAGTGGGTTATACGGCTTTAACGCAGTCATCTCTCTGACATACATTTATTGTCGCCCATAATGACATACGTATGGGGTAGAGATGCATAGCGGCGCAGTGGCGACAGTGGCCGTTCGAACTCCCATCACGAGTCATAATGTGCGATGGAGGAATTTCTGGAAAAATGTTTACTAGGTGAACTGACATCCTGTCGACTTTCGGAGCTGGTATTCCCATCGCGATGAAATATGTAGTGGACTAACTGTTTCATGGGGAAATCTAATTCATTTCTTCAGCAACGCAGCCGTTTGTTATAGCGTTTAACGGCCACCATTTTCCCGCTACCTGCCTGGTTCGCTGTCGGTCGTTTTCGTCACCACCGTACGGCGCATAGTTTGGCTTCTAGCCTCATCTTACGAGACGAGGGGCGGAGAAATTTTCAAGAACAATGGGGAATTCTTGTAGGCGTATAGGCGATTAAAGGCTTAACGGGTATCGCCATCGTAATGGCCATGAAATCTTCAGCCATTGAATGTCGGGTTATCTTCCCCCGCAACCCCTTACAACGTACGTGAGCCAAACAATCGCCAGTAGACCGGCGGCACTCATTGTTCGCCAGTTTCGCCGTTGCTACAACACTATAAAACAGGCTGGTCGAAGTACTTCCTCAGTGATGAGACTGATATTCTGTCCGAGTTGTTCGTCCAAACCTCGTTGTGATCCCGTCATGATGCTTGTTATTGATCAAGAGACCGAGTAGCGTGGCTAAAATTAGCCGAGGCCGATTATCACCGTCTCTCCTGCTCATTGTCGTCATCGAATTTATTCTGTCGAGATTCACCAATGCTCACATTTCTGTGAACATCGACATGTTTTCCTGGTGCTGATTAATCGTAGACCGCAATATTACGGGAATAAGGGCATCTACAGGGTCAGCGGCATTCCGACCTCGGAGAAACATAGAAATTCCCAGAGCACGGGACGCTGGGGAGCTTTTCTTCGAGACGTTTGATGGAGCGTGTCATACTCCCATGCGCTGCGGAAAATTGAACCGTGATTCGTGTGCTTACTCTGAGACCCCCCGTTTAATCCCTTCTGGCTTCGTCGACAGTAGAATAGGACCAACAACTTCCCCTCCCCAGCGCTTTCCGCCTACACACGACTATCCCGCTCATATTGCGACAAAAAAGGAAATAAAACTAGCCTGAAGCGGTCGCGTCTACAAGCAACGCTGCCGCAGAGATCCCTATCCGGCACCAGAAAAGCCCCTGCTACAAGATGGTCGTACCGTGACAATAACGATGGATTTATGGAAAGAATACAATTTTATTGGATGTTCATCTCGTTCGGAACAAGTTTAGGAGTTCCAACTCCCCGTCATAGTGGCAGGCACTCTGTTAAGCATTCTTACCTCTTATCAAGAAAACCTTCCTTTCCTGTCCCAGGCACTGTAAACATTGATGGTGATCGTGGTTTCAAGTTGGTGGCGAGCCCCGAGGTCGAAAGGGGGAACGGAGGAGGGGGTGTGATTGCCGGGCCACGTGGGAGCCGCCGGAGGCATCGGGATCAAGCCGTTGCATAGTTTTACTCCTCCCTACATACTTGCAAGACACCTGTGGCCTAGAACATCATGCATCGTACGCCATGGGCTAAGCAGGCTTCGTCGTTGCCTTCTGACAGGATCAGACCCAAGACTCCGAATTCGAATCATCCTGCGCCTAAGAGCAAGGGGAAAGGAAGGCAACAAGATTCCGTTGAACCTCTCAAAAGCAAAGAGGTGCAACGCCTGGAATCCTTGCTCAAGGGCGTCAAGGAGTCATCAGGAACAGAAAAAGATGCTAAGGGTGGTTGTTTCTGTCTTGGTAGGCCGTGAAACGTCTCCTTCTCAGGAGCTCAGCTTCTCATCGCATCTAATTTCCAGCCCGAAATCACGAACTTTCGCCATATGTCCCGATCTGCCGTTCATGCGGTCTAATACTTTGTTCGGCCAACCTACCCTACCACTGCTGTCCGCATTGCTCCAAAAATCTCATGACATCGACTATCCGTGACAATCTCGTCGCACAGATCGAGGCACAGCTGTCCTCTACCATCGCGAAGGAGATCGCAGACAAAGAACGCGCCATCGAAGAAGCCAGGAAGCTTGCAGGTGCCTTCCCGACTCTCCAGGGATCCGTACCCACTCACCCACCCACCTCGATGTCCCTGAACGCCCCACAAGCCACCTACCCCATCCCAGCACAACAGACACACAAAGTCATGTCCCTAACCTCCTCCGGACCTGGAAACAAGAAGCAAATCAAAGTTTCATCATTCACGACAAGCCCGATTCCCTCTCGCCCTATTTCACGGAATGAACCGAAAGAGGACGAGGACGAGTTTGCTGGCACTCGTGTACCTGCTCCAGAAGGAGAGCCGCCCCATGCGAACAGACGACCGAGCCAAGAACGGCCCTGGGAGAATCTTATAAAGGGTGGCATTACCTACAGGCCATCTGCAAAGGTAGACGGAGGTGGTACGGGCGAGGGCCCGAAGTCGAGCAGGAGACGGAGAGGGAATAAAGGAAAGGGGAAAGAGAACGAGGCTTTGGTGGGGGTTAGCGATGGGAAATTGACTGATGAAACCTAGTTATTTTGTGAACCCCGAGAGATTGTACGTACTCTGCTGTTACTTCTACTGGGAGGGCATTAATAATATTTCCTTTCTTCCATGCAGATCTTTCATTCTCGCGGTCGCATGCCCTTTTACGCCGTAGTTCCTCTATCGAGAACAAAGCTTCTTTTCTCCGGTTCGATGGACTGGTCCACGTCCTTTCTGAATACGCTCCGAAGATGGTTGGCGACACTTAACTCGAGTCAACTACCTCAGCGCTCAGCGCCCGCGGCCTCAAGGTCGACTCTGCCAAGCACACCGCAGCTTCTATGACCCCTTCTTGAAGGCGCCGTCGGTTGCGACACCGCCAGCGTCCGAGTCGGGAAAGACTACCCAACTGAGAGATTTCAATTCTCGATTCCCAATTGTTTCAACGGATCACCTCACCACGTTTTTCTGTGATGATCACTTCATCATGCAATCATGCCCACGTTCATTTCCTCATCCATGGGCGCTTTCGAAGGCCTCACAAGCCCGTACGAACCTCGGCACGCATGAGACTCGTCATCTTGCGGCGGAGAACATATCGGGCTTAGAGACGACACGAACCAGGGTAGCGAAGACTTTTCGTCGAAGCTACGAGGATATGATCGTGTATGCCGAAGAAGAGTTCTGAAGACGCGGCGATGCCCTCAGATGATCTGTTCATCATGGGAGGCACTGCGTAGATAATCACGAACAATAGATATGCATTTGATGTCAAGGTGGTCAGCGACTCCAGCGACGCCATAGGCTAATACATTGGTCTGAGAGTGAACCTCTAGCATTCGAAGACATAAGGCCTGGAAGGCGATGCCATTTCGACTGTCCAACTGTCGGTAGCAGATAATCTGTATGAGGTTAGCTGACATTGACACTGCCTTTTGGCTCAGGATCCATTTGCTACTTACGCCCTTCTCGATTTGAGCGGTATCAAATTCAAGAGAATTGGAAGAATGGCTTTCGCAACGATATCACGAACTTGAGCCGGCTTGCGACACAAGAAGTAGAAGAAATCGGAGAATGGAGGCCTTCCTGTGTATAAGATCGCCGTAAATAGCCAGGTTCTTGTAAGCACGGGAAACGCAATAATTGTCGGGTTTTGACGAGACGATGGGAGAATAAGACCGAAGCCAAAGCACGACAATCCAAGAGAATTACGTGAACAGATATCATATGCTGCGCCAGACGAGATGATCTCCGAAGACCTTGATAAAAAAGTCTTTAATGCGATGCCATTGCAGGTCAACGGTTTGAAGGACGTCGAAGGACGAAGGCGGTCAAGCTCGACTGGGATACATACAGAAATTACTAATTCTCTTCGTCCTTCGAGCAAACCGTGGAGATTCACTTTCACTGTGGGCACGGCCTTATAAAAACCTGCGAAAAAGCCAGATGATATTTAGAACATATTGTAATTGACCAATCACGAACCCGGACTGCGATGTATTCCTGATATCTTCTCGATGATTAAGATATTTTCTAGGAGTATATAAGGCCGTGCCCACTATGTTTTGAAATGAAAACGTTAGATTTCGTGAGATAAAGCAAGGTGATAGGCAGCTGGTTAAAGGAAGTGGCAGTGAAAGACACATGTTGAAACCAACGTCACAGGAGATGCGAGAAGATAGGAAAGAGAAGGACGTCAATATGAAACCAAAAAGACTGGGAAAAAATAACTAAGAGAAAAAATAACCAGAAACTAAAGTCAGATTAAGAACCGGAACACCCCCATCAAGACGGCCCACTCTGCTTCTCGTCTTCCGCCTCCTGGCGTTCGCGCCTCCTCAACTCCCTAACCAGGTCCTCTAAATGGGCCAAGACATCTTCTCCCACTTCAAGCTCCGTCTGGGTACTCATTAGCTCCGCCTCGACCCTCTCGAGTTCGCTCGTCAGGTCCTCGGCATTGACTTTTGCTCTCGCGTTGACAGCCGATGTTTGGGCAGGGTGCAGTACGCCCAGCGAATGAGCCGGCGAACGCATGCTATCAGGAAGATTTGCCCCAGAATGCGTCCCCGAACGAGCACCTGAAGTTAGCCCAGCGGAGGACGATGCAGAAGCCGCCGCAGAGAGCATCATCTGCGACAACGTTGGCGAGCCCTCGTCCGAACGTAAGTCGAACGAATGGTGTGTGTCGTCGAACGAGTGCTCATACTCGTACCCGGGCGGACCGTCTGTATCATCGGGATTGCCGTGATCTACGTGCAGATCAAATGGATTCGAATGATGATGGCTATGGTGCGAACGGCGGTGGGATAGATGGCTTGGAGGTGGTGTCGACGTCAGCATCGACCCCGGCACGAGTCGAGGGACGATGAACGGATCTTCCAGCGGCATCGAAGCCGTGACGGAGTGCGGACTGCTGGCACTCGTGCCGAGGCTGGAACTTGGACTGGGTTGTGGACCAATTTGATCATGTTCGCGGTCGGTTCGGATGTTGAACTCAACACCACGATCGTCATGCTCCTCGTTGATCTGCTCGCCTGTACGTCGATCGCTCACTTCCATAACGCCATGTGGATTGTTGACATATTGAATATCTCCACCCTCGATAGGGAGAGTTAGAGACGGTATCGAAATTAGAGGCGACAGACCTCCTGCTGCTGCTCCAGGTGACGAGGACGGCGCCTGAGACGAAGCAGTTGTTGAAGGTACGAGTGGGGGCGACGGATGAACAGGTATAGAGATCATACTAACTGGCAACAGCGGCGTAGCGAGCTCCATCGACATCTCGCCGTCGCTCAGCTGGTCATCGAGCAGATGCTGAGCAAAGGATTTTCGTCGGACTGCGTTCGGAGGAGGGCCTAAGTTCGGTTCGTCGTTATCACTGATGAAAACAACTGGTTCCTGTGCCAGGTTAGCCTGCATATCTGCAACGACCGCCTCATTCGAAGATCCACTCGCAGGCGGGCGACGATATTTGTCCGGAAATGGCGGCTCATCCGGATGGTTGAGTGGTGTGCGTTGATGAAAATTCGTCTTCTGTGGGAGTTGATGATCTTCTGCAGATGCGATTGCCGCACTTTGTGAGTTGAGATGTGCGCCAGTGGGGGCGGCTAGGTTATCTCTCTGATTCGGACCCCGATGAGGCTGAATAGGGTGGAGAAGGGCGCCTCCCGTCAGATACGGCGGTACTGTTGGCATCGTTGATGACGGTGATATTGATGATGATCCTGACGGTGGAAGTAATCGCCGGTGGGTTTGTGTGGGGCCGCGGGCATGCCCTGTCTGATTCGAATGTGTGGGTCGGGGATCGCCTGATGGAGGTCGTGCCTGCAGCGTTGGCGACAACGTAGAAGGTGACGGAGGTGTCAATTGAGCAGGGATCTACAAACAAAATGAAAGATTAGATCGGTTGTCAGGCGAGGTAGACCAGGTAGAGATGATGAGGGCAATATAAACTGGTAAATATTCAATGCAAGACGAATACACAAGGGTCAGGGGAAAAGACAGATGAAATGTAATGATGCGAAGCGCGAAAGAGCTTCGAAGAACAAAGTGATTCACGAATAAAGTTCCTCTGCCAAAGTCGAAGACCATAAGGCCATGAGCAACGAGCCGCAAGAACTCGCGCAAAAATGAAACAGAAGAACAGGGGCTGAATATGGATGTACCGCGACTTCTGGCATGACAAACTGTTGGCTGCGCCAATGTCGGGGCTGCTGATTCGATTCCGTTGCGAGCAACTGATAGATCGCGAAATCTAGTCATCTGCATCATCAGGAAACGAAACGTCACGGAAGGAAGGTCATAAAAGAGGGCTGACGAAGACAATCCCCTCTGAGAAGATCAAGAAGAATTGGATATCGAGGACGTCCTCGAACAACCTCCAAAGTGGGACCTGATTACGGTCCGACATCAACAACTAGAAGCTAGATCACAGCGAAATCATAGGCGGAGACAAACAGATAAAACGTAGGCCAAAAGCAAAGCAAAAGAAAAAAAGGCCGGAAAAATCTTGTTTGGCCAAGTAACATGCTCCACGGACCAGCTCGACAAAGGTCCGAGAGAGGAACCGTAACGAGTGGCGAGGTTCAAGTGAAAAGGAGCCACGATGCACGCGGAAACACAAAAAAGATACGAAACCGTAGACCATGCAAAGTTCAAAACAAATTTGCCAAAACACAAGGCTGACATGGAACAGCGATGGTCGCGAGGGAGATACCGGCATGATGAATCCCAGTGGCGGTCAGCGAGCATGTGAAGCGCATCTCTGGAGACCGACAAAAATAAATGGGGTGTAAGATAGAGAGAAAGAAGAATACATGTGAAACGCCATCCAACACGAAGCAATGCGACGGCCAAAAATGTCCCTGGAGCTGTAAAGACAGTAATAGACTGTCACGCGATGGAACCCAGGAGAGGAGCGAAGGAAAAACCAAAAGAAAAGAAGATCAGAGTCGTGAAAGTAGGAGAAGGACCTCCCTGGTGATGCCACTGAACCGTGCTGTCAACCCCAAAATACAGCAGAGAAGACGAGGAATCACGGGATACGGAAAGATAAAAGAACGCGAGTCGTAGTTGAGAAAGAGGTAGATATCAAAGGGTGGAGAAAGCGAAGGGCACATCAACAGTTAGGCGGCGGTCGGGCCCCTCAAGACATACAAGAACAAAACGCGAGCCGAAACTCAGAAGAGGAAACAAATCATCAAAACGAGAGTAAGTGGACGAAAACGTAGCAGAACGCAAGGGGAAAGGGGTAAAAATAGTCGAGCGACGTACCTCTTGTACACCCTCCACACCAGCCCCAGCCCCAACCCCAACCCCTCTACCAACAGACATTCGGAAGTCCAGAGCTCGTCTCAGAGTGTCAACCTCCATCTCAAGCTCATCTTCCCTTCTCTGAGCCGTAATTTGCAAGAAATGGAGTTGATCTTGGAGTCGGGCTTCTGAAGATCGAAGTCTATGTGCCAACGTGTCAGTTACATGAGGATATCATCAAGAGGGTCGTAGCTAGAGAGATGGCAACAATGAGGGAAATACGTGAACGAGGGAAATACGCGAATAAGAGATCATGGGTTGTCAAGAAGAGAGAAGAACACGACAATATACAGAGCAGCGATTGACTTACCTCTCACATTCTTCCTCAAGTAGACGCAGCCTCTCGTAGAGGCCATCATCGTCACCCCCGTCCTCGCGGTTATCATCTGCAGGTCTTGGCTCTTCTGCTCTCCTTATGTTCCGCCTGCCTGAGGGTCTTTCTGGGTTTTCTCTTCGTCGAAGCTGTTCGTTTTCAAGTTCGAATTGTTCTTCAACGGCTGGCGTCTAGATGGAGGACAAGATTGACGTCAAGACGACAGAAAGACCGATGAAACTGTGACGCACCTCCGGCCAGAAATTTTCGTCATCGCCTTGTTCCTGAAAACCACCATTCAGACCCAGCCCGCCTAATATCAGTTGTCTCTCCTGTGCAAACCCGTCGATCTTCGAGCTCAGTTCTCTGATCTGGCGTTCGAGGGCCTTGAAAGGGTGTTCTAGTACTTCTGGGGTTGGATTTGCAGTACTGGCGTTGTCACCATGGCATGGGGAGAAATGGCGATTTGAGCGTGGCTGTTGGCTTGGAGGTCGACGTCGAGGTTGAGGTCGAGACGGGGATAATGGTGCTGGGGATGAGCGACTGGAAGCTCTAGGAAGACCGAATGCTATTGAGAATGCCGGATCAGGGGTTGTAGCAGCGGCTGCACGAGCTTGGTCCAACTACGAGAAACAGAATCAAAAGTGAGAGATTGCTTGACATTTTCGCAAGGAATGCCACATACTCGTCTCGCAAGGATTTTAATCTCAGCTTCCAGCACCTTGTTCCGTGCTGCGGTGACGTCCAGCATCCCAATCATTTCCTCACTCGAGATCTCTCGTCTGTCCTGACTCCAACTCTCCCGCCTGTTGTCTGTTTTCCTATCACCCTGAGCGCTGTCCCGTGTTGGACTGGCAGCCCTGAGCGACGCGCCATGCCCGGCACTGGCCGCACATGACTCCAGCTCCGCGTCCCGTCTGCTAAGTTTGGCTTCAAGTGAGAGGATGTGCGCCTCGAATGCTTCACGTGTTCGTTCATGAGCACGCTTCTCTGAATCTCGTTCCCGGTATACAGTCTTCAGCATGGTCGCAGCGTACTTCAGGAGGTCTTCAGTGTCCGGAAAGGCTGGGTGATCCGTCAGAAGAGGGCCGGGCTGGATATGAACGTCTGGAGGAAGAGAAACAGAGATGAGCTAAACATGGGTGAGCAAGTCTACGGCACGTAACAGCGAAACGCACCGGCGAGGGAAGAGAGGTATATCTGCGAATGTGGCCACTTGCTATAATCGTTCGATATCTGCACTACGAAAGAGAAACAATGAACAAGGCGAAGCAATGGACAGGAGAAATGGGGACACCTTTCTCGATCAACTTCAACACCGTGTCTCGCATGTCATCCCTCTCTTCCTCTGCGATTCTAACAACCTCCGCGTATCGACGGATCTTGGCCTTGAGCCGCTCTCTGTCCTGTGCAAGCGTCAAAAGCTCCTTTGCATGCGCTGCTTGTTGGGCGTCGAGCATGTTGAGCGCTGACAGAAGGCGAGTCTGAAGAAGAGACGTGCGCGCAATGTATGCTTGTACGCGAGTTTCCAGCAATAATATCTGTGCGCCCAGAAGAATAAGTAAGTGAGATCCAGATCGAAGCCGAACGTTCGAACCTCATCGTCTTTTTTGGCCAGCTCTTCGAACTGGGTCATGACTCCCATTCCTATGCTGGTTCGATTATGAGAGCAGAGAGTTGTATTCCATGATTCGGAAGAGAAATTGAGCGACGGAGCAACGACGGCTGCTATACGCGTACGATGGGAGCCTCGAGGTACGCTATGCGGATTAGGAGGGTCTGATGGCGAAACCTTTCAGTGCAAATAAGTGCAAGCATACCGGCCCGACAGGGCCGAATACTTTGACTTATGCCCACCAGTGACGCGCCTTTGAGAGGCGTATTTCTATTTTCCCGACGCAAACCGGAGAGTCGTAATTAACATTAAAAATGGAGCCGCTTGTCTGTAGTGTAGGATAGTTTATTGGATTGAATAGCCAACTGCTTCTATCTCTCGCCCTTCTTGTTCACAATAGCGGCACAACTAACAAAAGCAACCATCCCGCATATAAACCCAAAAGCGAGTGCGATCTGTCTCACTGGCTTTTTTTCCTGGTCTCCAAGATACGACATAAACATGAACATTAGAACATATGCACCTCCATATGTCCCTATTCTCCCTGTGTTCTAGCCCGGTCAGGTCGGCGGACGGAACTGGCATTTTCGAACACTCACATTGGAGTTCGAGCCTCTTCCACCAAGACCCGGCACCGTAAGTGACAAGTAGATCAGATTGTGATCCTGTGAGAGGCTCATCTCTGTACGTTCGACGGTTTGCGGATTTGTAGGCAAGGCCGGCCAATAAGTGCATGAGCAACGCGCCTAAAATCACCGCGGATACACTCAAAAAAATGGAGGTGTACCCCAAGATTCGAAAAGCCCTTGCGGATGAAGTCTGACGGCTACGATCAGACGAAGTCAGCAGCTGTGCCGCAATAGCGGCTAGAAGAGCGGACTTGTGTAATCGAACATATTATCAGTGATCGAAAGTGCACTCGGTATTGGTTGGACGTACAATAACCCCTCCAGCTTGTATCTTCGCTTGCCATCCCGCTCTCAATGACTCTACGACAGGTGGAAGTTGATCTATAGAGTTCATGTTATCATCCTCCGAAGTCGAAATAAACCAAGAGACGTAATACAATGTAACCCGTCTGACTTATGCCGGCTAGAACTTTGGTGGGACGCAGCATATTCTACCCTCTCTGGCTCGACTGGACAAGGTATAATGTCAACGACAGCATCGGGCGCTTGTTCAGCTTCTCGAGAAATTGCCGGCGCTGCTCTTGCTACAGGCGCAGATGAAACTTCCTGCGACGAGGCTTCTTCGCCTGGGTCGTGGAGCGCAGTAGGCTTCGTATCGTCAGGCATGGATTGTTGTAGCAAACGGCTGTGGGGAGATGATGGGTAAAACCGACGCTGTAAGCCATTCCGCGTCTTTTATACCTTGTCAGGCGTAGATAATCCGTTTATTTTTGATAGGAAGATATATCCGCCCTGAATTTACCCACATCGCAGGGTCGCACTGACATTAGCGACCTGTGCTTCGTGTCACGTACTCCATCGCCGGGAACATGGTGACAAAAGCCAGACAGCATAGATGCTATCAGGAACAGCGGAATTTTGCTTCTGCTTTGTCTGAACAGAATAACTGCTTAGTCTCCCTTCCCATACTGTCCTCATTTAGTGTGCATTCTCTAGGGAATGCGCTCAAGGTCTGTGACGTTATCATTCAGTAGAGAAACAGGTATGACATCTCACACAATTCTCGATGTCAATCAATAGTATGACTGAGGAAAGGTGATGAAACTGATGATGTGGCGTAGGCAGTCGGCAATATGCCCTGAAGTCCTCATCAGCATACCACCCGTCGCGGCGGCAATCTTCCAGGAGGCTGTTTGTGCAACGAGCGAATATTCTACTACATTGAATTAAATCCTTAGAGGGAAATACCAAAAACCGAGGTGTTATCATGTAAGCTGGCTCGATTCTAATTCAAGAGCGTGAGAAGATCGGTAAATGGCGCCCATGTGCGCACCTCAGTTCGCGTCCGCCAGTATCGATTGAGAATGTCATAGGATGATGAAAGACTCAAGAACTGAGCCATCCGTAACACTTTACTATAATGCTCTTCCGTTTATTCTCGAGTCTTCTGTCACCGCACTCCAGTCCAATTACAGACGTCAATTCATGTCCCGTCCTACACACGATAACGAGCGGTACTTGTTTCGATTACAGCACTCTTGAATAGCCTCATATGAAAAGCTACTGCTGCTATAGGTACCAAATGTATCTGTTCATTCTTGCGGCGCACCTAGAGCTGGCGGGAAAAAGCTCAGAACCATGCAAGACAGGTGATTTAACTGGATAGATCCCCAAGGAAATAAAAAAATAAAATGGGCGGCTTGTGAGTACTTCGGTCCATATGCCCTCCTAGTCCTGTTAAAAGGCCACCATGGGATGGAATACTTCATTCTTAGGCCAGCCTGGAGGCCTACTCTCCCACTGACCATCGAGCGGTATTCTTCCACTCGTTGTTAACGTTTCGTTAAATATTCCCTGAGGTAGACGTTCTACTCTGAAACCGTTGACTGGACTCTGCAATTCTGTTTTCCTTTGAATCTATATTGCCTCGCGTATGAATTCAGTTGTAGCCATCCAATTTCGAAGGCTTTATAATTGAGATATCATGCTATGCTTGAAGTTATCCACAATTTGATTCATTCGCTTTCCATTAATTTGCCAATTCCCAGGAGCTTACGTCGGTCCTTAGGCCTCCTTCATCTTCTTTTATAATGAACTCGTCCTTGGCAGGATCGAAAGGTCGAAAAATGACCAGCATCGCTTTTCCCCTTACCAGATTTCCCCAGACTCCAGTAATTATGGGCGTAGAAAAATTGGAAGAGGTTATTTTTTCCAAAGCAGTGCTATAATGTGATGAACTTCAGGGGAGCAGATGAAAGGAGAGGAGAATCCTGCGTGACGAATTCAACGACTCCGACACGTGGTCAGAAGTTGGGATCAAACCATAGAACTTGGGACCCCTGCAGCATGCACTACAGCAATGAATACGGTGTACGGAACCCTACGGTTACCTGCCCTCGCACATCATCACCCGCGGAGGCACCTCCTGGGTCCGACTGCCATTTCGAGACATCGCTCATCGTCGACGTCTTCGTCGCGTTGCGGGCACCACAGCATATAGATCGTGTAGACGTGATTTATATGGGTAGTAGTCACAAGAGATACCAACCCACGCAAATTAGAAAAAAAGTTTACCTCCCACTAATTCTGTGCACCCCAGCGGTGATTTGCATGAACCTGGAGGGATATTGAGATTCGACGTGAAGTAACATTACAGAAAGGGTGAATAAATAAAATAGTCTACTCTATAGTTGACGAGGTAATAATGAACCAGGCCTGAATCATTTTTGTTGTTCCAGTTCAATTCAAGGGTCCAGCATTGCCTATGAGGCCCAAGAAGTTCTTCAACATTGGCTCTGCTGCTGAGGTCACATCCAGGCAGAATCTCATGCACCTGAAGGAGGAGCTTGTCCAGCAGCTGGTTGTTTACAAAGCTGTCAGGTCCTTCAAGACTGCTGCTACTGAAATTGGTGTATGTGTCCATGGTGCATGTGTTTCTCATAGATTCCGAGATTTTACTCGTCCTGATATTCAGTCTTAGAACACGAAATCGCCAATGCTTTTATTCTGAAAGAGCCCCTCAAAAGTGATGCAAGAGCTTGGCTCATTGATCCGCTTCTGGACTCGACAAGGATCTCGCAGGTAAAACCTGCTATACCTTTGCCCATTTCACTCTTTGTGACTTGGACTTGGACTTTTCCCTAATCACCCGTTCTGTGAACAGGTGCTAGCGGCAACGAGGATCCGGAGACCGAAAAGCAGCAAGAATCTGAGCATCTAAATTCACCGCGATCGGTATTATAATTCTAATTTCAATAAATTTACAGCGCTTTCCGACTGTAATGAGACTCCGACATTTTTTTCCCACGCATGATGTACGTCGTTTCCATTTTGGGAATAGCGGTGTTCGAGCCGCTGCACCGCCGCGTTCAACTCATTCTTCATCTCTTCCTCACTCGCGCACCACGCATATATCCATGGAGGATTCCAGCGCCGACATTTCCGACTCGGAACTACTCAAACCACTTCCAATATCCGTGTTTGACAAACTCGACGAGCTTGATGCAGAGGACATGAGCCCGTCTACCTCTGCATCCACAGCGGGAAAGCCCAAAGAAGACTTGTCAGAGGAAAAGGGTGTGTCGGAGTCTTCGGAAGATGAAGGTGAGCCATGAGTATATCCTGAATCCATCCCGTTGACCCATCTCACTATCAGAAGTTCAGTCTGTCGTCTTGAGTGAACAGACACTCAAGGACCAACAGAAACATCAAGAAGCAAATGGAAAGCGGCGAGAAAGAGACAAGAGGAAGTGTGAGGAGAAGAAAGCGGAGGCGCAAGCGGTGCTTGGTTGGGATATCCGAAGTGTATCAACAATGTCGTCAGGTATGTCCTAGCCACGATTGTCGAGGCTGAGGGCACAATCCTTGAGGTCAGTGCTGATTCTACGATTCCATGGCCGTGAACAATTACTGGAGCGAGAGAGCGAGGGGGGAGCGAAGCGCATCCTCCCTCGCACCAATGAAACACGTCTCGAGAGGCTGTTCCGAAAAAGGAAATGACGTACATCACGCGCGGGAAAAAAATGTCGGAGTCTCATTACAGTCGGAAAGCGCTGTAAATACTTCACCATAGATAGGCTATAGCTGAAATGCTTAGGCATAGTGTACAGGAAAATAGTCTACACGATACTATCTACGCTGTGGTGCCCGCCACTGCGACGAAGATGTCGACGATGAGCGATGTCTCGAAATGGCAGTCGGACCCCAGGTGGTGCCTCCCGGGTGATGAGGGCGAGGTAACCATAGGGTTCTCGTACACCGTAAATGAATATCCATCGATGCCGTCCGTATCATGACGGTCATCTTTCCATCTGAGTCTAAAATAAAAAAATCTCGATCCGGCAAGCCAGAGGGACGTCAGTTCTCGTTTCACTCTTATCGATGGACAAACGCTCATGCCCTACTCGAATACGTGCAGAATGAGATAAATGCGACATCGATTTACTCTGGCTCGTTCTCTCGACGCGGCACGATAATATCCCCTACCGCATGTTCACTGCATGTTTAGCAAGGTTCGGAGTCTAGCGTCTAGGCCCAATCACACGTGTGCATCTCAAGTTATCTTCTGTGCATAAAGCGCAGTGGCGCGTCATGCTCAGGTACCTGTGGTGTTCTTGTGTTTATTTCCCCTTTGAGGCGACGTCGCACCGGGAAAAGAGCTCCGGATAGTAATTTGAAGGGCATCCTTAAACTTTCGCTTCTGGAAGCCTTTTGGCTTTTTCATGGCCCAAATCGGTGGTGAGAATTCATTTGCAGGTGCGCGCCGCAGCGGTGGATCTCGAGTCTAGACCTATATACCCCACCTCGAGTTCAACCTTCGCACTTGATCAACCTTGAAGCTTCTTTGCGCGTAAGCGAGGCCCCAGCAGAGTAAGCACGTCTTCTTATCACAAGATCGTCTCTATGATCCGTACATCCGTACTCAGCGCATTTACGATCACCTCCCCCGAGCACAGGATCGGATGTTAGGACATTAGAAGCGAGAGAAGTCTGAGAGAAGTGACTTGATCCGTGTCGCCTATTCCCCCAAGGAACCGAGAAAAGGCTTCAAACCCAATACAAGTGCCTAAGCACGGTCGCTGAAACAAAAAGAACGGATTTTCGCCATCCGTAGCAGCCTCTTTTCTAATTCCTTTGTTTTCCTTATGCTCCCTGAGACCAGTCTCGGGCTGCTCGTCTCCCAACCCAACAGCTGGCTAGACTGCCGTGCGCCGAATGTACCGGCCTCTAGAGTTATCCGAAACGTTAAATTCGCACAGGACCGTTGAATATGTACTTCTCCTGGATGACTCTGTCGGCAAGAGATTGCGTCCAAACAGGCGTGCAGGACTCAACGGAAAAAGCCGCTCCATGTTCACTCATGTCAATGTAAGCTCTGTTGAAGGGCCTAGACCAATCTCATTCGCCACGACGTACAGGTTTAGGCTGCTAATTCTTTCGTCCTTATGTTACCTCGCATTCCGTCCCATTGTAGAGTGCAAACTTCGTCTACCAATGGTCCATATATTCCCTGTATACTAAACGAAGTAGACGCGTCATTCAGCGGAGACATTTAGCCTCTATGTCGAGATGACAGCTAGGCACCGCGGATCCAAATCGAAGCAAACATATAGGCTGGAGAATTGATTCGGAAAATCCGTCCTATACTCTCGTCGCTGACAACGGTCCCAGTCGCTGATAAGCCGTTCCATCGCGCCTTTACTGAGGACGCGGGATGGAGTGCCTTCTTTGGGACTGTCAAGAAAAGGTCCTTATCTACCCGAATTCGAATGTGGACTCTGATCCACCGCCTCTTCTGAGTATATGGGATAGTGGACGGTTGATGCGACGCTGTTTGGCTTTCCCCCCTCGCTCTGTCCAAAGGACAGAAGGTGTGCGTCCCTTCCCGACTCCTGAGTGTAAGACTTCTTACCTACCACAGCGGACCTTCTTTCATACGGACATCAATAAAATGGTGTGGGGTAAGTTGAGCTAAGGAGGTTTATAGGAAGCTTAACTGAGGCGACGCACCGGACAATATATTTCTTACAGCATGGAGAAAGGACACGCGTCTCCAGCCAGGCATGATCCAGGCGGACGGCGCGCTCGAATCGGTCCCGCCCAACTCGGTATTGTAGGACTCATCGATATGCCAATCGGGGGCAATCATACTCGAGAAGCTGGTGTAATGTTGAAATGGAGCTAGAGCCGTTTCAGTACAGGATATTGCGTCTTTCATTACGGTGAAAAGGCGAGAATCGGGATTGTGTCAGTTGCTCATTATCCACGGGACCATTCCTCACTTATTTCGAGAGCACGCTCGTATTAGAAACACGGATATTTCGCGTGTCCGCCTCATGACGGACCACCTGGGTAGGTCACATTACGCCACACGTTATCGACCTGGGGGCGGAATGTTTGGGCCTGAGTAAGTACGAAACTCAAAGCCAACGATTTCGTTCCAAGAAATTTCAACAAGTCTGGAAAGGCCTTCGCTATTGTCCTCGTTGCCTTCATAGTTTGTTGTACCCATTGTAGTATCCTATTTTATGAGGTCAATTGGACGCCAATTATTCGGCGATGACAGGTTGTTGTCCTTCGTGATCGTCGAGCATCAACGTTACAGGTTCCTCACTCCCGCCAATTTTCCGTCTTGAAAAGGATTCGATTCAATCCAGTTCAGCGTGGGGTGGTCATATGTATCCAAGGATAAGGTTACGACCTAAAAAAATACAGGGCCAATGTACAACCCACTTAAGAGTGGCCAGATGTAGGCCCCCGAGAAACGACAAGGAGCGAACGGGGAGGGTTTCCGGCAGCCTCCGACATCGATGGACATCCCGACCTCGAGCTGGGCGGATGTACTACCCTCATAGCGTAGTGTTTCACGACCCCTTGCATCATCTTCAATCACCGATGAAATCAAGAGGCCCTCGGTGGCTGGCTTGAGGTGTCCCGAAATAGACTTGTCGAATTATGACATCCCTTGCCGTAGGTTTATCGTCGCCGGTGTCCGTTTGTCATGACCCCGACTTGGATGGGATCCTGTCGGAGATGGTGCGCCGGCGTTGGCTGGGCAAATGGTCTGCCGCTGATTAAATGTTTCGTGCATAAATTCGATTCCCCAGTTAAGGAGGGCCGCCTCTCCCGCAAGCCTCGAAGGCCCCGCTGGCAGGCAGGAGGAAGAAAGTACATTCCATATTTATAGAATATCTGCGTCGATCCAGCGAGAGAATCGCCGCTCATGGGGTGCTTCAGGCTCGCTGGCAGAGTCTTAAACGGATTCAGCCCTAGTCTATCAATGGGGATGATCGTTGACATCTCTAGTAGCTTCTGGCCGGCGCGAGAACCCTAGATTGAACGGTTGCAATGTCAATGGTGATAAATAGCCCTTTTCTCCGCGGCTGAAAGATTTTAGCAATAGAAATTGAATGAATCGACGACTCGCCACTCTACTATCCAGTTTTTTTCCGAATTTAGCGAGTTCAACAGCAAGCGAATTTCAACGCTGCTTCAAACTCGACCTTGAACACAAAAAGTCCTCAAAGTTGAATAATTAATCGCCGTATTATTTAAAAGTGGTGAGCCTTCTCCGACAGAGAAAGCACAGTAATACAACACCGCCGTGTGGGATAGCCAGCTGCGATAATAGAGCAAATGGATTAATACGAGTAGCAAATATTGTTTCGATTTACCACCGGGGCCTGTATCTTTTCTATAGAAGTCGCCCATATGTGGCCTATTGGCCATCGAGATCCTGTTCATAAAACTCGGGAACAGGCCTACATCATATTCCTTCCCGTTATGGGAAACATGCATTCGTTCCAAACCTTTATACCCTCCAAATGAGTAGCCCGTGAAATCGTGCTTCCAAGAACGTCGTTTTCGTCCCTTGGTAAGATGAAATAGGTTCGTTTTTAATAGCGAAAATTTCTGCTTCATTTCATACCGGACGCACTGATGGTCGAGTTCTTTGGGTGCAGGCAGGTTGGTTTAAACTTAGAGAGTGCTTCAACCAGGATCTATGAAGGCACAGGAAGGCTGCCAGGGTTTTACTCGTCGTTTGTGCATGCCAAATCGACCAAAAGGAGATGCACGGATAGCGATTGAACTTGATGGAGAAAAAGGGTGTTCCCTCCAACGTCACCTTCGTTCGTAAGATTGAAATAACGCCGCAGCACATCTGAAATGGACGCGCGATAACACCGTGCTTGCGGGGTGCTTGACTACCTACAATAAATTACACAACATCTTCTCTTACACTCCGTTGTGGGCGAGAGGGAATGAGGTGATAGCCTCGTGGGTAATTCGGGTATACCTTCATCCTCCATTATATCTTCCTAATTTGGGCCTAGGTTGCGCCGCACCGTCAGGCTATCGATCGACGTTGAGGAGGCCGTGGGACGAAATGTGGATTCACAGGCCTTCTTCATGTCCGAGAATCCGAGGTCGAGAGCCTAATCACGTACCGGCGAGAGTGAGACCGGGGTCAATGGAAAAATGCTTGGAACGAAGAAATGAATGGTTGGAAGAGAGCGAAAAATCCAAGGACAAAAGGGCGTGTAATAAAATTTCGAAGAGAACGTTGAAAGCTTTCCGTGTGTGGAGCTATGCAATAACGATGAATTACTTCAAACACATCGTTGCATCGTGTTGGTAGCGTGAATTAACTTACAGGGAGGGGACGAGAGGCTATCAGCCTTCAGCGCCACCAAGAGGTAGAAATCTAGATAACGGTACATGGGCGCAGTTGGTTGTCTCCATCCAGTGGGCAATTGCAAGTTAATTTGACAAGCACCAAAGCCCAGGATTTACGGCCGCGAAACCTAAAACTAGACGAATTCTAGGGCCGCGAGGCAGCATACTCTACCTAGGTGGCCCCTTTTCAGTTCAGTCCCGAAAACGAATTTCACTCCCTTCTTGCTCCGAAACGGGTCCGCTTCATGGATGAGAACAAAAAAATGATCAATTGCAACGTACATAGATAACGGGTGTATCTTCCATACGGGCCGCTACTAACCTCGCATATGCCAGCGCGATCTTGGGTGAAAGAAATCAGTCTCCCTGCGCTAAAAGTTCAAGTTTCTGGCCGTAGTAAAGGCGGCCAGAAACCCAAATATCTACCCGCGAGGTGAACTTTCGTAAGGGTCCGTGATTTAGCCGGCGGCGCTTATATACCCGACATCCGCGCACGGACCATGTTTTCGTGCTTATAATCGGAGCTTGAATTATTTTTTCTCTTCTTTACAGTCACCTCGCCCATCCGTTGTACCACACCGCTCTCAATCTGTTGGGGCTTTGATGCCGGAAGGGCGAGTAGACAAACCTCCTGGGCACTCTTCTGGGCATGCCGTTCTTCGTTCATCCCACTGAGTGAGCGGCTAATCAGAATTGGGTACAGTTCTGTACTTTTCTCTCGCTTGTTCGTATCCTAATTTCTGCGCCAATATTTGCCGTCATCTCGCTGTCTATACCTCGGCTGGATTCTACCATCAGGGGTTATTTCAATTATCCGTCTCCTAGACCGCTATCGAGGAGCTGTACCGGATATCGAAGCCTACGAAGATCATGTGGGGTTGTCTATGATCTCGACTCTCGTCCTTCTGTCAGGTTCGACGGCGCAATTTTGACCACACCCCCATACGCAGCTGAGGTCTTCCTGATCGATGACGAGACTGAATGAGTTCCTGTGCTGTGTCTGTGTCGCTCAAGGTCAATCGTCTGAATATATTCCAAGAAGGAAATGTGAAAGGTATCAGCAGGATCGGCTGGCTGCGGCTGACATACCGGCCTGTGGTTGTGCAGCCCAGGTGCCCCTGTATGGATACGTCATTCTTTTTCTGCTTGATGATGCGTTTAGACGAAGACTCCCTTCTCAGCTTTGACTATCATGACGACTTGGAATCACTTCCCAGAGATATCAAAGTTGAGATTAGGAGTCGCAGATCTCGAGAAACTGGGTATGGGCCTGATTCCTCCGTTTGTGGCCATTTGATCGTCCGCAATCTCACGGGGAAGGACAAACGACCCTTACCACGGAGATAATGCACTTGACGGGCGAGTTCCGGACATATCTACTGATAGAGAGCGTGGTGACCGAGAGCGCGGAGGTACAGAACCTCGTTGAACGGGCATGGCACACCTATGACCATTCATGACGTCTCGAAGACCGGATTTTGGGCTCCCACCTCCCATTGCTGGGATGAGAGTCCTGCTCTCGGTTTGCGCGGTCGAATGGACGATACGAGGTTGACTACCAACGCTTAGCACCCAACGCGATAAATGAAAAGCACTTTCCGGGTATATTAGACATCTGGAGGCTACGCCTATCTGACCGGAGGAATGTGCACGGGACCCCGACTAGAAGGAGTGCCTTTGCATCATATTCCGAGACAAGGACAAGCTCGTGACGATGCACTGCTATGGAGAAGAAGCCCGTTTCCCCGTGAGCTCTGGGCCCGGTGGCAAAGGTGGGAATACCGTTCAGGGTCTGGGGATGGACTCAGGTTATCACAACTCCACTGGCGGAACCTGAAGATTCTCAGAAAAGGAAACCGGATGTTACACGGAAACTTGGTCATGGCACTCCAGGAGAGAATCCCAGAAATCCACGCGCCAGATCCCGAAGGATATGAGACGCATGGAGAATATTAGGTCCCTACCAGTGGTCATTTGCACGCGCTGGTGGATGAAAAGGAGGTGGATGTTGGCCATGGGCGGCATGGAGAGCGCACTATAATTAGCGCGGGATGTCATATGTCGGGACGAACTCTGTGTTAGACTCCAAATGTATCGGTCCCAATCTCGCCAAGGGATGAAATTAGTCCGTAATTCGCTGTATCACCGGAACTCTGAATTGAGAATCCGTTACGGTTACTCTATTGAGTCACAGTCCAACGATCCTTTCATGCCGGATATACCAACCCTGCCAGTTGAAACAGCTAGTCCTTCTTCGTCTCTCGTACCTTTTTCGGGAGGCTAGCCACGAGATTCTGTTTTTATGCGCTAAATAAGAGTCCGTCAACACCTTTCATGTCTCGGTTCGTCTCATGCCCGCCTCGAGTCTTTGTCCTTGCTCTCCAAGCCTGAGTCTCGGGCGACGTCGTTGACCCGGACAAACTCCGACACGAAATGGACACGTCTCGGACACCACTCAGTCCTGGTGGCGGCAAGCGTCGCCGAGAGTCGTTCTCTGGCGACCTCCCGGTCGTGCCTTCGTCGCACCAGCCTTCTCAGCAGCAAACGTCTCTTCCTTCTATCCGCCAACTTCACCCTTACCTTCCCCCATCGTCATCGTCGACTATAGGGATGGCCCAGCCGGGTTCGAGCGAGTCTACGGGGTACGGATATCCGGGCACGTCGCATTATGCACCTCACCCCGCGCCGATGGACACGAGTACTGCACACGCATACAGCGCGTCACAGCGCGACACGGGGATATTTGGCGCTGGTGAATCCGAAGCGGATGAGCTGGATCAACACAGTCCTCCCAAGAAGAAGCGGCGAAGGCAGGCGTTGAGTTGCACAGGTGATTACATTCTTCTATTCGTAATACGTGTCGCTCCGTCGAGTTCTGACTTCGTGTCGACGCCGTTACTCTCTTATCGCTGCCCCACCAACTGGCCTATTTTTCTGTTCGTGATATCCGTTGTGATAACTCATCATCCCAATCTGCCAATGTTCGCCCTTGTGATTCATCACGCGGTGTGGGGTGTCATTAGAGTGCAAACGACGGAAGATTAAGTGCGATAGGTGAGCTGGAAATGGATTGCGCCGCGAGACTACTCTCCGGCTGACAGCTACTCATCATTACATTGAATCTGTGATAGGACCCAGCCGTGCACGCCTTGTACGCGCCGAGGAGAAGAGGCAGGATGCCAGTGGCACATCGTCGAACCGGTGTAAGTTTGAGTTTACGCCTTCACTGCGATTCCTTTACCTCACAGACGATGCCAATTCATCTAGGGAGAAATATGCGACGAAGGCCGAGTTCGACGAGCTGAAAGCTCGGTTCGAGCAGCTCGCAGCCCTTGTTCAGCGATTGCTACCTGCGGCGACAGCAGTTCCGTCCCCATATTACCCGATGGGCATGCAGGCCAGCATATCAGGGGTTATGGGAGAGGCTGTGCCGACGTACAACCCGGGGACGTCAGGTGCGATGCCTTACACGACGATGATGCCTCCTCCGCCTCCTCCCCAGCAGGCGTATGGGCCACCCCAGACGCACCATCATATAGATTCCTCACAGGCACCATCCGTACCTCCCAATCGGTACATGAAACCTGAAGGATTACACTCGCCTACCACGCGTCATTTGCAGCCATCCTCACTGCCAGCCAGCACGTCGCCCATCATCCCGACATCCGTTCAAAGCCCCTCCTTGTCACGCCATCGCGTTGTGCCTGAAGGCTCCTCACCCACGGTCGCTGCTGCCGCAGCGAGGAGCTCACCTCTGTCGCTAGCGTCGATTACCTCGCCGTACCACCCCGAGCACGCCCAAATCCAGCCAAAAAACTACCACGCGCAGACGCTCATGCTGGGCGAGCGTCTGCGCCCCGGATCAGAAGACCCAACGAATACTTCCGCCAAGATGCGGGGCTGCTCGGAAGTGGTGGCGCCAGCGGAAGCAGTGGCGGGGCTGGTGGAGGCCCAGGTGACTCTTCGGAGATGTATCTCGACAGCGCCGCGCCGACGGGCGTTCCGCCGTCCTCCTTCCACATCCAGCCAGGGCCGGCGAGGCGGGTCAGTGATCCGCCATCACGCTCGGCTGTTGTGGGTCCCAGAACGGAGGACGAGCGGGACCGCATGACCAGCCAACCAGGAGGGCGTGACCGCTGAAACCGCCGTGAAGGCCAGCGCCAATCGACGCGTACCCCCGTTCCAGGCTCCCCTCCTCCTTTTCTTCGGCACCATATTCGCCGATGGGCCTATCAGATGCTCGCAGAACATGTGGACCAAGTTCCGTCATCGCCGTCTTCTTTCATTCGAACATCGACGTGACCCAGCCAATAATCCCCGCATTGCGTATAATCTCCATCGATTGCATAATTATACCTTCCTTTAGCGTTCGAATTCTAATCACAACACCTCGCGTATATCCGCTGTTCGCTCCGTCTCCCACTCATCCGGTTCTTCTGTCTACTGTCGCGGGGAATCAACCGATATTCTACCATCGATCAGTGAGTACCTCGCTGCCGAGTCGGACCTCAATTCGTCTCGTTGACTTTTTCGATCGAGGTGATTGATACACATCCCATAGTTAAACCGCCCCAACAAGTTCCTCCCCAATTGTATTCATCTTTGAAGCGAGAAGCACGTACTCGGTTTTGCCTCATCTTATAGCCATATTCATTCCTACATTACTCCACATAACAATCCTTCGCACGTCACCCTTTGCATTGCTCTTTACCTACTCTCGGAATCCATGGACCTTTTTTGATTGCGGTGTATTGGTGCGCCATTCGCATTCTGTCTTCATGCTCTCATACTTCTTTTCGATTTTGTTGCCAGAAGTCTACAATGCATAGTGTTATTCGTAGCTCGTTACTATGAGGCAATACTTCATTCCTGCTCATTAACGTAGACAGCACGCTCATTTTGTCTCTTTTTCTTCCATCAAGCCACTAAGAATACACTAATCAGAGATATTTTCGTTAGCCTCACATCTGGCAGCAGTCATAAAAGTAAAGCCGTTAATCCCCGAATTCCTTGACTTCCAGGCGACATTTCATTGAAAGACTTCCGATATCACCCCTCAATTCGAAAAAATGATGAAAATATTGGACCATCGAGATTCTCTCGAGAAAGCTCCCTCCCCCCCGTTATACAGCCGCCTCCCCGACGGAAGCGTATGGGACCATGAAGTACCGCGAGGAACGGCTTTAGAGATGTCCCGCCAAACGATGAAACAAATTGTACGGAATAAAATTGTTATCCTTCTTATCTTAATGGTGGCTATAAGACATCTATCACCGCTGCCTGGCGGGAGCTATCGATGGAAGATTTTGTGGTGCATACTTGACCGAAGTTTTCGCTAGAAGCCGGAGACTGTCACAGTACCGAAGAGAAAATTTGTACTAGGCAATGACTATATGCATCCATCATGAAGAATAATCCAAATATACCGGCGTCGCTTCATCAACTTGACATCACAGTGTGATTCAGATTAGAGTGACGACCAACCGAGGTGAGCGCTAATGGTGAACGTGTGATTGCGCAATGACGTCATGTGCATTTCAAGCGCCCAACAGTGCACCCGCGCACGGTCCATGCAATAAAAAGCGTGTTACTATATTACTGAACAATAAGCAAACTAACAATTATTTTGTCCTTCCATCCTGTGGTATGCAAATTCGAATTTTCAGACTTACCTCCTGACCGCCTCGTCGCTGAACCTCACCAGGCCCGTCCTCAAGCCTACTCCCAAACCAACCTTCCCTTCTCATCCACTCCCGCCTTCATACCCCCACTCACCGCCTTCCCTTTCTTCCTCTCCCTCTCTCGTTCCTTCTCCTGCTCGGCCATTTTGACTTTCTCGAGCTCACGCTTGTGCTTTGCGAGCAAGGCGAGGCGCTCAGCCTCAGCGTCGGCCTTGGCGGCCTTTTGCGCATCGCGCTTGTCGGCGTTCTGGCGCTGGCGTTTTGTGAGGGTCTCTGGGGCCTTGGCGGTATGTGGAGAATGGGAGGTGTCCCCGTAGCTGACTTGCGAGGTGGAGATGGTCCGTTCTACGAAGAGAAGAAGAGTAATCAGCGTTCGATCCTAAAATGGAGCAAAGAACAAGGGAATGGAGAAATGACAGCGTTCAGAGGAAGAACTGAGGAGTAGTTCCACGCCGTAAAACCAAACGATGCAGGAACGTAAGGCAGAAGCCCGAGCCAACGAAATGAATGGTTAGCGCATGGGCGGGGATCAGGTGGTACAACCAGTAGGCGAAGGCGAATAAATTGAATGGAAGAAATAGTGCACCCACTGGATCGTTTATTCGTGACCACGCCCCACCCGTCATCTTCCCCGTCAGCGTCGTTTTCGCCTCCGTCAGTTGCCACACGTACGTCCTCGTAGTCGGCCCACGAGAACCCGCTCGCGGGCTTCTCGTTCGGAAGAGGCTGCACACGCATGACGCGTGCAAGGGTGGGGTAGTCTGGGGTCTCGAGCATGCTGTATGACGGGTACATTGGAAGCATTACATGGATGAGATGAAGTATCGAAGAGGAAGCAAGAAGCAAAGGCGATGTCGGTTATGAAGCGATAAGGGAGAAGAGGTGTGCCACAAATTGCGGAGAAATGGACAAGAATCGCGGAAGGGAAGATCAGAAAAGAGGGACATGACATCAGTTCTGCACGTATGATTTAAATGAAATGACAGCACATACTCGTCAACTCCAGTCTTCCTGGGCTTGGGCAGTAACTTTTCCGCCAAAGTTTTACGATTCTCTCCCGTCCGGTCCCTTGTCGACGAGTGAAGGAGGAACGAGTCGGGCTGCGACTCGTCCTCGGTCGTCGACGCAGCTGCACGTTCCGCCACAGGAGATGAATTGGTCGAGGCGGCGACGCCAGTATCGTTCGCCGTAGACTCAGCAGCGGATTTAACTGAAGCCGACGAGGCGTTTGCATCCCGGCGGCGAGACCCTACACGGGTCCACGACCCATCTGTGTCGAGAGAGGTAGTGGACAGGTGCAATGGGCGGGTGAGTTGGGGAGAAGTCGACGGAGTTGGTGGATTCGGGGTTTGAGCTGGTGCTTGGGCGCTAGCCGACGGTTCCTGGGGCGTTTGCTGGCTGCTAGTGGCAGAGCGTTTCGCGTTCTTCGACTTTGAAGCCTGAGCTGGCTTGACGGACGCCTCAGAGAGGTAGTCCACCGTAGACGAGGCACCTGCAGGAGAAGCGTGCGGTGTGTTCGTGCCGGTTCCTGGGCTGGCAGCGGCTGCCTCAGTGCCTGCTGCCTTTCCTTTCTTCTTCTTCGACTTCTTTGCCTTCGACGCCGCTCCTTCAGGTGCAGAAGACTCCGCTGGTGTCACCGCATCGAATTGGCCCGGGATGGCCTCTGGGAACGGGACAGCGCGAACCTCAGGCGTCTCTGGCTTGCTCGCAGGGGCAGAAGTTGATTCTGAGGCCTCTCCGCCAACATTCTTCCCGCTCTGCTTCTTCTTCTTTCCCTTCTTCGCAGCGATTTCTCCTGGAGCACTGGTATTGGATGGTGGGCTTGAAGAGGCCTGGCTAAGTTGGGTGTAGCCTAATCCAACGGCACCGGCCACAACAGCAACGGTGACAGCGGCTTCAGGCGTAAGGAGACTTTGTGCGGAGCCCATTTGTCGAAGTTGGAGATTAGAGGATGTAAGGACGGTGGATGGGAGCAAAGGCGCGTAGCCGTTTCTGACGTGGAGGACTGTGCACGTGGTGTAACGCGTATACATGCACACACAACGCGTCACTAAAGCCGAAAGTCCGAGTGCGGAAATGGATTTCTGTGGCGCACTGTAGGGCCGTGCGATCTGGTTACCTAATCATGGCTTCACAGGGAACGTAATCCTTACCAGAACTTTTCGTTGAGGGTGTCCTGAATATAACGAGGCCGAGACCGTTTGAGAGTGGTTTTATCAACCTCCTGAGGCATGTAACTATCTGCATAGAGCACCATAGCGTGTAGAGAAATATTCGTGCCCTCAGGACTGCTTTCTTCCTCCAAAGCAACTAGCACCTTCCGATTCAGCGCCTCCGTGACAGTCCGTGACTCGCTGCAGACCGTCAACGTCCCGCAGAGTAGATGCCGGCGGGATTGCTCACTCTGCTCGACAGCATCACGTGAAGACAACAGACGCGCTTCCCAGGTCGAAACACGGTAGCTGAGACGAAATGAGAGCATCTCTCGCGTATGTTCGACCTATACCTTTTTAATGGCTTCGAGGATGCTCTGGTTGAGCGATGCTATCGGATAGATTTATATTTTGTTGACTGCCTTCTTCAGGGTTTCAGTGCAAGGCGCGGTGTGCGTGCGAGTTCGGAAGTATCCGAGATGGGTGAGGATGAGCAAGCTCTGCTTGCTCGTGGTTCTAGAGAGGTGGGGAGGAGATGTATGTGATGGGCAGGGTAGGTAGCTGAGTAGTCGGACAAACGACACGGTACTCTTCTTCTGTGTAAATCAATCAAATCTTGAGTGGCGAGCTAAACAAGGTGTCGGCATATCGTGGGAACTGGGAAACTGGGCGTCAAACAAGGGTTCGTGGGCGTCAAACTCGGCAGATCGTGGTCAAACAAACAATTAGGCAGAACTAAACGAGGCGTGGTGAGTTGGGCTAGATTCAACTGAGGTTCTAGGTACATGCGAACAGGTATGTATACTGTAAACTACGTAGGCTGTGCTCGAGTGAGTCATTTCGGGGGACAATTGGACGATGGCACGATAGCAACTAGCGCGAGGAGAGCTGATCGTAGTTCTACCGACGTGGTACTGACTAGTATTCTGACTCGCATTTCCGTTTGGACGTGAATGCCGTACCTGATATCAGTACTTCTTCTGGAGGGCGGTGGTCACCATCGTCGCTCAGTTCATCTACCTACTCGAACACACTTGTTCACAATGCATCTCCTTCTTTGGCTCGTCTGCTGGACATTTGAATCGAGTCTCCCGAGCAAATCAACACTTGCGGAAATAATCTACGGTTGGAAATGACTTTGTCATGTAGTGTATGTGCTCTGAGAGAAGAACGTCCCAGTACTTCAAAGTGCAACGATTCAGTTGACTTAGGGCAAGGATCAGCCGATAAACGATACAGAGGGGTGTTGCATTGAACGGAAAGTGTAGCTAACGAGCTCTCTGCAGACGTTCTTTCTGGGCAAATTCTGCAATAATCTCTAAAGCTATGAGCACGGAAAAAGCGTTACGCCGTGCTCATTCACCACTAAAACCTGGGAACGGAAGTCTTCATGAGCGTTAACCTCTGAGTATCTTTATGTAATAACTACTTACGATTACGCCTGCTCAAGCACAGAGACTTCACGATGGCACCAGCGACCACACCCGCCTAAAGCCTGGAGTAGTCCAGTGTCAGCCAACATTCGATCAACATATCCATAGCAATGCTCGAGACGAACCTTCGCGTCGGTGTCGACAGTACCGTTGATGGGGCCAGCAGTAACCGATGTTGTGAACGAGGTTAAGATAAACGCAATGGCGATGGTAGCAGCCATGGCTTTCTTCAAGTTCTTCAAGTTGGCGAGCATTGTGCAGGTGCGATCTTGAGTATGAGACTAGATGAAAGTGATGTGAATGAAAACCTGCAGACGGTAGACATTTTATACGTTCTCCTGTTCATCCGGATCAGCTTAGACGCCCCATCGCTGATGAGCGCTCACAGAGAGCTAGTAACCCTGTGGCTTCTTCCTCTCTTGTCTTCTGTTTGAAACGTGTCCGCAGCATTGAATTGTGGAATAGCGGCAAGAACGCAGCGCCGCAAGCTAGAGCCACTTACATGACAGAGTTTCAGTGCCCTTCCTCTCCCCGAATGCTTTTTCCTCACTCAGAATCGTGATTTAATCCTTGCGAATAGAGATATCATTTTTCAAGGCATTCCGCACCGTTGTATTTTCCGATCTTGATACACTTGTTTTGAATACAGGCGGAGGCGTACATGCGAGCAATGAAAGACACTGAAATGATGAACAAATTTTGCATTGAATAGTTCGTTGACAGAGCAGTCACCTCATGCTGCGGAATAGGATGGGTGGGGAAATGAGACGAGGAAGAGCCACTTTAACCGTTTCTCCGACGAGAAGTGGTCCGGCTGTCCGTTCAGAGCATAGAATATACCGGGGAAACATAGCGAGCGAGTGAAGAATGCGCTACTGCACCTTAATTCTCTAGATCGAGTCTGATTATGCATGAGAAGGGGTTTTAGAAGGTCGCAGCGGAAGATCTTAATCCTCGAGCAGCGCGCTCTGGCGAGATAAATACTCGGAGCACGAGAGTCGACGCGGATAAGTATTAGTTCTAGCAAAATGTATACACGAAATTGACGAACGCTTTCCGGAGGTTTCTGCGACTTTTCGTCGTCCTCTTTATGTAATGGCGACTGGGATCTTGTTTTATGCTCCTCGTCTGCCTTATAAAAATCCACAATCCGTGTGATTTCGATTGTCCAGAGGGGTACGCACCTACGATGGTACATGTATTTTAACCCCGCAGCATATAATCTGAGCAACCATCAGCACGATGATGGATCGCAGAAAGAATACTTACACCATATACCTCTACAGGCCTAATCGGTTGAGGTTCCTTCGTCGAAAGTACGAGTAAAACCGCGAGATCCACTCGCTACTAATTTAGGCTACTGCGGGGGTACTCATTGGGTATTTAAACCCTAGCCCGGACTTTCCTGAGGGCAAGGGCAAAACGGATCGATTGGGCAGCACGAACTCAAATTCAGGATGCTGTGACGGACATTGTTCGAGCTTTTGGCTGCGATATAAAGCAAGGGAGGTCATACATATCGCCTCGTTCAAGACCTGGGAGTTATTCGGGCGAGCACTAAGTGAGTCGAAGATAGGAGGTAGACGCAGACAAAGAGCAAGGAAGAAAGAGCGTGGGTAGAATCCGGAGACCGGCTCCGGAGTGCTGTGCTTCGCCAATACCTTGTTTCCTTGTCGCCTTCATTTCACCTCCGAATTTCCTTCCCACCGCCCTCGTCACACCCTCATAATTGCACACGCGCTGGATATATGGACTACCGCTATTATCTCCTCGAATATAGGCCATTAGTTCTCTCGAGACGTAGACTTTGAAGCTCGGAGTCAACGCGCCATCGCGAATCGCTCTCCCAGTTCCATAAGTGTCCTAGGCACCACTCGTGCTCGCCTCTTAGCTCTGTGACGAGCCATGCAATTTGAGCCCGGCATGCACACCGTCGTAATTCCACGCTTAAAACAACTTTTTCGCCTGTATTTCGTCTCAGACACACCGCTTGTCCTCGAGCATGCTGATCTCTCTCGTACATCCCTCGTCCTGCTCGCTGAAGTCCTCAACAAATGTATTGCCCATCCACATCCTACACAGCCCCAGAAGCTCGCCCGAGAACATATACCCATGCCGAAATTCGTTTTAGACGTATATTTTTTGCCCTTTCTCGCCCCGACTTCACAGGTCGGAGTAGCAATTCTCGGCATGCCAAGGCGTACACCTGCTAGAATATTAAATACAGAGAACCGGTACTACGATTAACCACACGATGTTGAAATCATTTGGAGCTTCTTAAGGAACACGCAGGAAATAATTCTAGTAAATTGTCGAAGATATACCCAGTGGGTTGAGGAGAAAAGGAGATGAATATGGACATACGTGCGCTCCCCAGAAATGAAGTGTACGAAGTCCGTTTGCAGACCGACGAATGACTGAAAAGTACTCTGTATACGGAAATCAATGTGCTTTGAAGGGAGAAAGGGATAGAATAGCTCGCGTCGCTTATTGGCGCCTGGAAGACAACGGATACCATACCCTCTCCCAGTTGCAAATATAGGTATTGATGCTCCTCAAGACCTCTTCCTCGCTCTCGTTCCACATCTTGCATGCGTCTCCGAGGGTGCTACGGTTGGGCTGTACATTGGGATGGCTTTCTATCTTGTATGCCACCTCGGTGAGTGCTTCTGCAAGCTTCAGGACACCTTTTGGCGGACGATGGCGAATGCGGTCACGATTTGAGACGGATAATGGATAATCACGGATGAGCGCCCAAGCGGTGAGGAAGGCATGGGATTGCGTGTTCTCGTCGGACAAGGGCGACTGTGAATCCGAACGATCGCGAAGGGTAGCACCGAGCGCTTCGGCCGCACGTTCGATTCTGTCTCGTCTGTTGGGCGTCATTGATACGAGACTGAGTCGATTGTAGGCAGCCACAACGTTGAGGAGGTCATAGCCGAAAAGGTAATGGAATGCCCAATCCATTCTACCTTGTGCAATTCCCTCGAAAAACGAATCCAAGCACCTGACTCCTAGTTTTTGTTGGTCTTACAACAATTCTTCAGCTTTCGGAGCTTCTGGAGCGGATTTCTGAATGGGAGGGTCACATACCTGTGTTCACGTTATCAAGGTCTTCCATGAATATAAATGCTAATTGACGATGCCGGTATGGACGGGTACCGGACAGCAAGGGAATGTCACCTTGGCCATGCTGCAACTTGGCCCGGAAGACCCAATTCAGTAGGCGGCGACACTGCTCCGGCCTCAACGAGGATGGCTGAACATTGACGGCCAGAAGAAAGAGGGCTTCTTCGTACAAAAGTTCAGCAGCCTGATTGTGGGGAACAATATCTGAAATGAGAGAGGTGCCGGGAGGGCGTAGAACCTCAACGACGGCTTTGTAGTATTGTGGCCCAATGATCTTCCACTTCGGACCCCCAGGCCTCATATCCTCCATAGAGATGCAATCTCGGAAACACTGGAAGGCAGAATCGATAATGGTCAAATGCTGTGGATATTTGTTAATGATATGTCGGATACCGAGGAGATGGTCGTAGAGGGGACCGTAGTTAGCCTTCTTCTGGAACCGACCATTTGGTTTGAAGAAGCATTTCGTCTTGAGCAGGACTTGGGAGGAATAGCTCCGCCGAAGCGAGATCCATGCCATGTCGAGCTCTATCCACGATCGAGCCTTGACAGGATTGTAATCGGGAAAGGCGACTGGAAGGCGTATTACACCACCTACGTCCGACCAACGTGGAATACAGAAGAAGTTTACAATAGAAGACGCGAAAGCTGTAGCTCTTTCCCACCGCTTTCGAAAAGCGTCTGCAGGAAATATGTTGATGGTGGTGGATTTCCACTTGGCGAAACGGCTAGAGATATCGAGAGATTGCGCGCGAGTTATCGATAGTATGACGATCGAGTATGCAGTAACCACGGCGGTGTAAACAGGAACGGAAGCGGAATACACTATAGCGTTCCCGAGGGTGGATGAAACAAGTCGATGAAATAATCTTGATTGAGGTGACTTGTATGGGCAAGGAGTCGGGACATTTGCGTTGAATTGCCTCCTAATGGAGCGAACTGTAAAGATCTGGAATGCTGGAATGGCCGTCGTCACCAAAAGGAACAGGAAGGCAAGAGATATCACGATAACGACGGGGATCGTGACTTGATTGACGCCCAAAGAGCGCAAGAACTCGGCGAGGCCGAGGAAAAAGAGCACTAAAGCGACTTCGAGGAGGACGGGAAGTGATGAGAAGAACGTGCCCATCCCCCACTTCTCAACCATCTTTGTTCTCATACTCAGCAAGCCGAAAGTTTCCTCCGCCGAGAAATGGGCCGGGAGATGCTGGTGCTCACGTAGCCATTGGGATGCGACGATACCGATAAGCATTGTGGTGAGGCTGACGACAAGGCTAAGGATCCAGAAGACGTTGACGGCGACTGACGATGGAGAAAACGGGATGGCTTCATCACTGATAAGAGGTGATGCTGATCCGTTGGTGACATTGTCGAGGCGCGCGACAATGCGCGTGAGGAGGATGACTGTTGTCTCGTTGGGATCTGGCCTCAAATCCTTGTACGACTCGATGATGAATGTGGTCACGACGGCCGAGAAGAGTGAAGCCTAATGTGACACTTTAGTCGTGTCGGTAAGACAGTAGTATGGCAATCGGAAACAACATACGAAAATGAGGACGTTGTGGACCTCTCCTTCCCAGATCTTGCATTGTGCCGCATCGTTTTCCTGCAGAGGTTTCAGGAGGTCGCCCCAGTAGTCCTTCGTCTCTGGCTTTGGCAGGTGATGCGCCTCATAGAGAGCAAATTCGAGCCTGAACAGTAGATTCAATGCAGAAGCAGCACTCACCTCGCGCTCCTTGCTGTCCTCGGTTTGCGAACCAATTACCGTATCACTGTCAGCAGTCGACATGTCTGCGAAGGAGAGATTTATCCCTTGAGTCCGAAGACGCTTTGCGAGGGAGGGAAGGACAAGCGTGGAGACCGGCTCAGCGCCACAGCCTTTTTCTCCTTTGAGACGATCAGAAGTATGCACACCATTGAGCCCTGTAAAATTACGCCATCATCTGTCATCGTCGTTTTATAATGTGTGTAGTATTTTGTATCTGTCAATTGTTACCGATCGTGCGTAGATGGTCTGTGCACTGAGTGGAGTTGAGACAACCAGATCCAGTGTCGTGGGCCTCAATATATTATTCGAGGCCAATCATATAGGCTTGTCAGAAAGCGGCGGAGTAAATTGGAGGTGGTAAACTATAACCTGGGCCGGTTCATCTCCTCCCCTGCATTAGCCCTACAGCCACTGATTGCGCCGTCAACTGCCGACATCGACTCCTCCAAAACAACTCATACATAGACTCCGTCCACTAGCAAGATTCACCGACGCTGCTGTCGTGAAATTCCCGCTTCTGCACAATCGTGACTCATCGTTACGAGCCCTTCAGTGACTTGAGGTCGATATTGCTCTTGTCTTCATCGTTCACATTTTGATTGATTATTAGGCGGATTTATGGGTGGTCACTATCCGATGTGTCCGCCAGAGATTGTTGGATGGAGCGAGCTAGGGGCGGGAAGAGGTGAAGCAGAGCTAGCTTGTGGTTCTGGAAGAGCAGGAGTCTCTGAAGAAGTGCGTTAAAAACATGGGTTCAGTTCCATATCAACAAACGAAGACTAACAACCACTCATCCTCCTGCTTCGTGTCTGCTTGGCCAGTTATACGAGCTCATGATAGCTCTCCTGCCGTCTTCGGTGTACTCGAGCTCTCTATTATGTACACATCGTCCTTGCCCCAAATATCCCGCGTAAATGCTCCAATAAACGCCGATTCCGTGCCTCAGGTGGACACGCGAGATTTATCGTCGACGACAACTCTTGAACGTCGCCACTAGAATCCAGCACGAGCGAGGACAGCAAGATGCATGCCTGCGGTTGGCATGTAGGCCGTCGACAGTTATGCCAAGGTCGTAAGTGAGTGGGCGTCATGCGCTCCGCACGCTGGGCGGAGACTCTGGTCTGCGGTCCGCGGACTGTGCTCCTCTAAGTTGGAGCTTTATATTGCGTCGAGGACAGAGTACTAGGCTGTTATTAATGAGGTCTGGGGCGTCGGTTGTGTTTGTGTAGTGCGACCCTCTCCCTATTTTCCTCTCCTCCTTTCTCCCTCCTCTTTTCCACTCCTTGGTGCCTTCGATGTTCTGCTACCCCTGCGTCCCCCGCCCCCTCGATGAGGCACGGAGGTAGTTGCTCAACGAGCCGCTGAAGATTCGCGTTTAAGATCTGGTGTGTCTGTCCAGTCGATCTGCCGTCTGCGATATTTCTGAAGAACGATTGGACATTTCATACCGACATTTCGTCCAGCTAGAAATCGATGATATTCAGGTGATGTCAGGTGCAATCCATTGCGATATAAATGGACAATAAACTTACGATCCTCTGGCGCTCCTTGCATCAGAGATACTGTATAATGTAGGTGCTGTACATCTCGTGCTCCGATTATGGCACAAGAGACCATTTAGAGTTGCCCGGCCTACTGAATGTTCTCCAAGAACCGCCGCCATTCGCGGAGACCATGGTTTGAGGGTTCGGAAAGACCTCCCCTCTCGTTGGTCCCTTTGGCACTGTACAGAACGTTTTCCGGACCGAAGGTTACGACGCTCGTCGTACATCAATTGTCAGGGCTTTGGGGTTGTTGTGGTGGTAGAATCGGGAGAGTTGACAAGTCCACGGAAGCCCTCAAACGTCGGATTGACGGTCTTGTATATATCGTCTCACGAACNCAATCAGCAAGTCAGATGATACACAGCGGTTGAACAAAGATTCCGCACCAGCAGTGGGCCGATATTAAAGAGTCTTCTTGGCATTAATGGCGTCTCGGACCAGCCATTTATCACCGCACTTCGAGAGGTAACGTTGATGGGAAGAAAGATTTGAAGGCATGGGATGAGAGCTTATTAGGGAAGTGTAGAAAGTATAAGTGAATTGACTAATGTACGTCGAGTACATGCGAAGTATTTATACTACGTTTGGGAGGTCCAAACATTATTATAGTAAGTACTACTTAATAGAGTAAAAGTAGACTAGATATAAGAAGAAAAGATAACTATGGTACGACGGTACGAGCGCGTCGAGAGGAGACGAGAAAGGAGTAATAGAGATAAGATAACAATAAAGATACCGAGGCGGCCCGGCCGCCAGTCATCAGAACGATGAGACTTGTAGCTTCAACACTCCCCCTCAAGTCGAAATCGGTCCGCTCAGCCCCAACGACTTCGCGAAGGCTTCGCCTTCGCGCTCGCAATGCTTTGTCAAGGTGTCGCGGTCATGTCGTCAGTCGGGCAGTAGACGAGTTTGGAGGTGCCGTTTTCGACGACGAAACGGATGAAGTGGTATCGGATATCGATATGCTTGGTACGTGCATGATAGTTTCCATTCGTGGCGATTGCGACGGCTGACTGGTTGTCGCAGTGATGTAGTCGGTCCCTCGATAGGCTCGAAGACTCGCCAATGAAGTTTCACAGCCAAACACTCCTTCGCGGCGTGTGTTGCAGCCACGTACTTGGCCTCGGCAGTCGACAGGGTGACAAGCTCCTGCTTGCGCGAAGACCACGAAACGCTCCCCCGTTGATCAGAATGCGTAGCCGAAATGGCACGACGATGGTCTTGCGAGCTCCGTCGCATCCGTGTAACCCTCCAACCCATCCTTCCCTCCTCCAAAGGTGAGCCCCAGTCCTTCGTGCCGAGAGATAACGAAAGATCGTTTCACAGCTTCCCAGTGCACATGTCCAGGATTTTCGAGGAATGCGAAAGAGTTGAGACGGCAAACGCGATGTCGGGTCGAGTTCCGACGGCGGCGTACATGAGCGATCCGATCGCCTCACGATACGGGATGTACGCATTCGAGAACTTCGAGCGGGTCGGTAGGGCACTGGGACTTTGAAAATTGGATGTTCGGATCCATCGAATGGAAAGCGGCTTCAAGTCGGTAAAGTTAAAAGCGGGCGAGGATCGATTCGATATAACTCTGTTGCGAGGGGTGATGGTGCATCGTTCTCGATCCCGCTTGTGTTGAACTTTTGGTACTAGTCGAGTCGGTCACGCTCTATCGTAGATTACGTAACTAGATCTTTTCGATTCTTTTGTCGCCTCACACCTCAGTGTTGTCCCCCACTGAGCTGTGAGTACATTGCATCGCTATCATTCTTTATTCATTCTAACACTATAGTATATTTATCTCATCTAGGTACTTACCAATACACCTCAGTGTTGTCCCCACCACTGATTACTATTTATCTCTCTAGCTTCCCTTCCCGTGCTTCTCCGTGTCCCTGCGCAACAGGTTATGGCCCCGAGTTACCTAACATGACATCCGACATCGAATCTCAAGGTTGTTCAGCTCCCCACGGCTGTCAGACGATGCTCCAACTGGGTTACGTACAAGGCCAGGCTCGAGAACACCTTACGGCAAAAGGTCTGATGCGCCACATCAAGGGTACCGCGCCTGCTCCGAAGCCGCTCGTGGAGCGCGACGGAGTCTACTACCGACATGGCTCACTCGCCCCCTTATCGGACGACGACCTCGAGAAGCACTTTGTCACTCAAGGATGCATCGACACAAAGGAGGCTCAAGTACGAGAATTTATCTATGACACCGTCAGCAAGTCCGTTTTCCTGGAGATCAAGGACCAGCCGACAGCTAGTACACTATGGAGCAAGCTTGTGCAACTCAATGAGTCAAAGGGCACAATGACTTACACCGACACACTCGCTAACTCGCTGCTATACGCTACGCTGATGGCAAGAGCATGCGTGCACCCCTATCCACCATGAAGGGGCTCCGGAGCGTCTCGCTGAGATGGGTAGCCCCATATCTGATGATCAGTTCTCAGCATACATCCGGATCTCCCTTACCCCCGATTACCGACCTCTCCTCACCACTCTCACTGTTGGAGCTCGTACATCTGGCAAGCCGCTTTCTGTTGAGGACCTGATTGGTTTCATCTGCGACGAAGCTGATGTCAAGTCTGCTGAGAAGAATATTGACGAGACAAAGGATAATGCTGCACTGGCAGCAGCTGTTCATCAAAGGGGAAATCTGGTGGGAAAGCCAAAGCCAAGTCTGATAAGTATTGCTCCAATTGCAAGAAGACTGGCCATGTGAAGGAGAGCTGTTTCGCAAAGGGTGGAGGAAAGGAGAAGGAGGCACCTGATTGTGGAAGAAGAAGTTTGCGAAGTCTAACGACCAGGCTGGGTCCTCGCATGCAAATGCAGCGCCAGATGAAGGACCAGATAAGGAATATACTTTCTTGCCACGTCGAAATCTCGCACTTGCTGTCACCTCCGACTTCGGAAGAAGCCCAGAGCATGAATGGTGTGTTACACCGAGGCATCATCATTGACTGTGGTGCCACCAGCCATTTCACCTGATCGTGATAATCTCCTCAATTATGAGGAAATTGCACCTGTTCCTATCAACCGTGCGGTCGAGTGAAGGTTGACCGGGTTTCATGTCGTCCGTCGAGATACAGTCCACGAAACAGTGGTAGGCAGAGTGAAGGATGCTTGGGTAGTGTCGGTGTCGCGCGCAGACTTGCTCAATGCCGAGGAGGTGATCGTATAAGGGCCCATATTGTAAGTCCTTCTGGAACCTACCATCAAGCGGGCTCCAATGCCACCCGATGAGGGTCTGCGACGAATAGTGACGACGAAGAGATATCCACTCCATGTCGAGGTCCGTCCATGAGCGAGCGTTGGCTGGATTGTATTCTGGGTAACTGGGCTGGTAAACCTCGTAGATAGCACGACCTTCAGCTCGTCGACGCCCACGAATAAAGGAAATAGGGTCAGTGATAAATGCACGAGCTTTCCTGACTCGCCTTTGAGCAGGCTCGGTGCGGAAAGGTGCCATCAACGGCGATATGTATCGCCAGAATAGCCCGCCAACGTTAAGAGAACGAGCAGCTTTCACTGACTGAGTGATAGTAGAGTAAACGGGAATGAAGATGATATGTGCGACAAAGTTTCCCAGCCTCGAGGAGATGAGAAGGCGGAATAGTCGCGCTTGAGGTGATTTGTAGGGACAGGGAATCGGGACATCCTTGTTGACTTGTGTCCTCGTCGAGCGGACTGTCATGACTTGGAGCGCCGGAATGGCTGTGGTAGTGACAAGGAATAGCAGCGAAAGGGATATCGCCACGATGATGGGCACCGTAACTTCATAAACGTCGAGCGAACGGAGGAATTCGGCAAGGCCAAGGAAAAATAAGACCAATGCGAGCTCAAGGAGGACAGGAAGGGAAAGAAAGAATGCAGGGATGCGCCACTTTTCGATCATCTCCGTCCGCATGCTGAGAAGGGCGAATCGTTCCTGGGCGGAGAAGTGCTCTGGGCGCAGCTGGTGTTCGCGCAGCCATTGCGATGCGACGATTCCGATGAGTACTGTTGTTAGGCTGACGACGAGGCTCAGGATCCAGAATACGTTGACGCTGATGGATGTGGGGGAGAAAGGGATTGGTTCGTCGGCCGTGAATGATGGTGTTGAGCCGTTGACCACGCTGTCAAGACGGGCGACGATGCGTGTTAGGAGTACGACGGTGGCGTCGTTGGGATCGGGCTTGAGATTCTTGTAAGATTCGACAATGAAAGCCGTGACGACAGCAGAGAAAAGTGATGCCTGACAAGATTGTTTAGGGAGTAGAGATGGACGAAGAACGTAGCAAACACACAAAGATCAGGATATTCTGCACCTCGTCCTCCCAGATCTTACATTGGGCCCTATCGTGCGCTTGGAGAGGTTTCAAAAGGTCGTTCCAGTAGTCGTGGCCTTCTTTCTTGGGTAGTCCGTACGCGTAAGGAGTGCCGCTCGCAAAGATAGCAGGCTACGTTGGTCGCACATTAGTTCAATATATAGAAGCATTTCTCTGACAACAGACGTACGCTTTCCAGAGGTTTCTGCACGGATTCCTCGTACTCTTCAACGACCAGGAACCTCTTCCTCGCCATGCTCCTCCCTTCCTAGATGGAGTTCAAATTATGCGACGGCTCTTCAAGCCAGAGCTGTTCACACCTCTTGAGACGTATCCAGGGGTGGGTTATCCTGCATAATTTCTAGGATCTGATGAAAAATGAGGCAATTGTCAGAATGGGTTCCAGGAACATTGCTCACCCTACGTGATTGCCCAGGTCCGGTTGCCCCACTCGTAGCATTGGCAGACATCGGGGCTCAAGCCCACGACTTCAAGCCCCGAGTTTCACTTGCAATCCCTTCGAAAGTTGCAGATACTGCCAGAGAACAGACGCGCTCGTTGATGCTGATGGAAGAATGCGAGATGCGAGGCAGGGTGGGATTGACGTTGAAACGCTGACGTTCAACACTTGGTCTAACCAAAGGACGTGCAAACTGTGCCGATAAGACCTTCACGTATTTTGATTCGTCCGGCGCGTCGACAGAGGCTTTATCGAGCGTTCAAGTTGCACCCGTCCATAAGAGATTTGTCAAGGGAGCTTGGCTTTTAACTACTGCACGTGGCCCTCATGTGACACAACGTATCTTTGACGCCGGTACAAGCCCTTGCGATTTAATCCATAAAATATATGTTGGGGAAGTCTGGGGAAGTCCGACCCTGGGTTTCCGTTTTCATGTGCTTTTTCCCAGTATCTCCGACACGGATACAGATTATTGCACAAGAGAATTGACAATTCGACGATGATTCCTGAATTCACACGTACTACACACCATTCCCTCCACCTCAAAAGGGTCCCAGAGTCTCTCATTGTGCAGTTTTCAGCTGGCATACTTATGGCTTCCTCCCTACAGTCGATTCCAGAGCCCCAACTCCACCCTCCGCTCTGCTGTATTCATCTTTGCCAGAGTAGCTTCCTTCCTCACTTCTTCCCTCTATCTCATACAGAAGCTCTTCAACATCATCCAAACTTCCTGAAGAGTGGCCCTCTTCAGGATTTGGGAATATGTCAAAGACAGGTGTTGCCGGGGGGAATTCTCCTTCGTCTGTACAATTATTAGTGGTGATTATCACAGAATGGAAGCACCGGAGATGTCTACCTTCTTGAACCACAAGTTCTGGGACTAGTATTGAACTCAAACCAGACTGCCACTGCCTGGGGTAGTCTCTGAGCTCTGCTAATACATCTACTTCGGGTTGTCCCCAGAGGATACTTGCAATATCCAGGACACCCTTGCTATAATGGGTACGCGGATAGTTGACAACGTCATCGGCGAGGTCCTTGAATCTCGCTGCGAGAATCAGCAAGTCCGGAGGAATTGTCACTTGCTTATCACTATAGATCAGCATGTATGCTTTAACAATGGCCCATGCCTGAAGAAAGTCAAATATCTGCAGCCATCTGAGTTTCCTCACCGCAGCTGGCTTTTCTGAGCCTGAAGGCCCGTGGCGATGCAGCCTGTCTGTGAGGGCAGCGGCGGCTTTTTCCATTATCCTACCGTTGACTTCGCTGGTGCTGCTGCAGAAAAGCAAGTAATAGCTCAAGACCTCGCAGAAAAACCTGCCAAATATCTGATGTGGTGTCCAATCGACAACGCCGATCGCGACGTTGCCAAGAAAAGCGTCGAAATATTTTGAACAGGCAGGAATTGTGCCTTTGGGAAGATACCCTTTGGTTTTAATATCCGTATTACTCGGGAAGGCCAAAAGAACGCACCTTCAGCGCCTTGAAAAAGCGTCTGCACCAGGCAAGCATGTGTTTCTGCACGTTTGTGAGTGAATCCTCTTGGTAGCCTGTCCCCCTCTGTTCGGGAGCGCGACGATGTGATGCCTCTTTCAAAGAAACCATTCAGCACTCTCCTGGTCAGCTCTAGTTTGAACGACGTCGGAACCGTCAAGAAGCGCTCGACGAAAAGTAACACTGCTTCATCGTACACCAATTCCGCTGGAGGCTGTGGGAGGGTATCAGAAACGACCGCAGTATTTTCTGGGCGGAGCATTTCGACCAAAGCCCTGTAATACTGTTCCCCCGACCACTTCAATTCCTCGTTGTCAAATGCAAATTCACCTGGCAATGTTCCTTCCGCGGAAATGCATTCCACAAAGCAATGGTACGCTGGACGGAGTATCGTTTCGTATGTCTGATGCTGCCGGCACAGGCGCTGGATGCCGAGGAGCTGATCAAAGACAGGGCCGTATGAGAAACCTTTCTGAAACGTGCCATCGAGCGGGGTGCGATTCAACCCCGTAAGAGCTTGATACGAGTAATCTCTTCGAAGCGAGACCCATTGAGTGTCGAGGTCGACCCATGACCCAGCATGCAGGATATCGTGGTCGAAAGATTTCTTCGAGATGTACTTGAGGTGGTGAAAGGGAAAGAGGCTTCTGGTGAGGCCAAGTCGGTCTCGAGCCATTGTCGAGAGATACGATCTGAACGGGCTGAAAATACCGGCCACGATGAGCGTTACTTTACGTGCGAGAGCGTGAATCCGAAGACCAATAGATTGCGCAATAGATTTTCCCAGTTTCGAGGCAACTAGCAGACGGAAAAGGTGGGCCTGAGACGATTTGTATGGGCAGGGTACCGGTATTCCCTTGTTACATTCTCTCCTTGTGAAATGCACGGCGAGGATTTGTAATGCCGGGATTGTGGTCGTGGCGAGAAGAAAGAACAGAGAAAGTGATATGGCAACAATTATAGGGATGGTAACTCGATAAATGCCCAGGGAATACAAGAATATGGCAAGGCCCAGGAAGAAGAGAACGAATGCCACCTCAAGTAGGACAGGAAGGGAAGAAAAAAAGAGCGGAATATGCCACTTCTCAAGCATCTCAGTCCGCATGCTGAGGAGGCCGAACCGTTCTTCCACGGAGAAGTGATTTGGATGGCGCTGGTGTTCTCGGAGCCACTGCGAAGCGATGATTCCAATCAGGACTGTCGTGAGGCTGAAAACGAGGCTGAGGATCCACAGGACATTAACAGTTATTGAAGACGGAGAGAAATCAACGGGAAACCCCTCAGGCACGACTACTGTTGTCGAACCATTGACGTTGGCGTCGAGGCGATTTGCTATCTGCGCGAGAAGGACCACCGTAGTGTAGGTGGGGTCGGGCTTCAAGTCTTTGTATGACTCGATAACGAAAGCAGTGACGACAGCAGAGAAAAGAGACGCCTATTCACATGAGCACTGCATCAGAGAACGGATATCATGAAATGAAACGCTAGAAGGTTTCGTACGAAAATGAGGATATTTTGGACCTCGCCTTCCCATATCTTGCATTGTGCAGTGTCGTTGTCCTGAAGTGGCTCAAGAAGCGCTTTCCAGTAATCATGTCCCTCCTCTTTTTGCAGACTTTCCGTATAAGGAGTGCCGCACTTGAACTCCGGAGTCTGAAGGAAATTTGCATTGGCCTCCGGAGACGTAATACTCATGTTTTAGCGGACTCACTGTCATAGGCTTCTCTGCAGCAGATTTCTCGACCTGTTCCGCACCTAGTTCCTCCAGCACTGCTGTAGGGCCCTGTCTGTAGTTAGTCCTGATATGCTTCTACCGTTTCGAGCACCGTACCTCTGGACTGAGTGAACCCTGGGTTTGTTCGTATTCTTTCGTCATCCTGGACTCCTAAGGTGGAAGACAGTGCCAATATCACGAAATCATGAGCTCTGTGCTGAACTGCGAAAAAAGATCATTTACCTCGTTATTCCGTTTACTTGAGGCGATGGTCCTTAATACGTCCTCCAAGTGAATAGATATCTGCGTTTCTATCCGAGTTCTTGTGGATACTTAGAAGAAGAAAAAGGTAGCGGTGTCAAAGAGTTGGGTGTTTATCGTGAGCTCTGACAGTGTGGTTTATAAGGAAGCTGATACTTTGGTCTTGATTGACATCTTTGAGAATGGTGTCGTAAGGGTTCACGCAATCGAACGGCTTGAAGTGGAAGCGGCATTATTTAAACAAAGTGCAGCGGCAGAGCACTGCCTGTTCGAAATGTGAAGACGGAGACGACGGGCACCGTCGTCTCCAAAGTTCCTTTGGCTCACCCACGTATCCGTCTTCGGGGTGAAATGAACGAAATATTAAAGCTGAAGGTGTAGCCGGTCGTTCATCACGTCAAGTCATTGTCACCGGTCAGACAGATCCCAAGTCCCTACGTACACAGTTGGTATATCTGGATTACCCCGCAATAGAGAATAATATAACCCACAGGAGAATGAGAAACGAGAGCGCAAACCGGTGAATCCTACCTACAGCCCGTGCATCTCGACTGAGATAGACGTTCCTCTTAAAAAGAAAAAGCTCGTCAGGAAGGGATGTACGGGTCGAGACGAGGGTGCAGCTCAGCCGAAAGGCCCCCGGTGTTCAGAAATGGACCGTACCGGGTTAAACCTCACCTCACCCACCCTGCAACCAGACAAGGCGCGTGACTCAGCAGGCACGATGTTTCTAGAAGGGTGGCGCGAAAGTGAGAGATGGACCGCGATGTCAATCGTGAGATTAGGAGAGAGTAAACAAGGGGTTCATCTTGGGAAGTTTCTTGTTTGACTCGAAAGGGGAAAAGATCCTCGCCGAGAGACCCACTGGTACCTAGGGTTTGGTTTCCACTGCTATCGTTATGTTTACTTTCTGGAATTCTGCGGTACCACACTATGTTGCAGGTGAGTATAACAATTCTAGGTGGAGTCAGGGTCCCTCTACGAGCCCGAGGATGACGAGGATGAGTGCCAAGGTCTATTCACCTGGCGGCACGCATTGCACTGATTTGGTACATGTCGAAGATCGTCTCGATCCCGGCCATACCCCCATCCACGCGGGTCGAGAAAGAGCGTTGCTCTGAAGGTTTTCCTGGATCAGAGGAGGAGCTGCGAGAAGGGACGATATCAAAAGCAAATATTATGTCCGGGGAAGATCTCGGGAAGGATTGAAAGCAGGCATACAGATGGTTTAAAAGATCGAGAGAACCGCCAGCCTGTATATAGGGTGGAGAGGAGCAAACCAGATGGCAAAATCCAGGTGTTTATTCTCGCCATGCGTCGACGGACAATGCAGTACATAGCTAAGGTGAGTTCCGATCTTGAAGATCTCGAGCTTGGATTTTAAAAGGAGCGGGGCCATTTGGACTCAGCGAGAAATCGAAGAGAGCCCCAAGAGATGGCGCTCATGCGGCGAAATGCTCATGCTCAGAGCATACATCGGCGCACAACTATGGACACGCGTTGCACAGCGAGCGGCCAGCCGGCTACCTGCAAGTGTGGTATGCTTCAACGATGGGGTCGGATCGGACCTACTAGCCGCTCTACAGTAGCTCGAGAAAGACGGGTGGGTTGGTGATGAGAAATCACGTATGAAGGGAAGGGGATGCCAGTGGGTGGTCGGCAAGCACATTCAGAAGAGGGACATCGTTATCGAGAGCTTGAGTTATCTTCGTTAGATGAGAGGTCGAAGTTCAACGGGGGATAGGAGATGGATGGAAGAGCGGCAAGTCCGGAAAGTTTATCAGCCCGCCATCGTTTATGCACATCCAGACCACGACTCTGGAGCTTCATCACTCTCCGAGAGCCTTTCACAGCACAGATGCCAGTGCATGCGTAGAGCTCGAAAGGAGAGTGTTCTGCACGGTGTCGTGGACGGGGATGTGGATAGGTTGAAGGTGGATGAATTGGAGAAATAAAAGACAGAGATTGATGAGTCCTCCATACAGGGTGTTCCGGTGCTGGGAAATGACAAGAGTTGAGGCCGAAGACGAAGTATATGAAGGAATAAGGAGATGGGACCGGTCCATGAGAGATCGAAGGAGTCAACAGTTGTATTTCTGAGCCCGGGCCAAACGGCGAGGGCCCAGGGCTCATAGGACAACTGGATGAGTGATCGAAGCTTTGATGATTGGTTAAATATCGGCGAGGATAAATGCGAAGGAAGCAGAAGATCAAGATAATCGTAGGGGATAATCGTTGAGCGCGTACAAGAGGTGCACAAAGAGCGATGGGTAACGGCAGCAATCCGCCATCGTCTGCACACATCCAGACCTGCACCAAGCGGCATATGATACTCTCCCGAGAGCTGCATACAGACTATAGCAGCTCAAAAGAGAGGAACAGGAAGCAGCGCTGGCTTGGACGTGGGTCGTACGATGGGGCAATCCTGCAGCGGGTCTGCAGGGAGCAACGTGAATGGAAGGAGCAAGAAGAACAGGCATCCGAATTTTGCACGAGGGACGCAGCGTCTATAGGAGCGGGGAATAGAGTCTGTGCTGCAGGAATCCCAACAGGTACGGCGGGGCGGGGCGGGGCGGGAACAGCTTTTGTCGACGTGCCAGCATAGGGCGATTAACGATTTTCGTGACAATGGTGATGAAAACAAGGAGCGAGTCGGCTTGAGTCGGGCAGGGCGTATATCCTGGACGTGAACCAATTTCAAAGACGAGCAGAGCACGTCGGGCAGTGGCTGACGTATATCCTCAAGAAGAAGTTCATTTGTCTACCTCCTGAGGGTGGAGAAGAGGACTGTGATTGTAAGAAGGGCGTATGAGAGTAATGAGAAATGCACCTAAGTTCTTCGTAGCTTGAATGTTCGATATTCCCTGCAGTTCGTGCCTCAAGAGAAAGTCTCTAGGGAGGATATGAGAAATCGAGGTGGATGGCAACGTGGGAGTCCATTCTCGGCCATTTCCGGAGACTGACCAATATTGCCGACGTTGCCGAAGGTGCCTTCGTCCTTTCGACTCGAGATTGAGTTTCGCCAGTCTTCATCGTCATGACTTAGAACATTGGATACATTTATAGATGGCTGGGCTTCCGAAGCCCCGACGAGGATGGACAGATGTAGGGGAAACTTGAGGGGCGAGAAAATGCAGACAAATGGGATCCTTGATGGGTCGTGGCTCAGCGCTCAGTGTTGGGGGTACCTTCAAGTCGATGTTCGATCCGAGATACGGGTCTTACTAACCCTCCACCAGTCATAAGATGCACCTGCTGAAATTTCTGTGTAACTATTTGTCATCCTATCCTCGAGTCGACCAATAGAAAACAGAAATATCCTTCAACTCCGCTTTACTCTCCATCCTCCAACTTTCATAAGGAATATCGTCGCACAGCGAGTAATTCCCTATTGCCTGCGATAAACAATTAAATCGATTACTACAACGCTTTCGACGCAGAAAAATGAACGTACTTGACTCTTGAACAAACAGCTGACCGAATTCGCCGCTCAATCAGGCGACAACACACCAGGACGAAAGGGTACCGGCCCTTTCTTCTTCAGCAGGGACGATGCCGTCGTCTGGCCCGGGTGTGTTGGTAGTGGAGGTTGAAATGTTGGTGAAGGCGTCCATTGTATATGTACTTTGGCGTTGGTAGTGGGTGGGTGTTCTTGTGTTATGTGGTTTGGTTCTACCAATGGCGAAAAAACGGGACCCTTTATATTGCGAACGCCTCCCAAAAATCGAAAATTTCGCGCGCCGACGACACCCAAATGTACACCCGAAAATGGACGTGCGCGCTCGCAGGTCTACCCAATATGCATGGATTTGTCATGGGTCTCGCTCAAATCAAGCGCCTTACAGCCACGAGCGCTTGAATGCATCCCCCGTTGTTTCGTCTTATCAATCACTGTGATTGGGTCTCTTCTCTCACTCAATTTGTTCGGCGGATACATTTCTGCGAACTCAATAGACAGGAGCTCGAAAGTTGCGATCTCAGGTGCGTCTCTGTAATCAAGGCAATGGTATTGCTCAGCGCGCGACTGTGTAGCATTTAGAGATCATTTATATTATTAAAATTATGAAGCCGGCTTGGCTACTGCGGTTTGTTCAAACACGGTAGAATAGATAGCGCGCACCTACTTTTAATCATTTCGGTGGCGCAATCCATCATCATGGGTGCAGGCAGGTTCGCGTAGCTGCTGTCTCCCAAACCCTACGAGGCTGAAGCTCCAGAATAACCACCCTGTCTGTAGGTTGTGCATTTTGCCGAACGAATAGTAAGAGCAAAGAATAAGCACTTCACCCCCCGGAGAATATACTGGCTCCTGGTCCTGACGCATCGCTGATCCAGCTGCTCCGGGGGTATTCACCTGCGTGACAATCTTAGTAGGTCGAGGGTACTCTTGGGGATTGCAGAAAGGAACGAGTTCAAGCCTAGTACGGACGTTATGAAGTCGAGCAAAAGGGATCAAGAACCGATTCTTCCATTTCCTGGAGGAAAGTCCACAATGTAAAAAGATGGCGCGACGAAAGCAGCTGCCAGTAATCGGTGCGTTTACGACGCTTGGCTTTTTATATTTATTTAACTGAAGAGACACGTTCAATACATTAAATCGTGCTTATAAGTCCGCAGAACGTCCTGGTTGTCCGCATTCCTGATAAGTAGAATTGCGTAAGTAATTTAGATCGCAAAAAGGTGCCGCTTATTGATGTTTCTCAAACGTTGGGCGATATCTGCCAACGAATTACCTTCTCTCCGACCCATCCTCCTCATCAAATCGGATCCATTAGATGGAGGGGGAAATAGAGGCGCCGTAACATTGCAAAAGAGGCCTTCCTCTGGGAGAGTGCCGTTCTGGAAGTACCTCCGGACATGGCTCAGAGTGCACTCGGACGGCGCGTTGAACGAGGTGTGCTATATTAACAGTTATTGGTGTTCCATAGAAGAGACAGAAAACAAGCCGCACCCCAGGTAAATCCTGAGTTAGGACAACAGATCCTGGGAATCCAGTAGCCAACTTTTTCGCCCTGACGGAAAGAAAGAAAAAAAGTGGTGTTTGGCTATTTTTGCTTGAACTTATAGGAAAATACGGAAACGTACATTGCGAGAGGAGTGATCTGGTCTGCAGTATTTCCAATTATTAGCATTGGGAAGCTGGTGTTCCCACTGATCGGCCCTACACCGGAGGTGAGAATAGGAGGGTGGAAGGCAGCTGAGACATACCTCTAAAATTATTTGGATGGGTCTTCCACCCACTGGAACTCCTATAAGTGCCACAGTTACAACAGCGAGAGTTGACAGAGAGACTTACCTGCAACCCAGCCGATACGAAGCCATTATGTGTGAGAAAGTGGATATTCCACTAATTCTCTCCGCATAAGCCTTCATCTCTTCTGGACCATCCTCGACGGGATCAGCGTCCGTGCATCCAATCGCCACGACAGCATCGCTTGCCAGCGGCTCCGCGAACTGATACACCAGACTTCCATCTCCTTCCTCTAGTGCCTTTAATCCTTGTGCCAGGAGCGGGAACAATTCGTAAGGCGCGTACAGCACACTGAACAAGGCCCTCTGCAGAGAGACGTAGTCCAGCACGCCATATTTTGGGAGGGAAGGGGAATAGGCTGGGACCGGCTGCTCAATCAGAGAGGCAGAGAGGGCGGAGAGACGGTCTTTGATAGCGGAGGGTGTGGAAGAATGGAAAGCGCACAGATTGGGCCCAGCAGCGGCACAGCCATCGAAAAATGTCTGCAGTGCTTTATCGGCATCCAGGACACTATTGGAAAAGTCCACTTTGAAAACGTTCAGGGATATGTATTATTGGGTAAAGCAAGGTCGGCGACGTACTGTCATAATACCCTTCCACGTCGGGGACACCTGGTGTAATATAATGTGGTTAGCGCGAATCTCACTAGCTGGTTTATGGATGACATACCATCGAGAACTAAGCGTTCGGACTTATCCTATGAGTTGCCCGAGAAGTAGCAAAGCAATAAGGAGTCAGTGATTCCACACATACCGGGAACATAGCAGCGAATGTCGATCCGAGAATACATCCGTATCTGTCCCGGAACTACGTCAGCCCAATATTAACTCAAAAATGAACTAGCACTCACGAAACTCCCCAGTACACTAAATTTTCCCTCCCGTGCGCCTGCACAATACTCAGCATATCTCGCGCTACATTATCCGTCGTGAGGTAGTTTAGGATCCCGGTGTCCCTATCCTTCGCCAAGCGTCCCAGGACCTGCATACGCGCCCAGCGTCCCGGGACTTCGTCGAACGAGTTTGCATCCATGTTGAGCGCGGTGGCACTGAAGTCGAAAGCGGCGCGTTCAGGCTCGGATTTAAAGAATGATACCTGAGGCGTCGAATGGTTGACTCCTGCGCCCTGTGCGTTAAGCCCATTGAATAAATCACGAAGGACAAAGATCACTGACCTCGGGGGTCGAAGCTAACTAGATCAAACTCGGGGCCGATTACAGACGTGATAGCCTCTCCGAGAGAGAGCACAGCTTCGACGCCGCTCCCACCTGGACCTCCGGGGTTGAACAGAACGGGTCCGCGGTAGGAAGAATCTCCGGCAAGGCCCAAGGGAGAGGGAATGCGGATTAGGGCGACGGCGGCGGTGCCTACGCCCGGGTCAGAGTAGTTTAAGGGTACCTAGATTCAGTAAGGTCAGTACTTGTAGTTAATCACGGCTACTGAGTGGATTTACGCTTAAGCGAGTGCATTGTGTTGCGTCTGAGTAGCATCCGACCCAGGTAAGGTTTGTGCTTGGTGTTAGCTAGAAGAGAGCGAGATAATCGTCCAGCTTATAATCGTAAATATACATTAAATTGCTTACTGAGTTCCAGTCGAAGTCTGCTTGGCCTTGTCCTCTTGCATACGGCATGAAGTTAAAGAAGCGTGCAAGAGCGACCGCCGTCAACGCGGAGCGAACCAAGTTCCCGAAATCCTTCATCACGCCGCCTGCAGTACGTTCGAGGATCGAGAGAATCTATGAGAGTTATTGCCCACTCCCATATTTTTGGTTGCTTTATATACTAGCCATCTTGCATGTTTACCTCTCGTTGTCTTTGGATGGAATTGAACATTCTGCTGCGGGCTCAATGCTTCGGCGTCCACTGACCTAAGTACGACTCGAGCCGACGACACCGCCCATTCCGCAGACGTAGTGACACCAGTGTCCGAGTTTGGGCATCGTCGATAGATGGCACTGGGCGCAGCATCCTTTCATGTCTGAATTATACCCACGCAGGATACAGCATTCGTCGCACGATATGCATATGGCGCGCCATCAGCTGCACAGATCATTACCAATTTTAGTGTTGCACTTACTAAGTAAAGGAGCGGAACATTTATTCTGAGCACGACCTTCTAGGCAAGAGACACTCATTGACTTCTCGATATTCAACGAAGAGAGATGCGCAGTGTGCAACGTGATCTTAGCCGCATCTACAAGGTAACCTACTGGAAGTTATGGATGTGACTCCAACGCGGAATTCCAAAAGACGCACATAATTCACACTGATATCCATTCCAACTTCACACTTGACACTCCTACTCACACACTACTCGACGCACTCATCCTCGTCCAAATGCCCACCGAGATCCGACTTGCCTTCCAATTCCCTAACCCTCGCTTCCAGCTGTTCAACCTTTGCCCTCTCCTCTACCAACTCGGCCTGAGCAGCAGTGAGCGCCTTCTTAAGATCTTCCATCTTCCTCTCCTTCTCCTTGGAGTCCGTGGCTCGCAGAGAACGCGACGCGGGGATCTGGCTAAGCGTCGGTCCTGATGAGTGTCGCCTAGCCAGCTTCGGGGGGACAGTGAGCGGGGCAGTGTTGTCGGTCCGCGCTTTCGCCTTCTCCTGATGTTCGTGTTCCAGTACACCCTCGGGCTCGTCGCCGACGAAGAAGTTAGAGATGCTCGTGTCGACGTCCATGAGCGTGGACATCGAGAGGTCCATGAGTCTTTCCGACACTATCATGCGTCGCCGAAGGTCAGATAAAAGTGAAAATCCGGTAGAAAGAAAGGACGTACACGAAGGCATCGAATGAACGCTAACACTCGCAGAGTCGTGCGACATCGCCCGCTCTACGCGTGGGACGGGCCGCGGACCACCGCTGGGCACGCTGAGAGTCAGCGTTGCGCTTGAATCGTCCTGAGTGGGTGCGTCCCTCGGGGTAGAATACCCGCTTTCGCGCTTGGGCGGCGTGGATGTGGACGGAGTGTAGTTTCGATCTCGCTCGCGGAAATGCAAGAGTCGTGAATGTACGACGGGGTTGATGTCCCCATGCCCCGCGTTCGCCAAGCGCTGGCTGCTATCGGGAGGTGAAATGAAGAACGACGGAGGCATTCGGGGCGTGAGCACTTGAAGTGTAAAGCATAAGCAAACCTTAGCGCTGAATGCAAACAAAAGGTAGCGTACCAAAGCCCTCCTCGTCCATGGGTAATCCTCCTCCGGTATCCTTCCCTTTAACACGCGGCGTCGACTGTCGAAGTTCTTCCAAGTCCACATCTTGCAACCGGATACGTGGAAGGGGGGTATGGAAGCTGTACCGCGACGAATCCGAAGCGCTGAGGCTCTTTTGTAAGGTTGGAGGCTGGAGGAGGCGAAGATTGGATATGCTTTCTTCGTCTGCTTCGCCGATCTTGGCAAAAGGCGAACGCGCATGCGAGGACAAACGAGAGGCGGAAAGGATCTGCTGGAGCGTCGAAACATGGTCCTTGGGAGGCGGTCTCGGAGGGTGATGTTCGCGTTCTTCTACGATATCATGTTCGCCTTTGGTTTCTGTAAGTTTGTGCTCCTGGCCTCCTTCATCTCGACCCTCATTGCCCTCATCTTCATCGCCTTCTTCATCGCTCTCCTCTTGCTCCTGCGACAACCCTCTGACAACGTACCCACCCAAACTATCCCTCCTCATCACCCTCGAGCGCCTCATTTTCGCCTCCTCCACCACTTCAAAAAGCGTTTCCGAGATGAGACCCCAGCGATGCAAGAACCACACCATCATCGCCTCGCCCCTCTGCCTTCCTTCCTCGCGACTCTTCCCTCTCTCCTTCGACCTTCCTTTCCCCTTCGTGTTCAAATTCTCCGAACGTGAATGGCTACCGCCAGTACCAAACACCCGTGCACCGAACATCCGGCCCACATCCTCGATGCCCACTCCGTTCTCGTCGCGGACAAGAACGACCTGGCTGAAAAACGCGAGGAGGTAGATGAGAAGGCTGAAGTGCGGCGAAGGAAGGAGGTGCAAGAGGAGTTGGGCGGCGAGAATCTGCGCATGATCGGCGGGGGAGCTGAACCTTCTGGTGCGTGAGTGATGCTGTTGCGGGCCCGTAAAAGCATAACCCGACGCAGGTGTCGACGCTGATGCCGCCAAGTGGCTCGGTCTGGCGTCCATGGAGGACCCGCGGTCCGAGTCACTGTCTTTCTCCTCATCTTCCCCAATTGCACATCCATCCCATATTGCCTCGAACAGCGACGCCGGTAATATCGGTTCCGGAAGGGACGAGAGGTACGTCGCCAGCAGGGCACAGACATCTGGGGTCGACTCAAGATGGAGAGACGTCGCACTCCCAAAGCCCATCATCTGGCCTGGCACCCCACCACCGCCATCGCTGGAACCAGAGTACGAGTACCCCATCGAGATGTTCGCCCGCGACCCCCTCGAGCGCGAGCGTATGATGCTGCCTGGCGGCTGCACCTCCGAGTCGAATATCCCGATGAGCTCGAGCAGGCGTGCGCGGTTGGGAAGGGTGCGGAAGAGCGAGGGCTGGTAGATGCCCGTGCGGTAGAGCTCCTCGACGCAGTGCACGATGAGGATCGGCAGCTCGTGCTCGCGCCCGGCGAGGACCATCTGCGTCGAGGCGTACAAGGAGGCACGACGGATGGGTTCGCCGAGGACAGCTGATTGAGGGGTCAGGAAGATTAGAGTGGTGGAAAGATATGCAAGGACGACGTACCCAGAGGGCGCTTGCTCCGCGTGAAGCCTGTCTGCTGGCCCGTCATCCTCGCGCCGCGTATCCTCTCTCGCTCCTCGAAGTCCATTTGGTCAAGCTGATGCACACCGAGGAGTTCATATGCGTCAAGGTGCCCTAGCACTTTCTCCCCGACTGTCTGATCATGCAAAGCGAACAACTCCTCTAGCGTGTCGAGAACAAGGCGTGGGTCAGGCTTGCGTGCAGACGCTGGAAGAGGCGGCTCGAGCACGGTGGGTCCTTCCCTGTCTGAATCACGACGCGGTTGCATCGGTGTACCAAAGGTAAAGTCCTCTCGTGGGCCGGGGTGTTTCAATGCCGACTTCAGCCCATGACGGCCCTGACCCCCGCGTTGACCATCGTGGCCCATGAGTACAGCTCCTCCACTGACGCTCCTCACTTCCCCTCTCTCCCTCGGTCCAAGACCCAGGCTCTCAGACAACCCAAATCCAGACCTCGAGCTCGATACGGCCAACAAACCTTCGAACCTCCGTTCTCGCGGCGGACGGTACGTGTCCTCGAACCGCGTAAAGTCGACGAGGGGCGGGCTGCTCGCACCACTATGAGCGTACTCGTTGATGTTCTTGTAGAAATCGGGTCTGTGTGGTGGGTCGGGTGTGGAGACTGCCCGTCGTTCGGCAGGGTCGTGCGCATGCGCTGGAGTGGGAGATACGGAGAGAAGGCCGTAGCTCGCTTTCTTTGAGGTAGAGGTGGGGGCGAGAGGGGTCGGTGTTTGCAATTGTGCAGGCCTCGAACTCTCATTCGTGCTAAGACCATAGGTAGAGCCCCCTATCGTAGACCCTCGAGGACGAGAGATGGAAGGGATCCCGCTCTGTCGGTGTATGCGTGGGTTGCGAGCGGCCGGTTCCGACGACGGAACAGGGACCGCGGCAGAGATAGGACCAGTCCAAAAAGTGCTAGATGAGACGCCCGGAGCACGTCCGCTAGGAGAGGGGTCCCGAGGAGAAGGAGAGTGAGAAGGAGAGAACGAATCGCGACGCCGAGGTTGTTGTTCGTAGTGGTACGGAGTTGGCTTACGATTCAAGTTGGCCATCTGGCGATGGTGAATAAGACCAATAGGTGGAATTACGAAGGCTTTTCAGCGATATAGTACGCGTCCTGGCCAGCAGAATAGGATAAGAGTCGTGGAAAGGAGAACCGCCTTGACATCGTTCAGGACGAATTGGTATCTGAATCGTACATAAGAGCCCAGTTCCATGGTTATAGTCGTCATAAGAGAGAATATCTCTTTCTTCACATCCGAGGCCGAGGGCGCCTTTGACCTCCCAGCGCACTGCGCTTAGCATGGACCGACTCTTTCGACGGACTCCCGGAGCGCTGGGCCGATGCAGGTCTAAGCGCCTTGCGAAGGATAGGGATCTACCGAATCTTCTATATCATGTTACGAACGGACAACGTAGCTCGGGATATGCTCAGCATTGTACATAGCCATGGCGGAGAAGCTTCTGTATGGGGTATTTCGTGATTATTGGCTCTGAGACGCTGCTGCGGGATGTTACGCATTTTGGAAATGGGTAGGGTTGGGTCGGTTCTTAGGATCGCATCGCTTGTATGTTCCGTTACGTATGCGTCGGTAACTGTGCTTGACCTGGTTATCCAAAGGAGTCTCTTAGGATAAAATGGCGCTTTTCATTGACGGTATGCATTCCATTAGTTTCTAACGTTATGAAGACCCTGTGCTAACCAGTATAACTTTTTAAGGCGTCCTCGATGTAGAAGGTATTGGCCGTCCGTATCAAACGGTGATTCTAACTTATCCTGATTCCGTTCAAGTGGATTATGCAATCGGGGTCTAGACGCCGACAAAGCCCTCCAGACCTTCTTCGACGGCTGTGCCGCTGCTGGGCCGATCGTGGCGCATTCTACTCGCCTCCTTCCGAATCTAAGATCGGCTCTGTCCCTCTCCGCTCTCTCTCCTCTAGCCCGTCCCGGCGTACTCGCCCTCCCTGCCGCATACGGCGTACTCACCACGTCACTGCAGAGGCAGTGTACAATTCCTCAGCGCCTATACTCGGTTCTCCTGTCCTTGCGCAGGGCTAAACATGCTCTGGAGCGCGGAG
>MPNV01001743.1:122636-179354 GCA_013376435.1 Cyclocybe cylindracea | reverse complement strand
AAGGGCCTACGGAGGTGAATTATGATAGAAAGGGGGAAAGAACGCGTAGATTTGTGAAGCGATGGACGTTGGTGGGGGATCGGAGAGCCTGCGTGGCGTTTATTTGTAGGGTCGAAAGAGGTTCGGAGTCGAAGACGTCGGACAGAGGTACAGAAGACAATGACCCACGGAACCGGGCGGTAGTGTCGCTTTGAGCCTTCGAGAACTAATCTCTAAATCTGGCCAGGAGAGGTGCTCGAAGAAGTGAGAGCTCGAAGGACGCTGCGGAATTTGTTTTGCGTATGGTGTTCCAACTCGCGCAGCCTGTGGCGAACGAAGCGTTTGCGGTGATTGGGTGTGCGGATGCTACTCCTGTTGAGGATGGTCCGGAGGAGCTTAAGGCGTACGCAGAGAGGATTGGCGGGTTGTCGAGTTTCGCCAGTTTCCCGGCGTCGTATCGATTGGCGTGCAGGTAGGTGTCTTCCTTACATTCTCGGCGTGGAGACCGGACAATAGTGCTAACATAACTTGCAGCGGTTGGAAGATCCATCCGAATAACTTTAAAGGTAAATGGAGCTTTCGATTCGCTTCCTACGAGTTGTACTCACCTTCATGTCACATACGTAGGGCCAATCACTGGAAACACCAGCTATCCGATGCTGATCATCGGAAATACTGCAGACCAGCTTACTCCTCTCGCGATGTACGTCTCTCCCCCTCCTTAGCTTACTTTTCAGCATAGTGAACGGGTACATTACAAATATAGGGCAAAAAAGATGTCCGCGGCATTTCCAGGATCCATTGTCCTTACACAAGATTCACCGGGGGTTCGTCTTCCTCTCGTTTCTCTGCATCCAAACTGCGTCCTAATTTTCTCGATTTTAGCACACCTCGTTCACTGCGCCGTCGGAATGCACCTTGGGGTATGTCCAGAAGTATTTCCAGAATGGCACGCTCCCTGCCAACGGCGTCGTTTGTAATGTCACGATCCCTCTGTTTCCCAACACGTCCGATGATGGTACCACGAATCGAAGGATGGTCAAAAGGGGAGGCAAATCGTTGACGGACATTGTTGAGTGCTTGAGGAATGTAGACATGGGAGGACTGTTTGCGATTTAACGTCGTTTCTGTTGGGTAAAAAATTACTTCTATTTAATTACCATCGATAATATGTTTTAAGGAATAACTGTTGCTTTCCACGATCTGGCGTATCTTTCAAGGAGTTGGAGTTGGGCGTCCATGTAGTGTGGGCTTCACCCAATCAGGAGGCGTGAGAATGTCGACGTAAGCTACTATTCATCTTTGACCACCTTTTTCACCCTTTTTCAATGTTCACGGCATTGAAATCCATACCTTAATTATAAACCTTCTATGTCTCGATACGAAGAACCCAGAAGACCCGTCTTGGACACATTTATCTCGCTAGCTCCTGGCGAAAAATGCTGCCTTCCAACTGGATTACTCTCGAAGCTCTGACTACTGCGCAATTCTGACTCCTGCGCAATTGCTCAGTTTGCTGTGCTGTCGGGACTGAAAGTCTCCCGATACGGGCGAAGGACCACGTGGATGGTCAAAGATGCTATGGCAGGTCACACTGAACTTGAGAATTGCACTTCGGAAGGTTTCCTTTAAGGAGACGTGCGATAATTGGAAGAAGGTGAGTCTTGTACCCCGTAATGTTGCAGATTTGCCTCTAACGCCTTTGTAAGTGGAAGAAACGGCGGGCGAGAAACTTAACCAAGACTCACGTACTTAGATCCGACATACCCTTTGAATATGTACCATTACGAGCAAAAGCCGTGCTAGAAGCATGCGTACGCTTGGGTAGGGCCGACATCGACGGGAATAAGCGAGCCGCAGTCCAAATATCCCTGTCCTAGGGTCTCGGGTAATGATTTGCTTGAACGCTTTAAAAGGGCCCAACAGCGAGCTAATGAGCATTCCTCAAAGAAATTTCTACCGGAGTTCGCTGTGTTTCGATCCCTAGAATGAAGTCTGCCTTGCTGTTCCTCCAGCTGGCTTTGGGTGTCGCTAGTCTCGCCTCCGATTTGCCCGTATTTTCTCGTTATTCAAGAAGGCAGGACGTACCCACGTTCGACTGGGACTCTGTAGGTTCTTCTATGACCAGCCTTACTCCCCTAATTGTGTGTTTGATTTCTCCCTCAGATCGCTCCTAGCACTACTCTCAACTGGGTTACCTGCTATAGCGAGGCAACCCAATGTACTCGCCTCAGCGTACGTCTGTTCTCGATTTCTCTCCACCTTTGTCTTCTTACTCTTAACTCTTTGACCGTATAGGTACCACTCAACTACTCCGATCCCGGTGCAGGTTCCGCCTCCATAGCTCTGCTTCGTATCCCATCTCCTCTCGGACTGGCTGGCTCGCCTGCCTATCGCGGACCTGTCCTCATCAATCCTGGAGGACCAGGGGGGAGCGGTGTCGAGTATGCACTCTCTTCTATCGGAAGTGAAATAGCCTCCGTCATTGGCGAAGAATTCGACGTGGTCGGGTTCGATCCCAGAGGTTCGTGCAACTCCATCGGCATGGAACTCGATTGAGCTCTATGGCTGACTTTCTTTTCCACAGGTGTCGCCAACTCGACCCCGCGTATATTATCGATCTTCAACAACGACGTGGAACGCGCCGAATTTGGCCTCGGGTATAACGATTACGATATGGAGGTTTCCTCTTTACCTACGCTGCCCGGGCGATGGGCACGGATGCAAGTCTTCGGCAGGCTCGCTCAGGGTAGAGACAACGGGTTCTTGTCCCATGTCACGACGGATAATGTGGCACGGGATATGATGAGTATCGTCAAGGCTCATGGGCGGGAGAAGCTGCAGTACTGGGGTTTTTCGTAAGTGCTCTCGTGACGTTGATCTATATTTCGGGCGTTGACAGTCGCTATGCTCTCTGTAGATACGGGACCGTTCTTGGAGCGACTTTTGCTGCTCTTTTCCCGGTATCTCGTCTCTCAAACGATCCGCTTTGATAATTTGAACTCACTGTAAAGGGTGGTTTAGGACAATATCGAACGTGCGATTCTCGACGGTATGTATCCCCAACGTAATAAAAATCAGAGAATGCTTACTCTATAACATCAGGCGTGTTATATTTCGATGGGTATTATGCTAGTGCGTCCAGATATCGCACACTTCAATTTCGTCTCCTTGCTGACCTTTGCCTCTCCGTATTTAGCTGACAGGATCAACGATATCGTCGACGCCGACAAGGTCCTCCAAACGTTCTTCGACGGATGTGCTGCCGCAGGCCCGGATTCATGCGCGTTCCACTCTCCTCAGCCCAGCGCTATTAAACAACGTCTCGATGCCTTGTACGAACGTGTCCTTCGCCAACCTGTTCCTGCCTATTCACCCTCCCTTCCACAATACGGAGTCCTCGATTACGCCCTGCTGAAGAGCACCATTTTCGCCATGCTTTACGCGCCGTACCTGGCCTTCCCTATCCTTGCCCAAGGTTTGAAATTATTGGAGGACGGAGATGCAAGCCTTCTGTACCAGCTCGCGATGCCGCGAGGGGGTGAAGTTACAGCTGTAGTTGATTGTGCTGATGGAACGCCTGTTTCGGATAGCCCAGCTGCGTTGGCCGAGTATGCGAAACAGGCCAGCATGAAGTCGAGCTTCGGGAGCCAGGTTGCAGCTGTGCGCCTGTTGTGCTCGTAAGTGCTTTCTCAAATTATAACCCAAGGGCCATATTGACATCTCCTTTAGTGGTTGGAAGATTCATCCTAATAGTTTCAAAGGTGGGTTCTTCCTTTCTCCCTGCCCTCTAGTCGTCATCGGGATCGATACAGAATTCGAAACATAGGGCCTCTTACCGCTAATACGAGCTACCCGCTCCTTATCATTGGCAATACCTTGGATCCCATCACTCCTCTTGCAGCGTGCGTCTGTTTCTCTCTCATTTTGAGCCACTGTCCTCATACAATTGATAGCGCGAAGGAAGCCGTCAAGGCATTCCCCGGATCCGTCCTCCTAACCCAAGACTCTCCTGGAGTAAGTCGTTCTTTCGGTCTGCTTGGACAACCCCATCGTTGAATACATGGCCTCACTTTCACCAGCATGCTTCGGTTACGACCCCATCTGAATGCACCTACCGTCATGTTCGAAACTATTTCCTGAACGGCACACTCCCGATTGTGGGCACGATTTGCAATGTGACGACGCCTCTTTTCCCGCCAAGGTCAGCCAATGGAAATGATTCAACTTCCGTTGTCGCCGAATATGTGAAGAGAGGGATGTTTATCGTATAAGTCGACCATGTCGATAGAACTACGATCAGCTCCCCTCACGCTAGTTGCTATTGTGCAACCATCCCATTGTTTCTCCGAAATGACTCACAGCCTAGGTAGTCTACAGTATAAATTCCTAATGTCATGTACATAGAACCTCGGTTGAACCCCAACTCACCACGCCATGTTTAGTCCTGCTCAGTTATTTGTTCGACCACGATTTGTCCAGTTTGACGCCCACGAAGCCTTGATTGACGCCTGACAAGATAGTTCCCACGATACACCGAGGCCTCGTTAGCACGAAATTTTGATAGCCACACGACGAAGAATAGTATACAAGCTTGTTTGGACCGGCTACCCTTCAATCCGCCCTCACCCTCACCTACTACCCTTCCTCTAGAACCACGAACGAGCGGAGCTCGTTCACCCTCACCCGTCTCGGATATTTCCGAACTCTCGTGCGCACTGCGCCTTCCAGTTTGGTTGATTTTTCCAACAGTTTCTCGTTCCACCGATTCTGTGTTGAGTCATGCTGTATATGTCGGTGCCTATCCCCTCAACCTGGGCGCCAATGTCGGAACGCGTCGCTGCAATGTTATTTGCTTGGCCGGGTTTCATGGCGATCCCCGTCTTCACGTTTCCTCGTGAGCTTTCAGGCACTCTTCGTAGAAACGGCTCTCGCCTTCGGGCCTATTTTTCACCGAGAAAATCCGAAGGCTTGGTCTCGGACTCTGAAGGAGATGAACATTCCTCTCGGCATTTTCAAACGTTTGAACGTCGATGTCCTGCAGAGATTGATAATCTGATAAGATTTGATTGAAATTTGTCCCGGCGGTAGCCGAACTGTCCATGAGGTACTCTTAACCCAGAAGGTACGTAATCTTCCCCCTTCCTCCCTTTCTTCCAACGCCTTCACGATAGATCCGTGTACGACGCGTCTATCTATATCAGCTACTTATTGAGGCAAATGAAGAGAAGATATCCGAAGTCAGTGGCTATTGGTCGCCATAGCCAGCCATTGGTACCGAAACGCGCCACACATCCCTGGACGAGATGAAACTCGACAAACGAGAGTTCAAGAGATTTGCGGTTGCCTTCGCTTCCGGTGCCTCGATTTCTACCCAGCTGCAAGAGGCTGCGATCATCGCAGGTCCAACGATGCCTCAAGACTGTAGTGGACGTCCCTTGAGCGCGTGAGTCTGAAGATGCCGTGAGTTGTAATGATATCACTGATGCGAAACTAGGGCACCATGCCTTCCAGGCTCTTGTGCCGATGTGGCATGATCCGCCGTCCTTTCTATCCCCATCGAAGGCGTTCAATCAGCCACTAGAATGGTACTTAAGAAGAGCAGGAGTTACGAGACGACATCTCCAAGTCCCCTAAGCATCGGAGCTCACGAAATTCGGTTCCTCTGTACGATGTCGTACTTATCTTTCCTGCGCGCCACTTTGAGCGCGGGCATCCTCGCCTTGTCGCTCATGCGTCTCCCTTCTGCAAGCGCTCAGACGGATTTCGACTGGAACTCGGTGCGTCTAGCTCCATGACATCGGGCACGCTGCTCTGAGCACTCGCCCTTCTAGCTTACACCGAGTACCAGCCTGAACTGGGTCAGCTGCTACACTCAATTCACGCAATGTGCTAGGTTCAGCGTATGTCTTTACTCTCCAGCGTATCGCTCCACCTAATCCAATCACGTTTTTTAGGTCCCCCTCGACTACTCAAATCCAAGCGCAGGATCTGCTGCACTCGCCTTGATTCGCCTGCCATCTCCGTTGGGGCTTTCCGGAGCACCCGGGTATCGCGGCCCGGTTCTGTTTAACCCTGGAGGGCCGGGAATAAGTGGTGTCGAGACTGCGCTTGCTCTCGGAGGCAACATACAGGGCGTGTTCGGCGACGAGTTCGATTTGGTTAGTTTCGATCCTCGAGGTTCGTTCGCTTTTCGTCTCGTTCATGATGTTTTGAGTTCTAACCAGGATCGCATACAGGCGTCGGTCACTCAACCCCAGCTATTAGTGTCTTCACCTCCGACATTGATAGAGCGACGTTCAACTTTGGGGCCACGTTCCTCAATACGGAGGCGACATCTAGGTCGAGCTTACCCGAGCGCTGGGCACAAGTTCAAGTTCTGGGTAGCCTCGCCAGGGACCGCCAAGGCGATGTGATCGCCCATATGACGACAGACAACGTAGCGAGGGACATGCTCAGGATCGTTGAAGCCCACGGCAGGGATAAACTGCAGTATTGGGGTATTTCGTGAGTCGAAGTTCATTTCAGGCATGGAATCTGTTTGCTAACCGTCATTACTTAGTTATGGAAGCGTTCTCGGATCGGCATTTGCTGCTCTATTCCCAGTACGCGAGCCCTCAGCTGAATATTTCGTTTCCAAGCACTGATATTTGTGACAATAGGACAAAGTCGAACGTTTGGTCATCGATGGTCCGTCCTTATAACACTTCTCCAAGGACTTAGCTTATACTTCTTTGGCAGGTCTTCTTGACCTTGAAGGCTATTATAATAGTAAGTGGGCTGTTGCAGGTTTTTTTGACGTCGTGGGATAGCTGATGGCAATTATTCGAATGATCAGTCGATTGGCGCAACCATGTAGTTGACGCCGATAAGGCCCTTCAAGCTTTCTTCGACGCCTGCGTCGTCGCTGGACCCCAAGCTTGCGCATTCCACTCGCCCACAGCTGCCGCCATCAAGCGACGACTCAACAAACTCTACGAGCGCCTCCTTCGTCAACCTGCCCCCGCATACTCCGCATCCTTACCGAACTATGGTGTTCTCGACCTTGTCACGCTGAAGAGCACCATACTTGGCTGCTTGTACGGACCCTCTGAAACCTTTGCCCCTCTCGCGAGAGGGCTGAAAGCCCTCGAGGACGGCGATGCAAGCGTTCTGTACCAACTCGCGGCCGGCTCGGGAATCGCCGATGCCGCCAATGCGGGCCTAGTCAACATGGCGGTTGTCTGTTCGGACGGCAGGACGGTGTCAGACTCTGCAGCGCAGATAGCGGAGTATGCGAGGGCCATCAGTGGGGTTTCGGAGAACTTTTCGAGCCTCGTCTCCTCGGTCAGGCTTCAATGCTCGTAGGTCTTCTTCCCTGGTACTCGCGATGGGATTGCGCTCTAACTATATATTTCAGAGGCTGGAAAGTCCATCCGAACAACTTCAAAGGTGCGATCCTTATGGTTGTCATTTATAAAATTGACGTCTGTTTGCAGGACCGATCTCTGGTAACACGAGCTTCCCACTGTTGATCATCGGAAACACCGCCGATCCTGTGACGCCTCTCTCGATGTGGGTTATTCAATGATGAATGTATGAAGCAAAATCTGACCTGCCCATCACACTTTCGCAACTTTCAGGGCCAAGAAGGCATCGTTAGCTTTCCCTGGATCCGTCGTCCTCACGTACGACATCCCTGGAGTGCGTCAAAAAGGTTTCTTTTCTATGTCAACTCATCTGACCGTCCTTCATTCAGCACACCTCTTTCGCTTGGCCTTCGCTGTGCATCATCAGCCATGTCCAGTTGTACTTCAGGAATGGTACCCTACCAGCGGAAGGTTCGGTCTGCAATGACGCCGTTATCCCGTTTTTCCCTTCAACGTCGACCACGGCGGCGAGGGATTTGGTCGCCGAGAGGCGAGGCCCGTTGGATGAGATTGTCGAAGCACTGAGAAGGACCGACAGGAGGGCGCTCTTCAATGCCTTCTAATATTTGGACTCGATAGCTTCACTATTTATCTTATACCATTCCTTTTTTCCTCCACTCCTGCTATCCGCAAACTGACGCTCATTGAAAATATCTAATGTGTCTCCTAATTAATAAACGTGCTTTTCTTCCTTTTACTTTTGTGGAACGAGTGTTCCATTCAATCCTATCCCCCAGGTCTGGGTTGCCCGTACGTATTCATACGCGCCGTTTATGCAAGTTACCCATGAAACCACCATAAAGTATGCTGAACTCTTACCGCCCGCAAGGCATGGATTTTGGAGGGAAAGGACTGAGGAAAAGTGACTCCGAAAAAGGACGAACTTGGGACCCACGAGCCTCCGCCTTCCGAAAGTGTCGCAGCCCTAGCGGCTCTACACTGGCCAGAATCCTCCGACCATTGAGAAGGAGCAGCTGTATCAGCACAGAGTAGAAGTTCCGTCCACCCGCGATGATTTGACAAATGGATACATTTGAGCCTTTCAAGGAAGGGGAGACGAAGCGATCGTCTAGTTCGAGCTGATTATTCACGCACGGATGATCCACCCTTCTTTCTTCCGGACCGCGTGCCGTTTGTAGGCGTTTGTTGGAGTTCAACTTGCTCCGAAAATGTACACATAACCGAGATTGAATGTTCAGTCGATGGTTCATCATCTATAATTTTAAATCCCCAAGTCCTCTAGGTTCTGGTTCTTAAACAACGCAGAAAAATGTGCCATTGAGCTTGAGGAGACCAACTATCATTTATCCACCGACATGGATTCAGCCTATGCGCCTACGGGCTATATTCAAATACACGTCCTGGAAATAATTTACTGTTGGAGAGAAGGGTGATGTGAATCCTATGAGCAAAATCCTGACCTCCTCGGACTTCAAACTCACTCTGCGCTCGCTGCTTCTTTGCCAGTAATGCAACTCATTTCGACAGAAAATAATAATCTCCCTCGCGTTTTACTATCTGAACGATTTAATTACAGATGCGGGTAGACAATTTAAATACGAATAAATCACAATATAACGTTCTTAATCATGATGGAATAATAAGAGAAGGTTACCCGCCGAAGCTCTGAGAGCGAGCGCGCAACACTTGCATCACCCTCTTCGACTGAACAAGTCCCGGGTCGCTCATAATAGCACCCGCATTCATACTCCGAATGTGCTGGCCCGACCAGACATGGTCGAACATATTGTCGGCTTGGAACAGCTTGCTTCCATTTCGGCCTTTGCATCCCTTCCACTTGCACTCCACTTTCTTTGTGCCTGTCTCTGTAATTCCATGCTTCATTCGAAGATGCTCTAAAAACTTCGCCGCTGTCGTGTTCCCATTAATAATGAAGTCGCATGGATCGTTTTCGTCGTTCCAGCGACACACGAATGAAAGCCTGGGCGAAGCGGTTGCTTGAGCGGTAAGAGTGGAAGAGGGAACGGACGGAGAAGGTCTGAAAGAGAGGTTCAGCAAGACAAAGTAACGGAGCAAATAATTGACTTGCCCTGACAGGAACCCCGAGCAGGTATTAGCTCTAGCGAGTCCCGGTTGACGTGTCGTCAACGGCGACCTAGAGAAGTTTTAGTTCGCCTCATTATAAAGAATGAATGGCAATGTAACCCACGCCCACGTTACTGGTACTATGCTGGATGAGTCTTCTCTCTCGCAAGAAATCTCTCTCAGACGCTTGGGCGCCCGCATCGCCCTGCCACCGATCTCATCGCGCTGTCGTTTCTGGCCGGATGTTGGCCTAGGAGCGTTGGAAAAGTCGGGAGGTTCACCCTGAACCGTGTGATCGGGCGTCCCTCCCCACCACGAAGTCTCGGTCCGAAGCATATCCAAAAACACCTCCACCGGGCTATGATCACGACCACGATGAGCCAGGAATGACGAGTCGAGCTCGGCACACTTACATGCCCAGCTGCCCTGCTACCTTCCTTGTGAATTCTACCTCAAATCCTCTGGGGTCACAGATGGTCCCTATTTCTGGATGTCCTCCCCTCTTCCGGCACCACTTACAAAACCAGTCCTCCGCGAGGCACCGCTCGAAGACGCCCACTAGATCCCAGGGCCGTTCCTGGGCTGTGAATTGAACCTCTTCATAGATGCCCGGCGCGTTAAGATGTGCGTTGAGGTATCTCCCTAACTTCTCTAGGTCCAGCTCGTCGTCAGATCCTAGGACTAGGCTCTTCAGATACTCATAGTCGACTGGCTCCGGGTTGAGGAACGTTGCCATTGCGTCTTTCATCGCGAAGTATAGTGGAGGTGGAAGTGTAGGGGTGGCGAAGAGAAGTCAGGCACGTTAATGAGCCACATAACCCAAATTGAAATTGAACTCACCTCGAATCAATAAATCAGATGTCGCGGCGCGTAGAACAGACAATAACTCGATAGAGCGGCGGCTGGGAAGGGCACGCGATTCGGGTATGCTGGGCTTGTGGAAGGAAGGAAGGTGCGTTGATTTCTGTGGCTTTTAAACCGGGCCACGATAAACTTGCAAACAAGTGCAAGCGCGCCGTTTCGCTATATCAGGCAACTGTGCCACATTCATCACGTGTGCACTTCGTCGTAACGGAGAAGAGCGCTTGAGTAGCTACACTGCATATACATGCATAGGCCGACTGCACATGGTAAGCATATGATCAGTTTCAAACATACATAGAGTACTTGCTTTTAAAAGAAAACGTTTTCAAAGCGGGTTTGCTTCAACTGGCGTTTTTGAATGCCATATGACCTCTGTATTCTTGGTGTGAAGAAGTCTATAAGCTGACTTGACCCTCACTTGTTCATTGTGAAGGCCGATAAATTATGAATCGGGGACGTATTTGGTCGATTGAAGGCGAAATAAAGGAAACATTTGAGAAACACAAATTCACAGCCACTCCTACTCTACGGGGAAGGTGTCCCATTCATGCTCATGGGATGCATCCGGATATATGACCTCGGGCGCAAATGTGAGATACAGCTGAAACGGGGACCGCTCAAATAGTGGCGTCTCCTCAGCGGTTACTCCTGATTTTTGAGACATCCAGTGGTAGCGAGAGGTGGCCACCCTCACAAGAAGTTCTAGGGACCCCTTCGAGTATTCCACCCTGAGGGCTCGTAACTTCGGAAGCTGCGGATAATCTTCTTCCTTTCTTAACCGGACTTCATCGAGCATGAAGAATTCTAGGAGTGCCGTGTAATCGAGGAACCGGTGAGCCTTACTCTTGCAGAAGGCGAAGTGCTCCAGCAAGGACGTGTATCGAAGCACCGAGCAGAGCTGCTCTTCGCGAATGTCGAGCCGAACGAAAACCAGCGTCTTTAATCTTGCGAAGAAGGGCAAATCATGTTGTAGCGTCTTCATGATGTCTTTGTATTCTGGAATGAGTCGGAAACTGCTGAAGCAACCCTACCTGACAATGAAAGGGAGTTGAGGACCGGAAGGTCCGGTCCCTTGAGTACTGTGGACATTGAGGCTGGCAATGTAACCGCAATCGTCACAGACAGCTTGACTAGGCGAGCTGGAATCTGGGAAGGGTGCCAATCGGTATCGTCAGGAAGGTTAGTCCAAGGGGACGAACCTCCTGGGCGTAGTCGAAGTGAGGCTACACGAAGAGCACGGCATTGGCCCAGAAAATCTCGGAAAGTCTGAATAACATCGGGCCACGCTGAGGAGCAGACGCGAATATTGATGGAGCAATTTTGTAGGCGACCGTAAGGAAGAATTATATTCTTCAGATCTTTGTGAACACTTGTGTCGATGCTGAACTGGCGAAGCTTAGGCGCGACAGAGAATGCTGGAACCTGCAGTTGTGGAGATGCATTCGTGCTGAGGAAATAAAGGAAGAGGTCTTGCAAATCGGAAAAGCTATGTGGGTTGATGTTAGCGATGGAATCAATCCAGCATCGGCAATCCGTCACAAGACGGAGGCTCTCTGAGCGTGTAAGGTACCCTGTGCACCGGTCAAAAGCGGCATTTCTGTATTTCTCCAGTTCCGGAGCGGGATGGGAGAAGGCCCGAAAGTCCTTTATGGACATAGTCAAAGGGTTTTCTCTGGATCGCTCCCCGAATATTTGCATGCCAGTGGTGAGTCGAGTGTATCGATCAGCGATTCCGACCGATGGGGTATCTTCAACACGGGTGTTGGACTGCCCTTTCAGCGGGAATGAACAGTTCATCTGCGCCCACATCGCTGGGTGATGGAGGACTATGTCTTGCCACATCTTGGATACCTAGCAGAGGCGGAGCGGGTGGGAGAGGTTCGTGGGGGAATCCGGGGGAGGGGATCGTCAAACGGAGGGTTTTGGCGATTAGATCGAATGGGAGCTGTCGGATTGGAGCTTCGATGGAGGTATTCGAGACAGTGATTTGCCTTTCTTGATCTGCTATCAACTCTTCGATGCGAAAGATCTCTTTGCATATTGTTTCGATCGCGATAAGTTTCTCTGCACGATCCGTCCGGAGCCTTGCGATTTTTTGGCGAGAGGATTCCCGGAAGCCACGAAGAATGGCGGTTTCCTCTGTGGTTGGGGGTCTGAGAAATAGGCGATAGGTATTGAGTATGTCGTTGACTTGATTATCCTGTAAGACAAAAATGAGATCAGCTTTCACGGGCAAGTCTGTGATAACAGCACCAATTTCACCTCAGTCATGGAGGAACCTGGAGTAAGACATGGATCAGTATGCTGGCATGGAGCCCTATCCTTTACTTCTGCCTGAATGCTTGCCACGTTATCGGTATTCCATGAATATACTGATTCAGTACGTTCAGCAAATCGGACGGCGACGTTCTCAGTAAGGGATAAGCCGCACCTAATGGACAAACCAGAGAGCTGCCTGCCGATCCTTTCGATTAATGTGGATAAGTAGAGAGTCGATACCGCAATGATAGTCTTGCATTATTGGTTGGGACGATTATGATGCTCGTACTCAATTTACAGTTGGAATAAATAGGCTGACGATGGTCGGTGAATTCCCGCTTACCTCATCTTCTGAAGCAGGAAAATCCACTCGACGGCACATCGCATCACTCCATCCCATGCCCTCCTGCAACCAGCAGAGAAATATATACATTATCAGGAAGCGGTGTTCGACACAACCCCACTGCAGCAATAATAGGCTAAGGCAACATGCAACAGCTACGTCGCTACGCAGTAAAATGGTAGGAGGTAGTAATACTAAAGGAGGCGAGGGAAGCACAGCAAGAGTCCGAGCCAGTCACCGAAAGCACAACAGAGACGTGAAATGGAAGAGACAAAGGCGATAACGCAGGACGGGAGATGGAAAAGAATCGGTCACGGAGGGACCGAATCCAACAAGGGTCATATGTACATGGAAGGGCATAAAAGAGTGAAGTAGCAAAAAAACTAGAGGGCAGTCGGACTAGAGAAGAAAGAGGGGTGCTCCGATTGGAATCGGTTCTTTTGTGAAGCGATCCCTCCGCCCGAATGTACAGAGGTAAGAAGGGGGTTCAAAGAAACAGCGAAGAGAGGAGCTGAGCAACGTCGAGGGCAACTCGGATGCACGCATCACAAGAACAAGTACTAGTAAAGGGGTACGGAGTACACAATATAACATATCCAGAAATATTAACAATCAATATGAGGAGGGGGTGGGGTCATGGAGCACTGGGAACCAAGAGACACAATAGGATAAACGGTACGATAGGATAGGATATTCGAGGAAATAAAATCGGCGGATTAAGGGAACACACAAGGGGGTAAAGGTCAGGAAATCGTGAATGGGGGTCGAAGAATTGTTCAAGGTCGGAAAGAAGAACGAGGAGGGCGCGGAAGGAGGAAGAGGGGCATATAAAGGGAATTGACCGGGGAAAAAAGGGGTAACGTCCTCATAAACCTCAGTCACGAGGGCCAGAGGTTTCGATGACAGGCCAAATTGAACTGCGTTCGCGGTCTGCACCTGCAGGCCGATTGAGCGGCACGGCGGCGGGGCCAGCACCAGCTGGCGCAGGGCTAGGAGCGTGCTGCATCTGCGGCGATTGCTTGGCCGATCCTGGCTGACTCGGTTGAGCGCCGAGCGGAGGTTGTTGAGGCTGAGGAGCCATCAGGCCTGGTGGTGGTGGCATACCTGGCGAGAGCATCGGCATAGGATGTTGGGCGGCCAAACCCCTCATCTCATCCAGAGTCCTCTTCATCCCTGCCATCAACCGATCCGTCCTCTCCATCATCTCCTCCCACTTCCTCTTCTGCTCGCTGAGCTCGAAGTAATGTCTCTCCAGGTCCATGTATGAAGGAATACCCAATCCACCGAGAGCGACGCCAGCTGCGACCATCAAGCTGCTGAATTCCGACGGCGGCGATCCACCTGGGTAGTGTTGCGGCGGGCCTGGCAGAGGCGGCAGTCCGTGGTGCGGATGCGGGTGCGGAGGGTGCGGGTGTCCTAAAGGCGAGTGAGTCCGGCTCGGTGCATTCGATCCAGAACGGATATAACTAGAAGGCGCACTGGCACTACCGAAGAAAGCTGCTCCGCCGTTGAGCGCCGCCAGAGGCGGTAGCTCCAACCCATTCAGGGGTCCAGGGGGGAACGGCCCGCCTGATGGCAGAGACAGCCCACTCCGAAGGTAGTCCTGGTTCCGCGAGGGTGCCCGATGAGGAGACGCCGACCTACCGCTGTCGCCCCAGCCATTCGCAGCTCCTCCACGTCGTTTCCGTCCCGCGGCACTTGCACTTGTCCGGGCACCGTCGTCTTCCTCTTCTCCATCCATAAGCACGTCTTCGTCCTTCTCGCGGGATGTTTTGGCGGAACGTCTGGTCCGTTTCTTCCTCGGTTGATCGTCTGCGTCGCTTTCTTCACCGTGACTTGGTGAAAGACCGCTTCGGCCGACAGCGACGAGAGCCTCGGCAGCGGCCTGGTCTGACATGCGTGTTGAGACGTTGCCTCCAGCGGCGCTCGAAGCAGCAGGAACTCGTTTCCGGCGCTTGATGACAGTCTTCTTCATCGAGTTGGGTCGGTGGCTTCCGTGTAGCTTGAAGTATAATCCTAAGAAAATCGAAAAAAAACATCAGTACCAGAAGCGAAATATAGCAGCACCGAACGACGTGAAAAGGAAGACAAGGCAGGACAGAGGGTGAAAGAAACACATGAACCAACAGCTGCACCTCAAGGTGGAAGAACCCAGGCACCCCAGAACACAAATCCACATATCCACGCAAAGACAAGAACCCCAACTCATCTTCCACCGAACACGAAAACATTGCTTCGTGCTGCCCCAGCATATGCAAGCCGCAGAAGTTGCTCAACGGCGGCCGATGCGGCGTGGGACGGACTCCCAGTAAAGAGGCACAGAAACGTACAAGTGTCCGTTAAGCATCAGACAGACGCCCCATATCTGATTAGATGTGGGAACACTGCGTGTGCCAGCGCATGACTGCCAAAGCTGCAGAGAGCAGTGCCGTGCCCAGTGACACCTCACCATGAGATGCACAGGAAGGCGCTCCTGCGAGCTCAGAAGACAGAAAATAGGCGCATACATGTGGTGAAAAGTAGCATATATGCGCCCAAGAAGACGAAGGATAAGAAAAGAGGTAAGAAGATAGAAGCAACGAGAGAATGGGGTAACCATTGCCTCCAACACAACACAACATGGACAGGCCCATCCCACCACCGATACTGAATAAGAAGAAAGCCGTCGGCATCGCACGACAGGAACAGGGCGAGAAAGTCCAGGCATTGATCGTAAAACCAAAGAAAGGAAAGGAAAACAAACGAAAGCAAAAACAAAAGCGAAGCGAAACGGAAACAAAAACGAAAGGAACACCCACCACAAGCATTGCAGATGTTGTTCCCAACATCGTCCCTCCTCCACAACGGCGTCGTGCTCGTCCCACAGTTCGCACAACACAGAGCGCCAACAGCAGCCCGCGCCTTCCTGTTCGCCGGGCCTCCTCCTTGGCCTCCTGCGCCTGCGCCTCCTTGACCACCTCCCATCGCACTCGCATCACTATCCGCACCAGCACCTCCTCCAGGGCTCGCCGCACCATCCTGCACAGCGCCGCCCTCGCCGCCTCCTCCCAATTCCGTCGGCGCACCAGCCCCCGCTGCCGTTGACGAGGGGTCACCACCGGCGAGCCCGGCCGCAAGCACAGCGTCCGCAGCCGCTCCGAGAGCCGCCACCGCAGCTGCGTTGTCCATCTCGAGTCGCGCGGAGAGCGCGAGGACGTTGTTGTATGTGGGACACCCTGAGCACGCGCTCGTGCCGCCTGTGCCGTCGCAGCGCCCGTCGCCGGGGCAGGTACCGCCTGAGCCTGTGAGATGCGGGACAGCGACCTTGTTGGTCGACGAAGGGGAGCCTTTCGGGGCGGGTGATGGGGGTTTGGCAGTCGGAGAGGCTGTAGGGGCGGTGGTGGATGAGCTCAACGAGCTCGGGGCGAAAGGCGAGGGGCCGACGGTGCTAATGGGGTTGGAAGACGCTGTGGTCGTTGTCGGCTGATTTGTTGAAGATGCTGTAGGTGGTGGTGTCCGGCCCAACGAGGACGGGCGGGGCATGTGTCTTGATTTTTGATAAAGGCCTGGATGACGAGGGGAAGGCAGGGTGAGCGGCCGTTTACTCGGAGGGGATATATTGGAGTTGAAGTAAATGAGGAACGAAGAACGAAGGAGTGTTAAAACGGGCACGTTACGCCCGGAGAAGAGGAGGTTGTTGAGGATGAAAGGCAAGGCTAGCGGAGTCCACAACGACTCCGAAGACATGCAGCTGGTATGTTGGCTGGCAGTCCTTGCTGATCTTGATACAGCTGATACAAAGCAAAACGCACAGCACAGCACACGGGCGTCCTGCAACCACGCCTTCGCCTTTTCACTTGTCGCTGGAAGGTACTAGAAACACTGAGCGATAAAAAAGCCCTCGTGCAGAGCAATCCGATGAAGAAAAGCGATAAAAGCAAGAAACAAGGTGATCATCGGGACTCGGAATGTCAAGAACGGATATACGTGACGGAGATTGGGGCAATCGCAGGCGAAACGCCAGGATAGGACGGATACACGTGTTGGACACCATGTCAAGGACGTTAATGAACTCAGCGACGGCTCGTATAAGGCGTTGGGCATCCCATAGAACGGTGGTTGGTGGGGAAGATGACAGGAAAAGGCTAACGAACGACGCGTGTACAGTGCGTGCTAGGACCCACCCGAAACACCCAACACCGCCCGCTACGCCGCACGCACGTCGTCCAGGATCCAGCCAACCGGCAAACAGGAGCTCTCGTCGCCAATAACGAGCCCAGCAGTCCAGAACACACGCCCCAGGAACGATGCAGAAACGGGAAGGCAACTCGCCCGGCGCGTCGTGACGACACGTGGCCGACACCCTCCTCGACTCCGGTGCGTAGCAAGAATAGATCACGGAAACAAGGGGAGTAACGGAGGCTGAGGACTCACCACAGGCGTTGCAGACGGTATTCCCGTTGGGGTCGCGACGCCAGAGCGGGCTTTCTGTGACGCCGCAGTTCACGCATGTCGTCGGGCGGGTCTGCGCGAGGATGCCCGTGACGGTGGAGGCGAAGTTGAACTCGTCTTGACCATCTGTTATCAGGCCACGCAATGTCAGCAAACCCTGCACAGGCAGAAGATATGAGATGCCACCCACTTGGTCGCGTCTCGCCATTCTGGTTCTGGGTGCTCTCGCCGTTCGGGGTCTGGTTGACGGGGTGCTGTTGCTGTTGTATCCGGGCCATAGTGGACATGGGGGAGTTGTGTAGGCTCATCGCTGGGGACTCGAGGACGACGGGGGACATTGCCTCGGATCGTGGACGAAAGAATTTTATCTATGTAGATAACCCGGGGGCGCTTTTAGAGTTGATAGAAACCTAGATAGATTGGCGAGGGAAGCTTGAAACTGCCACCTAGATGCTACGTCAGCACTGTGCGGGACGGCGGCGGCGGGAAGAAGCTCACGGAAATGGTACGAGCTCGCTGTCGGTGACGATGAGCTCGAGCGGAGGGGCGATGTTTGTCGGGGAGGATGGGTGGGGAGATGTTAGTGCGAAACCAAAAGGTTAGCAGTCGGAGAAGGGGCGAGACAGCCAAAGATAAAGTGAGATAACACGGACCAACCAATCACGGTAGCCCAGTTTGTCCAAGATAACACGCCGAGCTGACCCGAACCAAGCTGGTTCACGCTGCTGAATGCTTGGCCGCCTTCGTCCCCCACGACCAGGGTCGTCCTCAGGGCTTCCTATAAACTTTATCTTCCACAAGGACCAGGTACAGTAGAAGTTCTCATACTGCATAACGTCGGTGACGACCAGAACCCATGCATTAATAGAATTATGCATTATGAGAAGGCATTTTGGCTGGGTCATGTAATTTGGTTCTCCGAAAATCCTATGCATTATTAGCGATTATGCATCACTAGCTTATGCAATATGAGAACTTGTACTGTATCCACTCGGGTACCCTTCACATCCCTTCTCAGTTCATCTATAGTCCAAACACAGTTTATCGCAGTTCTCAACACTCAAGGCTTCACCAAATCTTTCAAACTCCCGTCTTGCACTTCATCTCTGTCCAACAAACGATCCAGCAAGACAGACGCGAGCTTGATCGGATCATGCGAGCGAGAATCTCATCATATCATTTATCATATCAACGCTGAATACAAACGCCGGATTCTCAAGGCTAGCATATCTAATCGCCGCAACGGTGTCGAGAACGGTCGAGCTTTCTCGCGCCTGTTGCCTCGAGGGAACGCGCAGTCGGGATACGCGCGAGATTTCCCAGCGGAGACGGACAACCTCATCCCCATTCCATTTCTCTTTTCATTCATCTCCGCTCCGGTGAAAAGATAAGATAGCCATAGATGACACTCATTTTCCGCGTTATGAACGCAGCCTTCTGCCTCTTCATTCAAGTATCTCACTCAGTTCATGCACTGACACACGATTATATTTTCCTCCCCACCAACCGAAGACCGATCTCGGCCGTGTTGGAAAAACGTGGGACCGTTAGCGAGCTAGAGAAGAAAAAAAAAAGACGAACTTCGTGCATCCACCAAACTTCCAAGAAGTCATATTTACTTACTTACCGATCCCGCTGTCAACTGGTATCTCATCATCCCGTCGAACCTGGGGGAGATAAGATCGGAAACACGAACGGCAAGCGCCGAGCCGAATCTCTCCAAATTTTACGACCGCAGGAAGGCTTGTCGGTTGCCAGTTTTGAGGATCATCACCTTTCGGCTCATGAGGCTTGTTCGACTTATAAGTAGCTCTAGCTTAAGAAGCTGAGAAAGGTGGAAACGTAGATATCTGATAAGTAGTTACACCGCCTTCCCATCCATCCCCTCCTCCGGATCCCATCGGACACGGAACCAAATCCCTGCAACAAACGCGCACACAAACTAGGCCTGTCCTGGTCCCTTGGAGTGCGGACGTGCGGGTTGGCTGCCACGTAGCGTCCTCTATCCCCCTCTGGACGCGCCGCCATCAGCCGCCTACCGCCACACGGCACCAAAAATCCACATATCACCCCAGAACCGCCGGCGCAGATCGCTAATGCGGTAAGAAGCGGGGGCCGGCTTGCAAACTGAATACAGGCCGTCGTGCACACGATCTGTTTCCTGGGAAAGTGTTGGGAAAGCGCAGTCTGGGTTTGCCTCGAGTGATTTGTGAAGGGTTTTCCTGAGAAGGAGGTGAAGGTGAGAGGGAGGTCGTAGCCTCGTGTATGTAGAACGCCTCACTGAATCTGCAACTTCATTGCCCTGCATAGTCGTATACAACCCCGTCGCCACAATAAAATATTCAGTTACCCGATTTGATGATATTCGTCGCCACAAATGAGGAGAAATGCTTCCGAATCCTCTTGCCGAGCGCTCTATGCAAATCGTATCATATCACGTATGTCGTACGCTCAAATTATCAGATACTAAGCTAAGGTTATCTGATAGAGCTCAGACACGCAAAATTTTATCTTTGACTCCATCCATCTACACGCCCGCGACGTCCTTCGGAGCACCACACCTCCTCCGAAGTTGTTTGTGAAAAGCAAAAAAAATTGCTTCCATGGGGATTTTGCCCCGTTCCAGTGCAGGGATTATGGGCATCACCCGTTGCTCTGGGTCGTCACGCAGAAGTTCCCACCGCCCTTCCGTTGTTGAATGGCGTACGAACCAGCCTGAGTCGGCAAATCCCGTACCTGTTCCCACCCCTTTCTTGCCTGACAGAAACAAACCACCCGAACCGAGCTCAAACCTCCCGCCAAGTGCAATCTGATAAGATAATTTCCCGCATCTCGCATCACCCCGAACACATACTACCCCTGATAAGATCCCCTTCGTCCACTCATCCGTTGCCAGCACATCAGATAAGATCCGAAGGGAGCTAGCGGGACCTGCAAGCAAACATGCACAGGCTGCAAAAAGGAGTAAAAAGTGCGGCAGGCTCGGAGATAAAACTTTATCTAATCGGCTAGACCAGTTCGAGAACCAGCATAATTGGATTCACGTCAGCGAATGCGTGCGGCACAATGGTGGTTATCAGATAAGGAACATCTAATCGTTCTTAAAAGGACGAGGAAGAGCTTCGAAGAACGCTTGGGTGCTGCGCACTGAGTAAAGACGCCCGAAAGAGGCGCTGGGAGCTGTGCGGCGTGTAAGCAAAGATGGAGCAGTATTCAGTTATCTTATCACGAGCGTCCCAGTATGAGGTGCTTTCCGTTTCTCCTGGCACACAAACCATCAGCTGGTCGACGGAATGCCGTGAAGACGTCCTCGAATTCCGAAACATTGGTCTCCGCGATGTCAGGAAACACGGAACTTGCGTTTCCCGATTAGCCGGTCCCAGAAAGAGAAATATTCTCGCATATCGCCTTCACGAAGAAGGCATCTCAGTAAACGACAAAGTCACAGGTTTGATTCGCGTCTTGGGAAAAGAGATTCAAGCCCTCAGCCGGTCGTCCGGATTACGCTGAAGGCGAACGAATGTACAAGCCAAGGACCAGCATTATGAATTCATTAAAGAGTCGCCCCTCGTTCGACGCCGCGTGACCTTGAACTCCGTCAGGAGACCGAATATTGCTCCAGGCGACGTCGAAAATTTCCCCAAACGTCGGAAGTCAAGAGTGTGCACGTAATGAAAGCCATCGAAGGCGCGAGACTCGTGATGTTGAGCAAATGAATCGTATGCCAGAGCCAAAATGGAACCGTAGGCAGGTAAACGTCATGCCAGGACATCGCAGCAGGTGTGGCTCTCGCATCCGATGGGATTTTGATGACGGTGTAAGAGCATAAGGCATGTATTTTTGCGTCGTGCGATGTGGAAGAAGAAAGCATAGCGCGTACACGTAGCGATGGATGCATGATGGAAGTGAGATTGCGAAATTCAACATGTACACGATTAGGCATCGGCCTTCGCAGTGACCCGCTTCTTGGCCACGGTGTTTTCTCTGTGAAGTGAATGTTGGTATATGGTAGACGATATAGGAGGAAACGAAGAAGAGGGTACGGAGAAGATGGTGGAAGTGGGATGAAGAAGGGGCGGAGAAGACATGGTGAAGAGGCGGGGAACAGTGATGACAGAAACAGAGACCACGAAGCTCACCTGAACCCATTCTTGAATCTCCTTGAGACCTCCTTCAAGTAACGCATCCTGCCGGTTCCAGTTGTCTTTCTGCGCTTAGCCTTTTGGCCCCACTCGTACGACCTGATCTTAGCGGAAGGGTAGCCGCATGATGCGCAAGCTACAAAAAAAAAACGCATCAGACGACTCAGAAAAACCAACGGCTAATGAATGCACTTTTGTGTTGCCTGTGGAAGGCGCGGTTCCCGCAGCGCCGGCAGATGGTGTGTGACTTGGTGTGTCGCTTACTGTTGGATTAGGCCCAGCAGACGATCAGCCTTCCATCGACATCGCAACAAGGAGGACTGCGTTAACATACCCGAAGGACGAGGTGCCTTAAAAAGATGTCAACCAAGACAATTCCTATGACGAAAAAGAGAGAAAACGCACCTTTCGTCTACAAATCCCCAAAACCAGGAAGAGGCAGAAGAAAGTCAGTATACCGTCCAACCATCTCAAACCACCAGAGGGCAAACAAGGACGGCGATCCCCAACTCGAATCCCACCATATGGCCCATCTCCAGCACCCCAGTGCCAAACCGCAAAATCCAAACCCCAATCAGCCAACGCCATCCAAACTCATCCTCGCCCATCCACCCCTTCCCTCCATCCAACAGTGCCAAAATTGCATCCATCCAGTCGCAAACGACGTCCAAAACTCTCTGCAGGAGCAAAAACTCACCATCTCGTCGCGTTCTTGAGGATTTCGCGGTTGAGGGGGTCGATGAGCGGTGTGTAGTCACTTCGGTTGTGTCTGTGCTGACGTGTGGGAATATCGGCAGCCAAATTGATGGTTCGGCACCCACCTCCCTCCTTCAACGACGACAACGATTTTTTATGTTTTCGAAGCTGACTGTAACCTTTGACACCCTTCTTATCGATTTCTCCCTTGTTACGACTTTGCCAGTCCCCGTTCAGCTGATGAACATTCTTCGACTGCCCGAAATCGTCTACGAAATGTCGCAATTAACCCGAAAGTCGAACATTTGATTTGCCACCTGTTCGTTTCGTTGGGTGAAAATACGACAAAGTGTAATTCATTTTCCGTATAGCTTTGCAGCCAGCGCTGATGTCATTTTACGGTCTGCAGAGGCCCAATAGTCATGCAGTGAACTTCTTTTTTTGGCACAAGGTCACTGGTCACTTGAGGCGCTGCATGCGTCCGTGTACACCCACGAAGAGGAGATCAATCCGTCACTTGCTGCTGTGCGACAGGTGAACTAGATAACGTCTGTAAAGACTCTGACTCGACTCTCCCCTATACCACATCGCGGGTGGGGCCTGCCGAGCACTCGCCATGTTTGCAAATAGCACCAACACGCTCGTAACTGGCGGCACACTCATTCATTCCGAAGGCGACACCAATGTCGTATTCGGACAACACGGTACGCAACGAGGTTGACAACGCCGGCGCTAAACGAACTGACGACCCTTCAGATCTTGACCGATCGCAGACCACGATTGCGCCAGGTGCAATGCACAACTCTGGCGAGCGATTCGACCCGCCGAAGTGCCATCCGAACACGCGTGTCGCTATCATAGAGGAGATCATGCAGTGGATCCGCAAAGTAGACCGCGAGCAGTTCATGTTGTGGCTTAACGGGCCTGCAGGCGCTGGCAAGTCCTCGATCGCCCAGAAAATTGCGGAGCTCTGCTTTGAGCGTGGCCTCCTCCTTGCCAGTTTTTCTTTTCCAGAGTGTCGGCCGACCGTAACACTGAATCCCGCCTAGCCGACACTATCGCCTACCAACTATCACGCAACATTCCCCTGGTGCGGCCCCAGATCGTCCGCGCCACCGAACGCGACCCAAACTTTTTTTTGCCTTAGTCTCGAGGCGAAAACGAAGATGCTGATCACTGAGCTTCTGAACAATGCCTTCGAGTCGGTCATGGATCTTAAATCCCTCCCTTGGCCACATCTCGTCATCATTGACGGTCTGGACGAATGTTGCGGTATAGAAGCCCAAAGACGCATTCTCGACACCGTTATCACCGCCATCAAGGGCACCAAATTCCCTCTCATATTTCTCATCGCCAGCCGTCCTGAAGTACACATCTCGACGCACCTCGGAAGGGAGCCTTTTCGCTCGAACCTTCGAGAGCTCGTCCTTGATAAGCGTTACCAATCTCACCTCGATATCAAACTGTATCTCCGAGACGCTCTGAGCATGATACACCGCGAGCATCCCTTCCGTGAGCACATGCCAACCGACTGGCCTTTCCCCCAACTAGTGGATATGATAGTGCGAAAGTCATCAGGTCAGTTCATTTACGCTGCGACCGTTGTCAAATACGTCGACTCCGTCTACCATCGCCCCGACGAGCGCCTTGCCAGTGTCCTAAGACTTCAACCACTGGACGATGGCAGCGAAGACCCCTTTGCCGAATTGGACGCCCTTTACACGCACATTTTTTCTGGCGTGGACAATATCAAAGCAACACTTCGTGTCCTTGGGCTCGTCATTTTGTCAAAGGGCGGTCAGAGTCCAGTGACGACACCGATTGCCATCGAGGGGATTCTCTTGATGCGACAGGGTTCAGTGCAAGTTCACCTTAGCAAGTTGGCGTCGGTGCTCGATGCATCCAGATACAGATCACCCGTTCAATTCTTCCACGCCTCGCTTTCAGACTTCCTTCTCGATCAAAGGCGATCTGGAGCGTACCACATCAATGCAACAGCACACCACGGCCAACTAGCGGTTGCCTACCTTCATCAGCTGTTGACTTTCGAAGGTCATTCACGGACCTCCCTGTGCTGTTTATCCACTAACTCAAGTTTCAGATGGCCTACCCGGAGCAACGTACGCGTTCCAACATGCAGCATATCAGCTTCAAGATATGACGTGGCTCTAGGGAAATTCTTGTTTAGCATACACCCACGCACGATAATCCGGTGCTGTAGGGCCAGCAGGTTGGCGGACAGCTCTATTACTACGATCGTTTCCGTCATCGAGGCGGTGTCGAAATGTGTGCAGAATATAAACCTTCTGGTGAGTCCTGCACTTTTTGTCGACACTTCAACTGACATCGAGTGTATTCATTCCTAGAACTGGAAGGGACCAAGCCCAAACTCGAACTAGTATCTCAACTTGGACTTATACCTACGATCCCAGTTTGAGCTCTACCGAGTCACGGATGTGAAACTCGTTTCATTGCTTGCGCTTGTGACTCTCAAATACCCTCATCAGGCGATCTATCCGTACGATGGCAGTTTGCATAGTGCCGAAGTCATGGTTCATGCGCCCTTACTTGTCTTTTCCAACGCCTTTTCTAGTGCTGAGATCACCCCGATAGATTTCGTGTTGGGGTTGTCTCGGTGCCCTGACGCCGGCATCTTTCTTGACCAGAGCGGACTGGATATCCGACATCTGCTTACACCGGCTGCTCACTTTGAGAGGGTATACGTCACCCAAATCCGGTTCGTCTTCCAGGATTTTTTCAAGCCAGCAGATCATGTGTACAGCCAACTAGGCCGTGCTTTTGTTGAGTACGCCTACACTGCTCAGTGAGTCTGATCTTGTCGTATCAAGACTGCACTGCATTTTGACGCGAAGATCGCTCGCTAGAACTTCATGGACAACCGTCACCGACGAGGACAATGTGAGGTTGCACCCCGATCTTACATTGTCGCACAAGTGGGGATATAGAGAAAACGCGATCCTAGACTTGAAGCAGCAGGGTTACAGACTTACTCTTGCGTACCTACCTGGCATTCTTGATAGAGCGTCTTGTGATGAAGGACTGATAACGGATTTGAAAGTGAAGAGGATCAAGTGCCCGGCGCCTGACTTGCAGTACCTCGAAGACGAAGCTAAGGCAGCGATTTCTCTGTATCTGAAGGTGAGAATGCCACGATACTTCATATATTGTGTGCTAACATCAACCAGAAACACGATTTGCCTAAATTACCCGTGAAGAATTCCAGGAAACAAGAGGCTCGACGTATACTTGGACGAATGCTAAATCGTTTTCGCAGCAAATCTGCGGAGCCCATCACTCCGTCTCCTTCGTGATTGCGACATGCAGGCACGGCAAGTACATGTCTAGTCACTGAAGCCAGAATTTACTGATCAGAGAAACAGGCGGCGCAAAGTCTCCCATTCCACCCGTGACCAGGGTCTCAAACCATAGTGGGCTGGTCCATCCTAGCCAACATATCACCCACAGATAAGCCAAAAAATTCGGTACCTGTCGAATGTTGGCCATCTTCGCAAGAGCGACAATGACATCCTCGAATGTTATCACCACGGCTTGTAGGGTGTAATAGGCCATGTTGCTCTTGAAAGAAGGGACTTGATGTGTCACGACGAAGTCGGCGGCTCCGTGAAGGACACCAGACATGAGAAACGCAGTATAGAGCTGCGTGTATGATGACCGCTGGGAGCCTTTTGGGAAGCCAAGGACTGTGTTAGCGAGATATTGCCCATGGGAAGATAAACCCTGCACCGTCTATTATTAGTAGATGTACCAGAAACTTGTTCGCTCACGAAACGTAGCCTTGGTGCCAAGTTTGTCTGCGTCCTTAGTTAGAAATTATATTTCCTAGTGTGTGATAATAACGTACCCCCAGAACTTTCTGACCGAGACCGTCTGCTCAAGCGGTCCAAACCATGCAGGCCAATCATCTGGATCCGACAGACCCAGAGAAACCGCAATAATCGAGCCCATCGTATGATGAAACTGCATGAAGCAGTAAACCGAGAGCCACATGGAATTTGCATTCCATATCCGCCGTGCAACCCCTTGTGCACCCATCGAATCTCCGCCTCCTGATCTAAATGCGGGATTTTCGCGGGAAAGGATGGATAACAAATCCGTACAGAGGTAGAACAGAACCGCCCATAGGATCTGTAACCGGACAAATGCCCAACGGGGAAGGGACGAGTGACGAAGCCCACGAACTTCGCAGGTCCAATTGACGCCACGGTTATTGTTGAGTAAATTCGTGCTCCATCCCAGTCTGGATAGGAAGGAGAGTTCCATTGCACTCTTCTCTTGTCCCTTTCGTCGCAAGTTAATGGAATCATTGAGAAGAAGGTGGCTGGTTGCTTGGAGGAGGTAGACGGCCCCTGATAACCCAAACTGATATTCCATGTTTGTAGGAAAGCGATGTGTTGGAGGTTGGACGATCATGGAACCATATATCGCGCACAGAATCGGGAAGGCCGCTATACGGTAGGAAGAATGCTTGAGTGCGAGTGCAACGACGCACGCGATATAAAGAAGAATGAATCTTGCGAAGTTGGTTTCGGGGATGGGGAGGGGCCCCATTGGAGTTTCAAACAGTGAGAGCGACGGTGATCAAGAAGGGTGACCTGGGTTTTATTTTCGTCAGAAGAGCGCTCATGTTTATACTTAGGAAAACATATCAATGGGGAAACGATTTTCCATGATGGTATGATGGTGTGATCATGGGCGGTGTTTCTGCGGCGCCAATGAAAAGCCGACATACCAATCCTCGTGTACCGTTTGGAATAGATGAGTCGGAGTCCAATTGACAACGAGCAAGCAATGAAAATCACTGACTCGAAAGCTTGTAGTCTCGAACAATGACTTGTTCTGGGCGAAACTGTCTAAACAGGCTTTCAGGCGGCAGCTGGGACAATTCGGAGTGTGCGGTTCGGGCATCACTGATCAGTCCCGTGCTGAACGGAACGGGGGAGATGCGATGGGTATTCCTGGATCAGTGATAAATAGCCGATTTGTCTTATGACCACAACGAGACATACGGGATTCTCCAAGGCGGGCTATTTTCATTAGGGGTAGATAGATGCTATTCGGCCTGCCTATTGTTAATTAAAGAGCAAAACAACCAATAGGACGCAATAAAGAAAGGAGACAAAGGTGCACAAACATTCAGCAAGCGATCGGAATGCTAAGAGCAGATTGAGGGCATTTATGCGAGCCGACTATCTACAGCCCTCTATATATGTAAAATACATAGACATCATATTCCGCTCGATACCAGACGGAACAACTGAGACCTCACCCAACCCGTCTAAGGGACATTCTCACAGATCAAGAACGACAGCCACACCGCGGCGAGCAACGGAGCTGAAGAGGGCCCATTATCGATACTTCAGTATCGAGGCAACGTGTACAAGTCGAAAAAGCTAACAAATCACCAGGTACGAGCCGACAAGCGAGGTCAATTCTCTGACCAGTCGACAAAAGGAAGGCCTTCCATAACTCCGAGTTGGCACAACTAACTCATAAGTTCACAAGCAGCTTTTTTCGAGAGATTGTGTGGAAATGACTTATCCTAAAATCCCTCATGCATTCAAACATTGGTTACATGGTAGGGAAAGAGTCAAGAACCTCGAGCAGCTTTCTCGCTAAAGAAAACTTCGGTCCAAATGGTGCTATCTGAGCTGCAACGAGTGAGTCGAACCATACTGAGCAACTCAGCCCGAGCCAGAACATCGTCCACAAATACCCAACAACTCTCGGCACCCGGTGAATACCGAGTCCCTTGAAGACGATGATTGCCACGTCTTCGAACGTGATAGCGATGGCTTGGATGCAGTAACAAACCATGTTGTCGGCGAAAGGCTTGATATTGTGGGTGACGGCGAAGTCGCCGAATGCGTGAATGAGGCCAGAGATGAAGAAGGCCGTGTAAAGTTGGGTGTAGGATGATCGAGAAGTGCCCTTGGGAAATCCGAGGATTGTGTTCGTAAAGTATTGGGCATGGGTAGCCACTCCCTGAGAGACTCCGAATTAGAGACAAGAATGCAGCACATGATCCATGGGGCCGACATACCATCCGGATGGCTTGATGCCAAGTTTGGCTAGACCGCCACATTTAGCAATTGTTTCCTAATGCGTCACCGATAGAACTCACCCCCAGAACTTCCGGACCGTTACCGTCTCATCCAACGGTCCGAACCACGCAGGCCAATCACTGGGGTCTGAAATCCCAGAAGAAACGGCGATAGCGGCACCCAACGCGTGGTTGGATTGCATCAAGGCGTACATGGAGAACCAAAATAAGACCCCATTGAACGCACGCCAGATGACCCATTGCGCATCCATCCAATGCTCATCAAATCGTCCAAAGGCATTGTTGCACTGAATCAAAAACTCCAACGCATCGCGGAGGAGGAAAAATGCTGCAGCCCACTTGAGTTGGGACCAGACGAAGGCCCAACGAGGGTGGGTGGAGCGCCGGAGTCCCCGAACTTCGCAGGACCAATTGGCGCCACGAGGGTTGAGGATTAGATTGAGGCTCCAGCGCAATCTTGAAACGAGGTCCAACTCTGTCGCTGTTGTTTTCTGCCCCTTCTGTTGGAGTTCTTGCAAAGGATTTTCGGTGAAGAAGACGAGGTAACAAGCTCGGCTGAGATATTGTGCGCCGATGAGGCCGAAGTGATACTGAATCGTGGCGTCAAGTGGAATAGAAGATGGAATGAGTACGATGGAAGCATATACGGCGCAGACGAGATAAAATATGACGGAGCGAATGGGAGACGGTTTGAGGGCGAGAGAGAGGACGAGAGTGGCGAGGAAAAGTATAAACCTCGACTGGGTCGTTTCGAATGACTTTGACAGGTCCATGAGGGTAATCCGGTTGGTTCATGGACAATTTTAATCCAGCTCTTATAGCAATTCGTGGTCCAACGATGAACCTAGAGCACGGTGGATCGGCATCCCGCGTCGATATCCTAACCGACGCTTCGAACTCACGCTTGTTGAATGCACGTGCCCCTACATCATCTTTTTCACGCAACAAACTCGCCGTGAAGTCATAGTTTTCGACTTGCATCGTGACTTTCCCATCGACGCCATCACTGATTCCTATCCGGTCCTGCTTTCGAATAGTAAGTCGCTCCAATTTTCACACCTGAGTAAGCCGTTCGTGAAGGACATTACACGAATGAGATTCCCAGCAATAGTCAGCACGACAAGTCGTAAGAGAAAGAAGCACCTCCACATCACCTCAAATCCCTAAAGCCAACTCTCTTCTTTCTTGAGGAATGCTAAAATTTAATAGGAAGCGTGACTCTGAACACGAGAAACTGATTGTCGACATCGAGACCCGCGTTGAAGGGAATGCCGACAGATACATCGTGAGTGCTAACAAAATCATTGTTCGCCTATAGGAGGATTTGTCAATTCGCCAGTGGAGTGAGTTGATCGCAGCCGAAAAGTTGACTTACGGCAGCGAAGAGGAGGTAGTCATCTGGAAACGCAGAATCGCCGACAGGCGCTAACGCCGGCGATTCCTATTTGGCATTGATAAGCGTTTAGTCTTTCGAGGATGAAGGTATCGTTGATAACGTAGGTTCGATAGGTACACAACGAACACCGTTCAGAGAGAGGCGAGGCAACACTAGAAACCAGAAGATCGAGAGATCGTTCATCGCTGCTCGGAATGGGCCACCTGAAGATGATGAGACGTGCTTTATATCTGTCTGTTGCAGTTAGCTTCATTCCAGGTCAGAAGAGAAGAGAACGTGCCAAAAGTAACATACGTTCAATTAACAGCTTCTCAAGATAACTGCCCACTGACCAGCCTAACACCTAGCACCAGCGCAGTTGACGTCCCATCTACGCGGATCTCGTATCTTCGAAGATAAATTTATGCCCAGTTAGCTCTGAGATCGTCCGCATCCGCACTGATCATCGACAAAAGTCTAGCTTCGAGCTAGCATGGGATTCGAGTTCCAATCACTGTAGCACGCTTTCTGAGTGTCTGCCATGGTAACGCTGCGGTTCGGAAGCCGAGCTGAAGAAGGCCGACCGTCTCAGTGCTCGAATTCCTGAGGTGTGTAACAATTCAATATTCAGTCCTCATTGACGAACCTACTCCCATACAAATGATACATCTTCTGTCAACATTCCTTCTTCTAATTCCTCATCCCGTTGCTCTACGATCAGGATGAAACAATCAGCTCACGTCCACCCAAGAAGAGGAGAAACCTACCCAACAAGTCAAAATGACTGGCATCAGCACTCAACAGGATGTCCTTCAGCGTCATGCTGGGCGGATCGTCTCCGAATACATCCTCCTCGTCGTCGTCGCCTCCTTCTCCTTCCTCCGAGTCCTCCAAATCCGGATGGCGGGCCACCCGAGGAAGATGCCTCTTAGCTGGCATCGGTGTCGCCTCTCCACCTCCATAAACATTATCTTCATCATCATCAACACTAAAATCTGGCCCGACAGACTCTTGAGACAACAAGCTGGGCAGCCCAACGTCTGGTTCGGAGTCGAACAGACCGGCGAGGGCGACCGACTCGCGGGACTTTGACACAGGCGGAGGGCGGCCGGGGGTGCCAGCAGTCCAGATCCGGTTGACCTTGGGCGTCTTGCGTTTCGCTTTCGGTGTTTTGGCAGCTGAGGAAGGGAGAGAGGACTCGTGGTCAGTGTTGTCATCGTCTGTCGGGAAGTCGTGAGTCTCGTCGATCAGCTGTGCAAGGCTATCAGAATAAGGAAAGAATAAATGAACAAAGAGAGAATCTACCTTCTCCACTTCGTCCTCCATGCCGCCGCTAAAGACTCTGAACACTGATGGTCGTCCAGAGCGCCGCTGTGCCATCGAGAGTCGCACCGAGAGCGACTTCCGCCTGAGGCTCCTCGAAGCTGCGGACTTGCTCGGCGACATGCCAGGTGTTTGTAGCGGGGTAACTTGAAGTGTCAGCTGGTCGCTCTTGGTCAGTTGGCTCCCGCCTCGTTTAGTATGGGAGGAGACCTTCGCCAATGGAATGCGGGATTTAGGCCCACGACCGTCAGCTGGTTCGCGAGGTGGCAGACGAGCGGCATGTGGCTCGGGAGTTGGAGGATATGGCGACAGGATGGACGCGCGGATCTGCTCAATTCTCTTCTCCACTGGATCTTCGCCTGGGTTAGGCGTCAAAGCCTCGTACGCTCGCCCGAGGCCAAGAGAGAAGAGGAGCTCTCTCGAAGGCTCTGGTTCAAGATTCACGGGTTCGGTGGCCCCGTGTCGCGTCCAGAGTCGGATATCAGTAACCTCAGTGATCTGACATTGTGCAACCGATCGAAAAATAGCCCGTAATTCTTCTCCTCTCCTCTTGACCCGAGAAAGGGCGTCATGCAGGACTTGCCGGGTCTGCTTCCGGGTGTGGACGCGACCCGCAAGCAGGATCTCTGCGTGCGTCTGGCGGGTGGCTGGTTCTCCTGGTTCATGCTTCGAGGCCTTGGAAGAAAAGATCGACTGACGAAGTTTCTTGAGATGGGCTGGGTGGTGTGCGGCGGCAACAGGCAGAGATGACGGGTGTGTCGAAACCAAGGCGCGAGAGGACGATGGTTTCAGGGAAATAGAGCTTGAACTCGAAGGAGGACTTGTGAGAGAAGATCGTAGCCCAGCAAGGTCGGTCAAGAAAAGCAGCGCAGCGCGGCCGCCTTCCCCTTGCCAATGGTTATTCCCCAATTCTTGCAGTTTGGAATGTGCCAATAACTGGAGGCGTTCAGTCGACAAGAATGCGTAGAGTGGTGATAACCTTTGGGAATCGACAAGGGCCTGAATTTTTTCATTCCGGGCTCTGGAACGATGGAGAAAAGAGGCACTCACTCGCACTGATTGTATATCCTGGTCGCGTTGGGATACAAGGGAAGATGTCCGTTTCCAATCTTGTCTAACGGCGTGGTATTCAGCCAGTCTCGAAGTGTAGGTTGCGGGTTGAGAGCGAAGGAGGGCCTAAAGACGTATTCAGCCTCTCGAATAGTACAATCTTGCGGGTATTGTAAACCTACATACGCTCATTCTGTCTGGTGGTATTCGACGCGAAGTCTTCATCAGTGCGTGGGTTGACAGCGAAAGCAAGAGACGTTCAAATCTGACGCGTTGAAGTTAGCCTATTCAGTTGCACTTAGCACGGCCACGTACCTGTCCCCAGAACACTCCTCCAGAAGTGACTTTCTGACCAGGACGTCTTTCCACCACCATGCCACCATCTCCTCTGTTTGGCCTCCACTCGACAATTTCGGGTTCCCCTTCAGTCCCGCAGACGATCGTGCGGAAGCAGGAAATATAGATTGGTGTCGCAGGGCCTCCAGATATTTTGTTAGAGAAGTCCGAAAGGCCAACGATTCGGCGGGTTGAACGCAAGGATACGAGGACAAAACCTAACGATCTTCGTCAAGGTCGCGTTCCTGCACGGAAATAAGTGCCATACCGTCTTCACGGTCTTCCCTTCTATCCTCCCAACCAGAAAATATGCGATATCCTCCATTGTTTTTGCTCGTTCTCGTAGACCGCGTTTACGCGTATCGAAGATATCTTGGTCATATTCTGGATTGTTTGCTCGTGGATATTCAAGGATGTGAAGATGGACAAGAAGAAGCAAAGGCGTAGGAAGGTTCAGTACAGATGCCGTTGTCGACATCGTTGAGCTCAACGGACACTGCGACGAACTAGCTCGAAGGTGACGGAAGTAGTCCTCCGTCCTGCATCGGCATATCAAATTTGGATGTCCGACAGATAGCTCCGCTCCATATCACAACGGCTGCCTACTTCCTTGTCCTCTTCTATTCGGCAGAACATGGTATGCATTTTTTAAATTCTCCGACAGTTGTACTGAAGGGCACTATAAAAAGGCATCTTCATCGCGGAAAACATTCGTACCATGCGAAACTTGTGTCTCGCTATGTCAGCATCTACACCATCCTGCAGATTATCGCTCTTCGGGCTGCCGAATGAATCCCACAAAGCCTTGTCCTGGATGTCTGGAGCTCGAATGGCTGGACGCAGAAGCTGTTCGTCTCCAGTCAGAAATGGAACTCCTCGCCCGACAGCGCCATGAACTCAAGACCAAGATCAACCTGCATCACGATCCCATTATCAGCCATCTTCCTCTGGAACTCGTTTCCCAAGTTTTTCTCGAATACCTTGCGATGGCCAACAGTGGCCAGTGGGAATACAGACCCAGGGTACATCCGGCGGACTACGCCCCCTCTGAGTGGTTTCCAGATCCCGTTTTCGGGTTCAAGACAGGTCTTCGCTCTCCTCAGTCGATTCTGAGGTTGGTGTGTAAGAACTGGGAGCAGATCGCCCTTAGAACGCCGCAGCTATGGGCAACCCTTCGTGTGGATCTGGACATGTGCGATCCTGCTCAAGTCGTTCGTAGATACCTCGAACTTGCCGGCAGCTTACCAATGAACCTCTGTGTCTCTCAGACCACAACCGACAACGACGACGATAGCGATTCTGATGCGCCCGAAACAGCATCACAGGCAGGAGCCCGTGTCCAAGCTTCCCTCCTTGAAGTGATCAAAAACAACGGTCAACGATGGAAGAGCGTATACCTGTTCCTAGCTTGTGAACTTGCTAAACGCTTCTGTTCTCGCCTCAAGCTCACAGCGAAAGTACTCCACACGCTCGTTGTCTATCCTATCACGGATCCGGACGATCCTGGCGAAGTCATCGAGCTCCCGAAGCTCAAATCGCTCAGGTGTCTTCGGTACTGCGGCCTCGATATAGAATCGTCCGTGGACTTTGCATGGCGCAACCTGACCCATTATTACAACTGGCACGCTTGGGAAGAGGAACTATTAACCGTCCTCAAACTTGCGCCGCGACTAACTCATTGTGAAGCCGCCACTAATCAAGGCCCTTGGGGCGCCGCGGACATATCGCCACTCATTCATCGAAACTTGCGAAACCTTCAGTACTTTGCGCAGGAGCAGGGCATCATCCTCGAGCTTATCACGCTCCCATCTCTGCAAGAGCTTATCTTCGAATGGGACGAATTCACCGAATTAAAGATCTTCACGGACTTCTTGCTGCGTTCGAACTGCCGTCTCACACATCTCACTCTTCGCGGCCAATATTTCCGCACTGACGAGAAAGGAGGGAAGATCGACATGCTCCAGGTCCTGGAGCATCTACCAACGATAACTCATCTGCGTTTTTGCTCTTCCACCCTTCGCGAAAAGCCGCATATATTCAACATTTCCCACCTCTTCCTGACCCAGTTTTGGAAACTCGCACCGCCAGACCGAAGCTCAGGGCCGTGGGTCTGCCCACTTCTGCAAGTCCTGGAGATTGAAGGCGTTCTTCAGTGGGATTTTACGTGGATCGTTTTCCTCGAGGTCCTCGAACATCGATCGCAGGCATTGCCGATGCTAGCAAGCGTTCAGCAGGCGTCTCGAGCAGGAAAAAGTCCTCTCCAGCGTGTCAGTCTGAGAACAGAACATGCTGCAACCTCTCTCCCTCCCATCGACCGTGAAACGGCCTTCGAACTCCTTGCGTATCGAAAATCTGGCTTGATGATCGAAATTATTGACTGTTGCAAGAGGGATCATCTGGAAGCGGCGCTGCAGCACCATGGTTTGGACCTGTAATGCGAATGCTATAGACAGTCGAGGAAGGTAAAATACAACATGCACATGAACAGAATATAAGAAACGATGGCTCATACAATCATGCTTCTACCATGACGTCCGAAGGGCCTTCTATCCTCGTTGCCCGTCTATTGTCTCGACCCAACCCAGCTGCCCGTTCTGCCTCCTCGATCGTATACGCAGGTTCTTTGAGCTGCTTCAGACGGCGTTTATGCACTTTGCTCCTCCAATGCGACTGAAGGGCGGAGTCTGTTTCATAATATCTGACACAGAATCAGTAACTTGGCAAGAGCAAGTTTCGCAAGACGTACTTTGCACATTCCACGCAGTAGTGTTGGGCAAGACCAGGTGTTTCGAAATCAATCGGTTGAGCTTCGAGAACTCGACGGTTCTAATTGCAATCTTTAGCTAGACTCCTTGAGAGCGGCGAACATCGTACTTTGGGATCCAAGTCAATCAGTTGGATTTGGTCCAGATCCCGAGTTCTGACCTGATATCTTGCATTAACTCGAGAATTAAAAAGAGTTATAATTCCCTACTCTTGTCCTAGATGCCCTATGAATGTCTCGTCGCGCGTGATGAGCTCTTGAACGTCGTAGGCGACCCATAGGTGATGGTGGTAAGAGGAGAAAAGATTTCTGTGAGATCAAAAGCTGTTGCCAAACACGGACATTCTAATTACTAACCTTACGCGACGAGGCTTCTTTCTGAACGTCCACTATGAGTCTTTGAAGTACGCAATGAAACCTTTTATGAAGGCTCACATTGGGTGCATAATCTCTCTAAGCCTATACTAAACTTGAAACACGCGTTTTTAACTCCAGTCCAGGCCTAAGAAAAAACACAGCAAATCGTCTGTGGCCACTACTATTTAGCAAGATGCGAATCACGACCTGGAACATCGTAGGTACCCCGATTTTCACCTATAGTCAATCGTTAACGAAAGTCTGTAGAATGGTGTTCGTACGCTACCCCAGTATCACCCGTGAGTGGTTGAAGTAGCGCCCTGTACGCGTCAGGGTCCCCAACTCGTCACTAGGTGGAATACTCTAAAGACGTTCGATGACATACTGAACCACTTAGAGGCGGATATAATATGCTTTCAAGGTAATTTTATTAACTATTCGCGTATTTCTGCGTGCTGAACGCGTAACAGAGATGAAATCATCCAGGCAAGGTCTTCCCAAATCCGTTGCGCTACCCCCTTCCTACGACTCCTTCTTTTCTTTCCCTGTGAAGAAGGCCGGGTACTCCGGAATCGCTATATACACGCGTCGAAATGTGGTGGTACCTCTAAAAGCTGAAGAAGGCCTAACGGGCCTCCTCCAACCACGTCCACCACTTACGCCTGACGAGCGTATCTCGCGTCTGGGAAACTACCCACCTGACACACCTACTCCAGAGGACCAAGACGAACCAGACTACAAGGACCTGGACAGCGAAGGTCGGGCTGTCGTTGTTGACCTCGGGCTGTTCGTCTTGATCAGCGTCTATTGTCCCAACGACGGCACAGGTACAGAGGAACGAGACAAGTTTAAGATGGACTATCACCGGCTTCTTGAATCCCGTGTTCGTACTCTCATACGCGAAGGGCGAGAGGTTATCGTGGTCGGCGACCTGAACGCGTGTGCTGCAATCGAGGACCACTGTGAGGGTGAGCTCATGGTGGCTCGAGGCCTCGCAGAGGGTTTGGAGGGCGAAGAGGGCTTTTGGGGAAAGGAGTACCGCCGATGGATCAGGGATTGGTTGGTCAAGGAGGACGGGACGGGTGGCTGTATGGTGGATATCGTGCGCAAGTTCTGGCCAGACCGAAAGGGAATGTACACCTGTAAGTTCATGTTCTTCTGTTCTGTTTGACCTTTTTTTGACGGAACTTAGGCTGGAACACGAAAATCTCTGCGAGAGACACGAACTACGGAACGCGTATTGACTTCATCCTCATCACACCCGGGCTCATTCCGTGGGTCAAGGCTGCCGATATCCAACCTCAGATGAAAGGCAGCGACCATTGCCCAGTTTTTGTCGATCTGTTTGACGAAATCACGAACGCAAACGGTTATACCGTTAGATTACGCGACGTCTTCGGCTCGCGAGCTACAGATGGGACACTTCCAGAGCCCCCTAGGCTGGCCGCCAAGTTTTGGGACGAACACAAACAAAAGCTTCTGTCGAACTTCTTTGGAAAGAAGACCGATGCTCACGAGGCGGTTCCGTCGTCATCAACATCCTCGTGCGCGACCGAACCGCAACCAAGCCAAACACCTTTGACGGGTAGTCAACCGCCTACGGGAAATTCAAATCCCCCCTCTCCATCCGATGTTGAACTGCTCGATCCCGTCTCCTCTCCACCGGACACCAGCTCGTCAACAACGAAACGCAAGCTCACTGTAGACCACATACCATCCGCGACGAAGAAGCTCAAGCCCTCTCAATCGCAGAAAGAACCAGCGAAGGGCAAGTCGAAGCTGCAGAGCAAACCGAGTCAGTCCAGCATCGCCAGTTTCTTCTCTCAGCCCAGGGCCTCCAAATCGGCCGGTTCATCTGTGCCTCCGTCTGACGCAAGGGGCAAGCTGAAGACTTCGGCTTCCTCCAGTCCACTACCATCAGCCTCTGAAACTCAAGCGAATTTAGCAGAGGTGGATGAAGACGCTGACTATCAATTGGCTCTTCAGCTTTCCCAAGCGGAGACTGTCCACGCGCCGAGCACATCCCAGGAGAAGGATTCCGGGGAGAGCAAACAAGCCTGGAGTACTCTCCTCGCTCCTACACAAATACCGTTGTGCACCATGCACCGCGAACCCGCCAAAGAATATACAGTGAACAAACCAGGTCCGAACAAGGGGAAGAAGTTCTTTATTTGTTCTAGGTGCGCTTGACCTTTTTTCGTCCTGTTCTTCTGCTATCCGCACTTTTTCTGACTCTGCAATGCGATATGATTAGGCCCGTGGGACCTGGATACGATAAAGGCTCGGAACGCCCAAGAGACCAGGTTGACCCTCGGTATAAGTGTAACTTCTTCAAGTGGTCGAGCGAGGTTCGCAAGGAAATGGCACGGAATGGAAAGTCGTAAGGGACCGATGAAGACGTCATCAGGTTGCGGCCTTGGATGTTGGTTTAAGCGTGAGTCCGGTCACTTTGTAACATACTAGTCTTGCTTTTGCTTGCCTTCGCTTTCGTTAATATGCTCAACTTAACGTTGTGTTTTCTTGAGATGATCTCCAGATAATTTTGGTCAGATTTTTGGAAAAGTCAGATCCAGCGCCACATGAATCCTTCAACCGTTCGACTTGTTGAGTAACAACCCTCTCACTCCCCTCGCGTCTCGTTCCCCTTATTAAATATGGTGGGCATGAGGAACGCAAGGAAGAACTCGTTATCTCAAGCTACTCGATGAAACAAAATCTACCGGAATCTCCGAGCAAATCCCTTGAAGCCCTGGAACCATGAAGCATCGTTCTTTTCGTTCGTGCAGTCCACAAAGCAACCGTCTTTGTTGTAGAGCCTCGCGTCCAATATCCCCGTGGCGTTGTCCTCCCAGAGGTTGTACCGATACTTCACCGAGTTCTGGATAGCCGAACAGCGATTGAAGCTGAGGTGTTCCGAGATCTCCTCAAAAAAAGCGGTGCTCTTTTGCCAGAATTCCCGATCTACCTCGCTTTCAGCACTGTGATCTGTCTGGTTTTCTGCCAGAAAGATTTTCTGTGGAAAGGGCGTAAGGGTCAGATGTCTGGAAACACGGCGTTCTGACAGGGCTCACCTCGTCCAACAAGTAATACCAGAATAGCATCTGCCACACTGCCGTAGTATGGTCACTATCGTCATTCAAGATGTCGTTGCTCAGGTCGAGCGTCAATACAGTGTCTAGCAACTCCCGCATCGCGTACCCGCGCTGGAACTCCTCCTCTTGGCCCAGAATCGTTATTTCCCGATTCATAAAATCGGTGATGACGACGCCGAATATTCGCGTAAAAAAGCTCGGATCGCTAGAGAGCATGATTGAGCAGGATTCTTCGCCCGCTAGAGGTGTTGAGATAGACGTACCCTGTTTGGACAGCCCTGATCGCGCCTTTGAGGCACCACGCTGTAACTAAAACGTAGTGCTCACGGTACGCGGACCCCAAGATTTTGAGGTCTCTTGCCAAATAGTCAATAAAGGATTCAGTTATGGAGTATGCCCGGTCCGTCGACTGCCATCTGGGGCTCTGAAGTTCGACCTCGATGATCGGCCGGTAATCCTGAAGGAAATTTTCGGCGAACCCCGTGTTCGCCTGGGCCGCATTTCGAATATAGTGTGAGGTAAACCATGAGCCAGTGATGATATGATACGGTAAACAATCCATGAGAGTTTGGATGTTGGGGAACATGGTTGAATAAAACTCGAAGAGCTTTGGCCTCAAAATTTTGTTAATCCAGCTGTCAAATTTTGTTCCCCAGGTTTGCTTTTCAATTGAGCCGTCAGTATTAATATTTACGACAAACTGAGAACGAATCGTGCTCACCAGAACTGAAATGGAAGCGCTTGTAGCCAAAATTAGCTCACGAAAGCGTACGCTATAAGCTCGATTGCCAGACCCCATGGTAATGTTGGGCCAGAGATTTTTTAGACCGGAGTTAGTCAAGTACGACGAGACCTCATCAAATTGTACTTCGTTCAGCTGGAACGCAGACGAGAAGCCATCTCTGAAGAAATGCCAGGTGCTGTCTCGCACGCTCACGCGGCTGTCAACAAAGTTCAGCGTCGCAGTGAACCTGGACAATTAACAAGACTTACGGTCCGATTTTGTACTCAGTGAACGCCTCTTCCACAAGGTTGAAGAAGTTGATCAGGGCCACCTTTTTTATATCGACTGTGTAGTGGGCAAGTTCTCCCGATCGTTCCGGATTACCTAGGAAATCCCTGAGAGAGGTGTGCGAGATCTCATATTGAAAGTAGTCATGGCCGAATATCGCAACTATGCGCTCGTCCTCCGAGGTTGGAGTCTTGAGGTCGTGGACTTTCAGTAAAGGTGATATTGCAGTTAGGGTCTCATGTACGTCGGCGACATGAAATCCAAGGAGATTTGCAATAACCTCTGGGCGTTGGGGGAATGTTGTCGAGTTCAGCAACCCCAAGATGCTACCAACACAACTGGGTATCAGAGCGTCATTCGAGAGGATCTGGCTGTAGAGGTCGTCCAGTCTCTTGAAAGCATGGGCAACCGTGTTACGTCCAGGAGCGGTCGAAATGTACTCGGGGTCCGTTACGACTTGTAGCTTTTCCAAAGGCTGCCCCTTTTTGACGAAATCCAAGACGGTCGACGCGTAGATGTACTGACCTGAGGCGGCTTCGGATAAACGATCGATGACATCCATACCCGGCCATGGACCTTTCGGGCTTGTGCAGGAATCCATGTGGCCCACCCACGAGGCATGTTGGCGTCTGATGTCCTGAAATCCGCGCTCCAAAACCTTTTTGATATCTTCAGTAGCATTTCTATCCCAGTCGAGTGCATAGCGCTCGGTGATGGGAGAGAATAAAGGATCTCCGAACTTCAATCCCAGGTGTGTTTCCTCGCGGCTTGAAATCAAGAAGCGAACAGTCGGAGCGCATTGAAGAACCACGCGTATTTGATCGAGAAAGGCGAGCTGATCTTCGTATGTGCCGCATTCGTCGAGAGCGTCTACAATGAAGACCATAAAGGGAACTTGTGCGTTCGGGATCATGGCGAGTCTCTGGATGGGTTTGATGATTAGGCGCTGGAATTGGGCTTCCTCGCCGGTCTCGAAAATACCCGGGTCGTTCGAAATTTCCTCATCGATGAGAGCTCGCATGACAGGATTGTTCATAGCCAATTGATAAGCAATTGTCGCCGGGAAACGCTGGGAATTGCCGCGCGATGGACTCCCTCTCCCGAAGAAAAATCCCCCTCCAATGATAGGACGTATTCCGAGGTCGTTGGGCGCACAAAGCTTCTGAAGGATGGCCGTCTTTCCTGTTCCGCATCTTCCATGCAGCCAGAAAATGTGCTTTTCCAGTGGGGTGTTTGCCCATTCCACGATGGCTTGGAATACCTCCTGCCTTGTGTTCTCGAGACAGCGAGGAAAAGGCTTTCGTTCTCGAGAGTCGTGCCTTGCGTCAGAGGCGACGTAGTCTTTAAATTTCGCCAGAACACCCCCTAGAAGTGACGAGTCTCAACAATGGTGAGTAAATGGCGATTGCGTAAATGTACCTTCAGATCCAACTGTGAGTTGGGCGACGGTGAGCTGAGAGTTGACGAATTGGCACTGATGTGCGTTATGCAGGAGGCTAGCGAGGTTCATTACGGCAGGAGTGAGGTAAATGATGAGTGGGTGAGATTGGCCGGAGTGGGGACTGAATGAGATGGGTACATTGCCTGGGGCGCCTTATTTATGCCTCGTGAGATGGGATTGCAAAGATCGAAGACTCATCAACCAACGACGCCGTTCCCAAGCGCTTTGTCTCTGGAACTTCGAATGTCAACGCTTCTAGCAACGGAAGACGTGGCAGAGTGATAGTTATGCCATAATTACACCACGAGAAATGGATATGGGCTGTGTACTTTGGGGTCATGTCTCTTGTTAATGCGGAAGATCCTATCACGATGACACTCTTCAGGCCGCAATTGTTATTTATGACTAACCTTCCTCTCCACATCTCGAAGATCGTGCGACTGGCCTGTAAATTAGTGTAGAATATTAGCATTCAAGTCAACATTCTTCGACATATAGAATGTATTGGTCAGAGGAGCTCAACGGTTCACAAATTACATCTGCATAGAGGTCAGACGATCTGTATCTACAGATGTGAGCGGAGGGATCAATTAAGCAAAGTACAAGAAGAAACATGACCTTCTTTGACGTGCGACTAGTACTTTGATCATCTCTGCGCGCCCACAACTCGTCGAAGTCCGGTCATATAAAAGGAAATTTACCTAATGAATCCTTTCCCCATCTGGCAGCTTGACGCCGACCGCCACTTGGAGGCTTCACTGAAACACAATAACCGACCTCGATATCGCCGCATCCTTTGTTCTATTCCCAGCGAAAGGGTTTATCTTCGCTCTTGTTTTTGTGGGCGCTGTCGATACTGTTGGGACGGAGAAGAGCTGTCATTTCCATGTCGTGTAAGTAATTAAACAGAGCGGAGATGGGCTTTATTCATCATCCCTCTCGCCGAGATGCATGGCAAGAGAAGTAATTGTGAAATAGATCATAGAACGTAAACGACTCCTCGCCTTCATTATCCACTTGACGCTTCTCCATGGAATCGGGATAGCTACGAGCAGGACGACAGGACGACAGGCCTGATTGTGCCCGATACAGATGTCTGTTCAGATGGCTCGGTCATGAGGATACATTGTCGGCGTCGGGATTAGGTTCTTGATTAAGGATACCTTCGTTCTCCATCGTTGCGTCTTCCCCGTCAAGTTCGACGGGCTCGTTCCGAGAGGAAAAAGTCCGCAGTCCTTTCAGCGGCGTTGTAAACTCGCAGCGACCAGTATCAGAGCGGATTTCTTCATCAACGTCTCGTCTAATGGGTCGTCGTTAGAAGATCTTGGTCTAATGGCCAGTTCTAGAGCCTCTATTGATGTGGTTAAAGAAGGGGTCAGCCTGAGGGCGCAAACGTACAGATCGGCTTCGAAAAGTAGTTTCGTCCATTTACCACCTGAGAGCGTCCCAGAGTAATGGTCGAGCGCGTCGATAAGAATTTGGATAATGTGGTGTTGCGCTGCGAGGACGCTCGAAGCGAGGTATGCTTGGTATGGCCGAGCGATTAGGTGCTTGAGCCGTATCTTGAGTGTCCGCGAAAAGATGCTAGGATTTGTGGGAGAATCGAGCGATACACCTGAGAGTTGGTCAAGTTTGGGTGATAGTTGACGTCACTTGGAAATTGGTGACTCACCCACCCATTCTGGGATTCGGTCACACTGTCGACGAAGGTTGCGAAATAACAGCCAAGAATACACATCTGTGAACGTCCTAGACCTGGCCGTTCAGCTCCTCGAATCCTCTCAAGTTTGGTCCTTGAAAGATGTGCTCGCACCTCTCCTATCTTTCTTCGAAATGTCGCATCGTCTTGCTCCAAACATGGGTTTTTCTTCTCGGTTCCGAGTCCTGAGTCAAGGTCTGCAAGAAAGGTAAGGCAGGGTTTGACAACTTTTGAACGTCTCTCTCTGACAATTTGCCACCTGTGCTCAGAAATCAACCGTATGGATACGCTCAACTTGAAAACTCTGCGGATCGACGAGCCGAAGGTCGAAAGTCTGCATTCTCCATCACGCTTTCCCGGGGGACTGACAATGTTATCCACCAGGTCACTGCTGTGCCCAAGACTAAAGTCAGCAGAATAAAGAAGAAACAGGCAGAAGCAAGTACCGTGTCTGCCATTGAAGATGGCGGCACGCCCGAGATAGTCGCCTACTCTCAACAGAGCAGGTTTCATCAAGAGACCTTCGACCCGAATAGCACTGAGATCGACCTGAAAGACGTCAACATCACGGTTAACAACAAGGAACTGCTCGTGGATGCCCATCTACGGTTGAAATCGGGTGTTCGTTATGGCATGGTTGGTCAGAATGGAGTCGGGAAATCGGGTATGTGCTCATCATGTCTTTACGCCGGATTTTCTCATATGAATGCGCTGCATTAGTCCTCATGTCCGCTCTCGGGAACAACATACTCGTGGGGCTTCCTCAGAATGTTCGCATTCTTCACATCGCACAGTTGGAGGAGATCGTACCCGGTCGCACCATTCTGCAAGAGATTCTCAGCGCAGATGTCGATCGTGAACGGATCATCAAGGAGGCACAAGGTATGCGCACCTACTTCACGCCATGGAGCAGCCTCAACAACTTCCGGGTGCAGCATTGCAGGGAGCGTCTTCCAAGTCTTCGTCTGAAGCAGGCATGAACCTTATCATCCACAAGCTGCTTGTTTCTCGTGCCGAAACTGCTCTCGACCTCGCACAGAAAATTGCCGCGAAGCGTTCTGGTCAGCGAGGCCACACCGCTCGTCAGGCCTTGCTCGCAGCTGAAGGCGAAGTTGCCTTGCTCAAGGCTCAAGATCCTCACACTTCCGTCACGGCGAAGGTGGCCAATGATCTGATGGCTGAGGTGTTCGGTGCATATCAGGCTCTTGATTTGGAGGCTGATGTAGCCAGAGCGAAGGCTATTCTGAAAGGCTTGGGATTCACTGATGATGAACTGTCGAAAGAGGGGAAAGACATCAGAGGTTTGAGCGGAGGCTGGCGGATGAGGGTTATGTTGGGCAAGGCCTTGTTCGTGAAGCCTGATATTCTTCTCTTGGATGAACCTAGTACGTCCTCTCCCAATCCCGAAACTCAAACTCACCTCGTTTTCACCTGTACTATAGCGAATCATCTGGACCTTCCTGCCATCCTCTGGCTCCAGTCTTACCTTACCAACGACATCGAAGGCCAGACCGTCGTTGTCGTTTCGCATGATCGCAACTTCCTGGACGCTGTAACCGATGAGACCATCATTTTCCGTGATAAGCAGTTGAAGTACCATCCTGGAAATTATGAAGATTGGGAGAAGAATACTGAAGAGCAGAGGAAGCGCAAAACTCGTCTCAAGGAAGTGCGTACCTACAGTCGCCTGCGCGACCGCTCTTCCTCATGTCTCGCATTTTCAGTTGGAACAGAAACGTCGAAAGCAGATCCTAAGCAGCATTCAGAAAAGTGTCCAGCATGCGAAATCAACTGGAGACGATAAACGTTTGGGTCTCGTAGCTTCTCGGAGAAAGGTTATTTGCTCTCTTTTACTGATCGCGGAGAGTACTGACCTTTGGGTCCCAGAAACTTGACAGAATGGGAATGGAGCGTCTCGAAGACGGCAAACGGTACAAGCGCAGTTACCATGGGTATCACGCAGAAATCGTCGTTGAACAAGCAGTGAAAACGGCGCCCATCCATCTGCCACCTCCCGAACCATTCAACTTCCCTGGAAAGTCTTTCCTCCAGCTCTCGGACGTCTCCTTCAAGTACGACCCTAAACCATCTTCACGTCTTGTCATCAACAACGTATCGCTGGATGTCAGTCCTGGGGCTCGCATTGCGCTCCTCGGTCCAAATGGATGCGGAAAGTCCACATTGATGAACCTCCTAGCCGGCGAGTTGAAGCCTGTGTCTGGAGAAGTCAAGAAACACCACCGTCTTCGGATTGGCTACTTCTCACAGCACACCGTCGACCAGCTCGAACTGAACCTCACGGCACTCCAACAGCTCGCGAAAGCGTATCCGGACGTGGTCATTTCGGAGGCCGAGGCTCGGGGACACTTGGGTTCGTGCGGAATCAGCGGCGACCCCGTAACGCGACCCATCCGCACCCTCAGCGGTGGGCAGCGAAACCGCGTCGCGCTGGCTCTGGTGACGTTCCATCACCCGCACGTTCTCCTGCTGGATGAGATCACCAACCATCTCGACATGGGCACCGTCGAGTCTCTCGTCGAGTCGCTTTGCGAGTTTGAAGGAGCGCTCGTGGTTGTGAGCCATGATGTATGGTTCTTGAAGCAGGTCATCGAAGGCGACGAAGATGATGACGAAGACGGCGAAGGTGGCGAGGAGTACAAAGGCGTCTTTTATACGGTGACGAAGAAGGGAGAGCTCAAGAGATGGGACAAGGGTCTTGAGGCGTATGTGGAGAAGGTGCAGCGCCTTTCGGTCTCGAAGGGGTTGCTGAGCAGGACGGTTAAATAAGACAGAATATGTTCATAGGTGATTAGTGGGATCTGGAGTTCTTTAGTGCCAGGTGGTGATCTTCGGTCGAGCCAGATGAGACGGTTGCATTGGACACGAATTGTCCGAGAAAAGTATCTTGAGGTCGACTAGAGAGAAATATTGTTTCGAATCTGGATGCAAATCATTTGACCAACACCTTCAATTTTCAAACGACTTTACGCCATACATGACCTTTGCCACTCGGAGACCTGCCTCGGGATTTGTCGCCTTTGTTTTCCACGTGAATTTCGACTCTTTTGCAGAAGACCCTGGCCGAATGCTGGGGTTAGGGGCAGATCCGTACGGTTATGCCCCATATCCGCGCCTTCCCCACATGTGATTTGACCTCCGCGTCACCGGGTAGCCTCGTACCCCGCTTATAAGGTGGCAAATCTTCGATCTCTGCTCTTTCCATCCATCCACCACCATCGAAATGGCCGGAAAAGCTGCTCTCCTCCAAAAGCACGACGACGACGTCGTCATCGTCAGTGCTGTGCGTTCTGCCATCACCAAGGTTAGTGAGAATGGCGTTGAGATAAAAGACAAGGACTGACCACCTCCTAGGGCAAAAAAGGTGGCTTCAAGGACACCAAACCTGAGCTTATCCTGTCGCACGTCCTCCGCGCTGCCTACACGAAGGCAAACCTCGACCCCAAGCTCATCGAGGACATCTCAGTCGGCAATGTCCTACCTGCTGGTGGTGGTGCTTCAGCAGCTCGCATGGCCGCCCTCCACGCTGGAATCCCCGTCGAAACCTCGATTAACACCGTCAATCGACAATGTTCATCAGGTCTGACCGCCATCAACCAGATTGCGAACCAGATCCGCGTTGGACAGATTGACATTGGTATTGGTAAGTGTTGGCACATCGCCTTGTCAAACCGAGTATGACTTACCTTGGACCAGGTGCCGGTGTTGAGTCGATGACACACGGCTACGGTGCTGCTGCCGCTCCCGATGTCTCGGAGGAGGTGCTCGAGAACCAGGACGCCGCCGACTGCCTCTTGCCCATGGGCATCACCTCGGAGAACGTCGCCAAGGACTACGGCATCTCTCGTCGCGTCCAGGACGAATTCGCTGCCGCCTCGTTCCAGAAGGCTGCTGCTGCCAACAAGGCCGGCAAGTTCAAGGACGAGATTGTACCAATCACCACCAAAATCTTCGACCCGAAGACGGAGAAGGAGTCGACGATCGTTGTTGATCAGGACGATGGCATTCGGGATGGTGTCACTGCTGAGAGCTTGGCGAAGCTGAAGCCTGCGTTCTCGAAGGATGGTTCGACCCATGCTGGTGCGTTTTGTTATCTTGCGCTGTTGCTCCTTGTCTAACCTACCACTTCGCCGCAGGTAACGCGTCCCAGGTGTCCGACGGTGCTGCTGCTGTCCTCCTCGCCCGCCGATCTGTGGCAAAACGCCTCGGCCTGCCCATTGTCGGTAAATTCGTCAACGCTGCAACCATCGGTGTTCCTCCGCGCATCATGGGTGTCGGCCCGGCGTACGCCATCCCGCGGGTGCTGGACCTCGTCGGCATCACTGTAAACGACGTCGACTTCTACGAAATCAACGAGGCCTTCGCTAGCCAGGCTGTCTTCAGCGTGCAGCACCTGAAGATTCCCTTCGAGAAGGTCAACCTGAATGGCGGCGCCATTGCCATCGGCCACCCTCTCGGCTGCACCGGTGCCCGCCAGGTCGCTACTGGCCTCAACATCTCGAAGCAAACCGGAAAGAAGGTCTTCGTCACAAGCATGTGCATCGGCTCCGGTATGGGTATGGCCGCTGTCTTCGTCAGTGAGCAGTAAACCGGCGGTTGTTCGGCAAGTCGAGGATTGTAATTTCTCAGTGTATATCTTCTTTATTTTTTTTTGGCCGCTGTGCTTACTGTAGCTAATCCAAAGACTTGAAATGCTCGCAAGGACACTTCCTGACGCCACTGGTCTTGCATAACCTGAATATATGCGCTATCCATCGACTGGATGCTCTTGATACGTGTCTCTACGCAGTTTCTCGATGTTTCTCGTTTTCTTCGACGTATGTGAGAAGCCATTCGAGACTAGGAAAGACGCATTATCGCGTGAAAGAAATGGGATGTTGATACTATGTAGCAGTCCAAGAGAGGGACAGTCAACTTGTCCGCCCTTATCCAGCGCGTGACACAAAAAAAATCACGATTACGTTCTCAAGTTTGGCAACGTCTCCTACATGCTCAATGGACTCTAGGCTGTAAATCCAATCTTGAAATTCCCCGTCATTCTATGATGCCTCTGTTTCAACTGCGCTCAGTATCCGAGCCTTCTCTTTCGTTCTGTCTAGAGATCCGCTGTCCGGGGACTGCATCGGGATCAGCACCTCCAGTTAAATCTACCTGATGAGCTCTCGACCACTTTCCAGTCTCATGATCTCACCTCTGAAGCTCTAATCCATATTCTTAGTTATATTTCATCTCTGGAATTCCGCACCCTCCTGCATAACGGTTACATGTGCTTGTCTGGCACTTTTACCTCTGGGATGAGTCAGTACGTCAACTTTCCTGGAGCAAGATGCTGTGTACGTCGGTCAGCGCATTAATATTAAATGGCAAACAATTAACAAAGGTGTGAAAGGCGCTCCGTATCATCGATTTCGAGTTAAACTGAATGGACCCAGCCAGCCAAATACACCGGAAATACTCGGAATCAGGTCCTCGAAATGCCAGTTAACTGCACTCGTATACTTTGGCTTATCAGCCGCCAATTGTATTACTGTTACAGCTCACGATGCGATAATGGAGACTTCAAGCTCCAGTACCGGTCACCGTCTCGTTCGTCCTTCAGAATTCCGTGCCGCAGAGACGTCGCTTTGATCTCGAAATGCGTTGGATCAAGAGCTCTGACGCCTCCCAGGCCAACTGATAAGGCCCCTTCAGCGCCTTTCAGGGCATATGTGTGGTCTATGTCGGCATCGACACTTACTTCACCTCGTCCCTTGTCTCTTCAACAGATACTTCTATTTCCTGGGTCTGTTGGCGACATCACCGCTGTTCACGAGTTTTTCTTCAAGGTTATCAAGGGCCTCAACAATACTTGTGGTTCCTTCAGCAACGTGTTCGACCTGGTCCAAGAGAAACTCGCCACCTCTCCAAGTTCCGACAAGCTCCTGACGGCCGACTGCACAACGTCTCGTCTCTACGGAAATTCTGCAGAGTCGCCTCGTTCTGGCAGAATTTGTCAAACCTATAAAGAGTTACTATAATGCATTTACACCGGCCGCTCCCAGAAGCCGTAAACGTGCCGTGAAACTCGTTCTTCGCAGGATATTCTGGGCGCTCTTCAAGAAAGAAGATGTCACTGCTGTGCGTCAATCGTGGCGCACCAAGCTCGAATATAACTGCTCTTCATGATGTATGACATACTCTGCGTTGGCTTTCTGTTGCTGATTGGTTCAGCACAATGTCGCCTGGTCGGCCAATCCTTCTCTTGGTGGTTTGAAAGAAAATCTAATAGAGTAAATTCACGACTGGTTGCATCTAGCCGGTAAGTACATGTATATTTCTGTGTTCGTATACTGATTACATATGCACACTAGACGGTACGTTACCCTCCCCGTTTCAACCTTCTCTGAGATCCTCAATCCACACTTCATGCTTCAGAGAGTGAGTTTTATGACTGCTGACTACTTTATAATGATGACCTATGGTTTCTCGGCATTAGCATGTGAGTTATACATTTAAGTTCTCAATTACGCCCCGAACTGAGCGCCTGATTTCTGACTATAGCCTGAGTCTAGGGATATGCCTTGAACCGACTGCTCAGTTTCAACGATAAAATGCATGCACCCTTTTGTAACAGGAGGTACGTTTGTTCAAATGTTCATTCAGTTCATTCATTGTTGCGCATGTACCTAGACTACAGATATGATGGATGAGTACAAGTGAATGAGCGGGTGATGCGGAGGGTGCTATGATGGATGCTTAGAGGAAGGTCAATAGATAGAAGAAAGGGAAAAGACAATAAGGATAAGTTGTTCCAAGTGATCAAGCGTGGCCCATGATCACCGCATCATCATCGACGACGCGTCGTCGTCGTTATCGTGTCCACTCAGCGGCTATACCCTAAGGCGCCCACTTTACCCAGCGAACCCACCCGTCGCCCCCGTCGCAGCGATCCTCGCCTCGGCGTCCGCACGCGTCGTGCAAGTGATGGACGTCCCGGCCTTGTTCACCAGGGGGAGCGCCGCGCACGTCAGTCCTCCGCCCGCGCCACAAGAGGTCAGCGCGAAAGAGCCGTTGACGCACTGGGCAAAGGACCCGTTGACGCAGGCGCTTTCGCCATCTGTGAGATAATCCCATAAGCACAAAGAAACGGGAGGAAAAGGAGAAGGGAGAAGAAGGGCGCACCGGTGCAAGCAGAGTTGGCGTTGAGGTTGGCGAATTTGGCGTTGAGCTGCTGCGCTTCTTGGCCGTTTGCGAGCAGGAAGCCACCTCCGCTGCCACTACTACTAGTCGCCGGAGCGGGGGCCGGAGCGGGGTCTGGTGCCTCAGTCGATTCTGGGGCTGGCGCTGGCTGAGAGGGAGGCGCGGCGTTCCCGACGATGTCAACGAGCTGCTGGCCGTCGGGAACAGGACCGTCGGGCTTGCTGGGACACGAACCCAGAGGGTTGAGCGCGTTGAGACCGAAGGGGATGGTACCGGGTGCACCGAGCGTGGCGCCTCCTGCGAACGTCTGCTGGTTGGCGCCTGCGAATTGGCACTGGAAGAGCCCGTCGAGCGCGCTGTTCCGGGGAGCTTGTTGACAATAGGGGATCGCCACTGAATTGGGCTACAAAGAAAAAATAAACGAACGATGTGAGATGGCGACATTGAAGGGTTGTGACATTGAGAGGCAGGAAGGGGGCGTACGTACAGTATTACGAGGCTGCTGCACGAAGATCTGCGAGAGCTTGACCATCTCCGCGCTGTTGAGCTGGTTGGAGAGGTCAACCATCTCGTCGGCCGCGTCCTGCTGCTCGCATGGGCCCGCATTCGCCAGGAGGGTGGAAAAGGCCTTGATCGAGAGAGGGTTGCATTGTTGACCGCCCCCAGCTGCGAGCTAAATATACCACGGACACGATGGGAAGAAAGATGAGAACGGGACCGAGTGGTTGAAAAAACCTTTACGTACGCATGCTTGTTCCCACTGTGCGGTGGAGGCCGCGATGGTTTGCGCGATCCGTTTGTAGAGGAGCGGTGCGGCGTCTACGGGGGTGTACGTTGAGAAGGCAACCAGACCTGCGAGTTGGAAGAAGGTGGAGAGCTGGACCATCGCGGGATCGTCGGAATAACTTCAAGTTAACGTGGAAAGACCAGTGCCGGACTGGGGGAGCGGGGTGTGCGCCGACTGGAGAGTGAGCAGACAGCCAACGCACTGCGCCGGGCTGGAGAAAAAAAAGAGAGAAAGAGAAGAATGGAGAAAAGGTGGCGTCAGAGTTCATTTTATAGGTTCCCAAAGGGCTCCAACTCTTTTCCCGTTGCTCCGACGAGGCCACCCAAGGCGCGTTTGGCAGCGAAGCGCTGGTGGTCCCCAGGTTACCGTCTTGATTGATTTTGTTGGTGTTCGTTGGATCGAGTCCAAAGCGCTTTGTGATCTGGTGAGCGGCGTCCTGCGACTCCCGCACCTTTTTGGTCATCTCAATTAGGGAATAAAATCGTCGTTGCTTCGCAACCGGAGACGCCTCTTCCTCGAAATGTTCCCCGTTCCCCCGAAATGAACTCTGAATAGCATGGGCCTTATTGTGCGTGGAACGAGGAACGAGGTCTCCATTTACTTTAGCTCTTCCACAGTTGTTCGAGGGCGACTCGGCGGTGACCACACTCAGAAGTTGCGTAGACGGACAGCCTCCCGGTTCTGACATCGTCGGTCTCAACGACTCATCTCGTTTCAACTCCCAGGTGGCATCGCCGACCGCGCTGTTCGCGCAGTTTCACGTTGGCCTATATCCCCGTGAAATATACACTTATGGTAATTGGAACGTACAGTAGGAGGTATCCATGATGGTGTTGGAGGGTGTTGGTCAAGTAGATCAGGTGGTTGCTGGTACATCGACCCAGATCAACGCCCTCTAAGAGAAAAAGGAGAAAAAAATGATCGGAATCCGGGACATGCAGTCGAAGCACAAGCAAAGCATTAGAAAACAGGGTAAAGGAGATGTCGTAAGGATCAGTGTGGGGTTGATGGGGGTCCAGCTGGTCCAGAACGAGCACCAGAATGGAGTACAGCATGCAGAAATGAAGGTGAAGAGATGAGAACGGAATGGAAGGTATCGAAACTGATAAGATACCCAAGGAGCAAAACATCTGAAGGAAAACAAACATGAAATCAGTTGGGAATGGGCGACGAAGCATCCTCAGCTGACCCAGCTCCTCGGCGACGTACAGTTGGTCATGGCATCCCGACCCCAGTCGAACAGGTAGTGCTGCGTCGCGAGGTCGACGAGGTCGGTAAAGTCCTTTCGTTAGGCAGTAGCAGACACATAGATGCCGCCCGAGGAGGTCTTCCGGAAGTGGGGTTTGGTGGTGTGTTGCTGGTTGGAGCGGATGCACTGCCCACTGCCGATGCTCTGAATGAGGGCGAGCCGTTGGATGTCGGCGGCTGAGAGTGTGGGATCGGTAGAGGGAGTCTCCTCGTTTAGCTTTAATATCTAGGTGAAGGAGCGCTGTGAACTCGTAGAAGGCGGAAGAAAGGAGGAAGAGTGCGTTTACTTGTGAGCGAGTCTCATCACTTCCTATAGAGCGACTATTTCCAAGATTTTTCGAAGATGATTATCTAGGGGGACCTACAAATAGATGGGGGTACCAGCTGACCGCCCCGTGAGCTCGAGCCGCCTTCAGAATCGGAACTCCCGGGCCATGCAAGGTCCCCTTGGGCGTCCGAGGTTTCGGGGTCGATCTACTGGCCAGGCGATGCCGAGTTGCGCAAGCGCTTTTGCGCGTAATGAGCCGACGAGATGCTTTGTCGACAGACGAAGAATGCCAGAGACGACGCGAAAATTGTCCTCGTCGTTGTCCCCGAAGCTCCTTGCAAAGACTCAAAGAATAAAATGGAGTAAGGGGGAAGGGATGACATACGGACCATCGCACAGCACAGTCAAGAGATTGCCCATATTCTCGGCCGTGTGTTGTACAGATAAACGTCCGGTATCCACCTCGATTAGCCCTGATGCACGAGGATGCGCGACTCGAGCCTAAAAATATCATGGAAGACGCGTATTTGACACCCTGGCCAAGCGTGGTGATTCCATAATTAAGCCAGTCGTGCAAGGAGAACGCAGCTTCGAGTGTGTAAGCACTTGTTGATATCACGAACCGGGTCTGACACTCAATGAATGACCGTACGTCTAATTCTATTATGTAACATCATTCTACTTCTATACGCACCCATATTTCAAAACGTATTGTGTTCGTTGGAGGGTTTCACTGGAGGTGTCTTCGTACCGCGGGTCAGTCCTCCTTACTACTGGCAGTCGCTCTCAATTGTAAACTATACAGGAATACTACAAATTCTGAGTAATTATACGATTAGAAAATAAGTTGTTGTGATGGTCTGGTTAATCCGTTCAACTCTGTTACACAATAGAGTGCAATTCCTAATTTTGGCACTGTTGCGGGCTTGGCGGCCTACGGGCGCTTACTATTTTTAGACTACCAAACGGAGGCATCTCAAGTATCGAATCGAATCAAACACGCGTACCGTAATCGTTGCCCCCATATTATTAGTGTTGGGTATTACAGGGACCTCAACTGCCATGAATTTATTTCTGTTCACCGAATTTACGGATCATTGCAAGCTGCTTCCAATTCTAGATCTTCAATCTCCCCGGCTCCCACCAATCTCGAGTAATTAAAGATCAAAGGTAAATATGAGATAGTTCCGGTCCAGGAGACATATTCTCCGAGAGGAATAGCTACCCAAGACCTGTTAGTAAGACCGGCCCAGCCATTTAAAAAGTTGAGGCACGTTCAATCCAGACTCCTCTTGACAAGCAAAAGAAGTTGTGGCCTACTGGTTGCCATTGACAGGGGTAGTTCCGTCGCGTGTGAAGCATACAACCATAATGGGTGTGCTATTGACGGCTGCTTCACAAGTGATACGAGGGCAGCGCCGGTAGCACAGGCCATCCACTTGAACGGCGCCGGCTTTGTCGCGCTTCTGGATGCTACGCCCGACATTGGAGGCGGAGTAGAAGGCCGCCTCAGCAGCAGCGGCTGATATGATGGGAGCGTGCTCGGGAAGAGCAAATATTATGGGTGCGGAGGCAGCGAGGGTGACAAGAGGGAAGTGAGAGAACTTTGTCGTTGGCGTAGTCGAGTGGGTGGGAGTTGCTGGAATGAAGTGCAGAGCGCCCTTGTTGCGGGCGATGATTATCTCGTATAATTTTAGGTTCTTATGCCTCCCACTCGCTTCCACCTGGAAGGCTGGAATATTTGTGGAGTGTGAGTTTACTAAATGTGGCCGATTTGATACCCATATTTTTTGGGCGTACAGACACCTCCTGTTTTCCACAGAGAAGCGCCATCGCGTCCGGATGGACAGCAGGAGGAGCTCCAAGAACGTTGCCTGACAGTGTTCGGTTCGATGCACAGGTCACTAGCACTAAGCATCCTCTAAAGCTTTGCGATTTCTATCCTGGTAAACGTTCTCAATCGAGTTTGGTTTTGTGCTTGAAGAGCGCCGGGATCACAACGAGGTGCACTATTGAGCTCAAGCGTGTGGACCGCATGAACGCTGAAAATAGAATTTTCTTCTTATTTGGAACTCCACGAGCTAATATTTGTGATATATAAGAGATACTCTTAAATACAACAATTTCGCGGTGAGGCGACTCTTCAGACATCCACGAAGTCTTCAAAAGCCTCGTAGGCCCGGACTAGCACCAAAAAGGGTGTAAGAACAGATGCGATGGTTGATTTCCTGCAAATAAGATTACGTTTTTATCTCTTTACGGGAGTATTTACGGCTTGTCTTGCATACCGTAGAGGTCCATATGGGCACTCGATCGCCAAGCTTTGACGCCTGCGGAGAACGACATCCTTTTTCTATTGTCGGGCGTACAGCGCCAGCCTGCGTTCTCCCTGTCTCATGAAGCAGTGCTGAATGCGATCACGCAAAAAAGATGCAGAAAGCTCGTTGAGTCCCCGGAAGCATGCGTGACATACTTAGCGGCCCTACAGCGCTCCGGAAGAGTTGAGGAAAGTGGATTGTAGGGTGACAATGACTACCGCAGAACACCAAATCATTCAATGAGAGCTGTGAAGCGCCGCAAGATCGCGCGGAGCCGGTGCGAGTAAAGTAGATAATTATCATAACGCAAGGAGCGAGGCCGAAGACGACTCAGAAAATGTGGGCTCTCGCGGCTTCAGACCTCAGGATTGCTACGATATTTCTTGATAGTTTCACGCATCACGGCTACCTGGCCAGGCGTGAAGTGTCGACGGCATTTATCGCTCGAGTAGTCCATCCAATTATCTGCCATCAAGAGAAGACGAAGGCGAAGGTGAATGAGGAGAACGAGGAAGGGATCGAGAGGTCGCTTACGGATGTCATGAGGCTCCGTGCTATTGCATGAATTCCGGTTCCTGCGGACAGCCTGAAGTCTGTTGGTCTGAGGAGGGGTAATCGATCCCGTCGTCATTGTCGTCGCAATAGCCTTGAGGCTGCAGCAACACGGGTTAAGTTCAGCAACGAGAAGTGGAGAAACGACATGCCTCGCTGAAAGTGTGACGGAGTCCCAACCAGTGTCCGTTTCGTGGATAAGTGTGCCGCCCTGTCTGTCGGGGCTAGTGCCTCACAGGAGCGTGTCGAATTGGACCATGCATCCGTCTTCGTGAGGTTTGGCAGCGTAGTCCTCAGGAGAAGAGGAAAACCGGTCACATCCATGTCCGTAAATCTATGAGGCCGACCGTTGAGCTAGGGAACTCGCGGCGGTCTTCTACGTTCTTACCCAACTGTGTAGACGTTGAGAGTAGTCGACCCTCCTTTCCGCAGTGCTTTGAAATCTCCGTACTGTTTGGCCTGTAAGCCACGCAAAAACATGAAAATTTGCCGACAAGGTGATGTTGACTGACCATACCTGCCACGAACAACTTTGGATCGAACCATTTCTCGTTAACGACGTGGATTACTTCAAGGAGGTTCCATGAAGTCCCAGTTCTGTCATACGCCTCGTTCATCATATCAAGTTGATCCAAAACTTGCTCTTTCCTAGCATATCCGGTGCTCGAAATAAGTTTCAGCGACAGGAACGATCGTAGAGGAACGCACGACACCCATCCGCCTTCGTAAGCATCATCTTCGCTATGACGTTGAAATACACGTCGAAAGTGTAGTTGGTTAGTGCGACCGGATCTGCTGGCTGTGCAAGGTGCACGCCTACTATCCGCGCTGGGGCAAGATCGGAGTTCTCTTCCCACATACTGGATCGCACAATTCGTTCAGCGGAGACCGAGGAACTCATTTTAGCAACACACCTTGCGCCACATTTCTCGGCCATACACCATCCGAAACGAGCAACGAAAAGCAACAACAGTGGCTTCATGTGAAGAATCGCAATGAGATCGAGGCAAAAGTTGAATAGACGGTCGAGAGGAAGAAAGAGCTGGGAAAGCCTCAGCAGACAACATTTTGACACAAGGAAAAGGGACACAAACCATGCGAGCTGTCACGGAAAGTCGGTCCGTGCCCACTTCCCGAAAGACGTGTCGGCATAAGTTGGCATTCCCGCGGATTTTCAGAGGAGGACCAAGAAACACCTTCTGAGTGTAACCACGTAGAAAAAAAGAAGATAGTTGGTTCGGTAGTTCCGGGACCGGAAGAAGGCCCAGATTGGGTCCATGTCTTGTCCGAACTCGCCGAATCCTTTTGGCGCCCAACAATTCAAGCGCTCACATCATAAGCGCTTCAATCAATGGGTTCACCAGAGGGGATAAAATGGCAACGTCATCATGCTGTATGCAGTCAGCTGCCCCACACACTGTGCCGCAAAATGAAACTTTGCAAGAGGCAACAGCATGCCACCATGCACCTGCCTTCGTCACCCTAGCTTCCCGTTAGCGCCTGTTCCAACGCGTTGCACTATCTGAGTTTCTAATCCAAGACAAAGAAGTTCATTCGTTAGCCTTGCTATACCCTTCGCTGGCCATGCCATATCCCGACGTTTCAGCGCATCCATTGAATATCGACT